>JAYKAV010003204.1:75457-130648 GCA_035582835.1 Phoebastria nigripes | reverse complement strand
TTCCCTCATCCACTAGGCGGGTCACCTGGTCATAGAAGGAGATCAGGTTGGTCAAGCAGGACCTGTCTTTCATGAACCCGTGCTGGCTGGGCCTGATCCCCTGGTTGTCCCGCACATGGCTTGCAAGTGCCCTCAAGATGAACCGCTCCATAATCTTCCCTGGCACCGAGGTCAGGCTGACAGGCCTGTAGTTCCGCGGATATGGGAGGAAGTTGGAGACACTGAATATATCAGCAGATATATCTGATTCTATATATAAGAACCAGATATCCATTAGGTGAAATGAGCTGTAACTCAAATAGCATGCTTTATGTGCTAATCAGTGGGAGCGAACTGGTGTTACCTTTGAAAGGTGATGGCAAGACATGCTAATAGATTGGAGGGTTTGCCTTAGAAATGCCATTTCCCAATAGATTAATGTTTTCATAAGAGAATCATCACCATGGATGTTAATTAGCAATATCATCACAGCCTCTTCTGAGATGCAGGAGACTGAATTATTATCCCACAGGGATAGTCACTACAGGTCTAGACACATTCATGAAAAAATGTATGATGGTTTGCTGTGATATTACCTACATCATTGTATTTTTTTTGTCAGTAGACTTCAGTCTTTATGTGGTGCCCAGAACCTGTACCCTTCCTAAAGACTGAATCCATGCAGTAATATTTTATTATGATATATTATTTTATTATTATTTATTATTTTACTTATTTAAAAAATAATTATTTAGTTCATAAGGAGCAGTTAAAAAGTCTATGGCCTCTTGTTTATATTTCTAGTCCATATTTCTGTGGTTTTTTGTCTAAATATCTGACAATATATCTGCTATATTGTACAACTATAGTCTTCTGTTAAATATTATAACAGACAGAAAGGTCTTGGTATGCTTTTCATTTTAAGAAATATATATGTCTTGTATATACGGCAAGGAACTCTAGAGAGGAAAGTGCTCTCTGTATCTCCTTCATTTCCATATGCTCCCAACCCTCATTTTCTCAAGGACTTGGAAAGTTGCTATGAACTTGAATAACTGAGAACATAAACTCCAGGAGAGGCCAATGAAATTATTTTACCATGTTGGAAATTTTTTTAGAAAAGAACAGAACTGTATTAAAGGATCAAGTGTTCGTGTTTCTCCTCCCGTGGGGACTGACAGAAAGAAACTGCAGATGACCACAGCTGAGTGGAACTGAGTTGGCCCTGGTGACACTCTTCCTACTGAATAGTTGAATAAAAATTAATTACTAGCTAGTGCTTATCTGCATTTTGGCTAGCAAACTGCAGAAACATTTCAGCTATCACTACAAATTGATAAAATTAGGAATGACATTTATCAGGTGGGTTAGGTGGTGGCCTATTCTCAGTAATGGTTTGGGAAACAATAAAAGCAATAGCTACCCAGCTATTGGATGAAAGAGGCCACATGCTCTTCATTTTGTATGTTTTCTATTGCTGATGTAACAGCTCAACATGAAAGGTCAACATGAAAGGATTGGCAGAGGTAAGACCTATGATCAGCCTCAGCTTACAAGCTGCAGCTCTGACAAGTCATGTCAACTCTAGAGTGACATAAAATGGGATGATACAGTCATTAGTGGGTTACATTCTTATCTGCAACATTTCCAAGCGTGTACGGACATCAATGATATGAATGATATGAGCCCAGATAAGAAGTTTTGTTTTGTTTGATGGCTACCATCTTTGGCACAACCCTGGGAACTGAATTGTGGCTGAACCTCCAGCACTGAAAAAATGAGTTGCAGTAGCTAAGGAGCCATAGCTCTTTAACAAATAATTATTCATGTACCCTATGGAACAGCACAGAGGTGGATCTGCAGGATTTACTTACCAGAATGTTATACTATCTTTTCCAAGTTTATGAGCACATTTGCTTTCTTATTATGTAGACTTTTTGTTGTTTTCTGACACCTCAGTTACTTAACAAGCAGGATTTCATTGTTAAAAATATCCATAAAAAGAATATTTACTTTTCTCAAGTTTTCAAGTGAGGAATCATGTGTTTAAATTATTTGCAAATGGATCCTTTATACACGTAGTTTATTGCTGCCATTTTATAGCAAATAGATAGATTATATAACCATAAATACTATCAAAGTATGTTTGTTTTGTTCCCCTGGGGCTTCTGTAATTCACTATAGCTGTTGAAATCTAGTAATCTGTAATTTCCTTTTAAAGGATTTGGATGATTTAGACTTTTTACCAAGGTCTGTAGTGACAGGACATGGGGCAACGGTTTTAAACTGCAAGAGGGTAGATTTAGATTGGACAAGTTGCCCAAAGAAGTTGTGGATGCCCCATCATTGGAATTGTTCAAGGTCAGGTTGGACGGGGCTTTGAGCAACCTGATCTAGTGGAAGACGTCCCTGCCCATGGCAGGGGGGTTGGACTAGATGACCTTTAAAGGTCCCTTCCAACCCAAATCATTCTATGATTCTATTATTTTATCAATTGAACAAGCGGTTTTTAAACTATGATCTTTGGGCAACATGATATTCCTGGTAGCCTGCACAACGTAGTATACTGAAATCTGGGAGAGCTTTGACTGAAAAAGAATTCAGACAATTAAGCCCAATATCAAGATTGTCCTCATTGAAATATTTTGTTTACTTTTTTTTCCTGTTGTATCAAATAATGAGTATTTCATCCATTTATTCAGTAATCAGAAGAATCAAAAAATAAATATGTGCAGTACATCATAGAATATGCAATATGTCCCTATAAGGAGCCCAAAATAAAACTTAGTGTAAAGATAGTACAATAGGTTTGTGGCAGTGTTACTGTGTCTTCTATCTTTAATCAGCTGGGTGGGTGGTGGCTGACAAGTCAAACCCAGTAACTAGCTGACACGCAAAATGTCACAGTTCAAAGAAAAGCTTTGGCATGACTCTCATTTACTATAACATATCAGCTTTACACTTCTCTGGCAATGAAATGCAGTCTTAAAATTAGGATGAATTACAGCTGCATTCCTGCTTTGATTCCTTAACACTGTTCTTTGGGAAGGCTGCCCAAAAGTAAAAAAGAGTCAGACCTGTTTGTATAACTTTTTGTGTAGAGATTGCCAATTATGATTTGAGAAAATATATTGCACCATTGTCCATAAGAAACAGGAATAACAAGTGGGTTTTTTAATCATGGTTATTTAAGGATCCATATCTGAGTCTCTTATTTGCAAGTAATAAAAAATTAGTGATGAATTTTAAAAGAGCCCAGAGGTTGCACATGCATTAACATTTTGGCTCAAAACATAGTGTGGTTCTGAAGTGAATCCCGTGATCTTCCCCACTTTCTGTGTATTGGTTCAGTTTGCAGAGTCATTATGGTGTGTGCAAATCAAGATTCATTTTGGAGGAAAGTAAACTAGAAGACCACTCTGGGCACGCACGAAACATACTTCAATACCTAATGGAGACATGAGTCTGAATGATGACTAGCTTGCACCACCATGAAGCTCTCCAAGTCCTCCAGCATGTATCAAGCAGTCCAGCTGACCATCAGCAAAACAGTCACAGCAGCAAGGCATCTCATTCTCCATGTCTGGTTTTTAATTTGAAAGAAAAGCCAGTGTCACTGCAATCACAGTGTCTCTTGGATTTGTTTCCATGGCTCCAGGCCTTTGTTAGTCCCTTCAATGGGACCTTTGGATGTTGGTCAAACTTAGAGTGGGGGCAGAGTTTGGCAACCAGCATCATGGTGTCAGCCAGAAATGAGCAGGAACAGAAATAAAGCTGCTTTTCAATTTGAGACCGTAAGGAGACAGGGCAGTGACATGCTACTGTCTTCTGTGTGAGACAGACAAAAGGATGGCATGGAGTTTCCTAGGGTGGAGGATCCTGTGGAGAAGAAAGCCACAGTTTTGTGGCATAGCTTTTATTCAGACAACTTTGAACAAAATGTGTGGTGAGAATATTTCATCTAGTGACTCAGCACCAATGGCATCATAATACTAAACTACTGCTTTTGCACTGAAGTATTTGCTAATGTGAGTTAGCCAGGGAGTCTGGTCTTTAAAATTGCTTTGATACCTATGCTATGGTGAAAATCTCAGCCTTAGTCAGATTAAATCTCTCACTGACACCAAAGAAGAGTATTTCTATGCGCACTCCAGTCAAGTTTGCATTTAGATACATAATCCTGTTAGAGTCATTCTAATTTAAATAAAATTAATATGTAAGGTGAAAATTTTGTTTCTTTTACCATTGACTTCACTAAATACAAGAAAATGTTGAAGAATGTAGATAAAGATGGCTTACAAACTAGCTATGAAAAACAAGACACCTACAATAGTACATCTTAGGATGATTTGCTGCGTTAAAAGACCTGAGATAGGTCTACTGAGAAAACCCTAGTAGCTGCAGAACATTTACGCTAGAAAGGAAAGAACTTTGAAATACTTAATCTTTCTTGGAGAAGAAAGTTGTGATAGATGTTAAATAATTGTGAAATATTCAGTGACATATTGAGATGTAACAGATGCTACAGAATCATGTCATAGTCAAACTTTGTACTAATTTTGTAAGTGTCATATATTTGTTAGCATTCCTGTTCCTGGCTAAGGGCAATCTTGAGAGTTAGTAATACAAAATTCTAGTGATAAAAGAATACAAATAACAACTCATTTGAAGTTCTGCTTACCCACACTGTTGGGGAAGCAGCACACAGACACATTTAACTGTCTCAAAAGGCCTCAGAGGATGAATTACATGAAATTCTGACTTTTGACAGCATTGTTTTGGAAGAGGGAAGCCCTATTCCAGAATTGATATGCTGTGCCCAAAGACAGCAGCCCTGAAGAAGGACCCCAAGTATCCTAGATTTTCCAAGTCCCCATTTCGAAGATAGGTCACCGCCTGATAAGCTAGCAAATATATTAGCAACATGGTTTAAGCTTTCTTTTTTCTGAGAGGCTTTTGATCCGAGTATGTTTAATTAAATGTTTTGGGGGGGGGTTATTTGTTTTTTTTATAGTTAGCTTTGTGAAATGAACACATTTTACTGGACATTAATACTGCCCTGATTACTTGCACATTAATACTGCCCTGAAGTCAGACCTACAGGGACAATTGCAGAATAGTGCAGATGGTGGAGCCCAAAAGCCCTGTCTGGACAGAGACAGAATTTCACCACGTAAAAGATGAAAAACAGTCCTGAAACTTAAGCTAAATGCCAGAAAATTGTAACTGTTGTACAGGACAGACCTAAGATCCACCTTTTCCAACGTCCAGTCTCTGACAGTTGGCAGTAGTGATAATTAACCATATAGCAGTAGGGGTGTAGAAGAGTGGTGCTTCCCTAGCACGCCCTGTGTGTCCAGCAGCCAGAGTTTTACAACTGCCTTCTATTATGTCCCGTACTATAGAAGTGATTCTGTCTTGAATCACACTTGCTCTTTTCTCTGTGTTTTTTTCAGTCCTACTACAGTCTTTTTGAGATGATCAGAACTGTGCTCACTACTGAAGTTGTGGAAATAACTGTGGCTTTATATAACAGCATAATAATGTTTCTCATTTTATGTTCTATAGCTTTCATAATAACAATTTAAAGATTCAGTAGTGAAATGGATGTACAGTTAAATCAGAAATGATGTTAGGAAGCAGTTAGATTTCTCTTTATTTTTGCCATGATCTTTATTCATACATTATATAACTTTACTATCATAAATAAAAATACATATATATATCATAAATAAGAAATTAAAATTAGAAGTCAGATTATTTGCAATATTTAAGCACCTAAATAAATAGGAAGATGGCTCCTGTAATCTGCAAAACGGTTGAGGCAGCTAAGTGTTAGCTTTTACTGGAATCTAATAGTTCATGCACTAACTACGTACATAGCTTTGAAAATCCTGCAGGAATCAGCCTGCATTTTTAGGTTTTTAAAATTAGACACTTCATATGAATAAATAGGAAAAAGAAGAATTTTAAAAATCAGACACATATAATAGACAGCCTCACTCCTGCAGTTCACTGAGAACGAGGTAGATCCTCAGACTGGTACTTGACCACTGGTGTATTTATACACTGCAGGGCAGTATCATGCAAAATGCTGCCTAGAAGCAAGGTCTGGGTCCTGTGCTCTGCTGTACTGACACAGCTGTGCTGCTCCAAATGGTGGAGCAGTCCTCCTCGGCATCTGCTGAGAACCCTCTGCAATGCTCTCCTGTGCTTGATCTGCCTTATCAGGCAAGTAGCGTTCAAATCTTCATGCGGTGCCACAACCTGGGTGTATTATGATCAGACAGAGACTGCTTCATAGAGAGATTTTCTCTGTTCACAGTGATTCGTGAGAACAGGTGCGGATTTCTAAACTTAGCAAATCACCTAAATTTACTGGAGCTTAAGAAAAGTGAGTCATCCAGATTTATTAAAAAATCATCTACTACTGAAACTTATTAGGTGCCTTTGACAAAGACTGGCCAGAAACTATGTTTACATTGTTGCCATGATTATATTTTGCTCCTAATTGTGAAAACTGTCACAATCTACAAGTTGGTACGATGTATTAAAATTTAGATCAGGAAAAGACCAGTTCTTAGACATATAGAACTGTGGACTGTAAGTCAAGGGTGAGAAATCATGTTGGATCTCTAGTTGAGAGCCGGTCATGGCAAAAAGAACAGTAGGATCATAAAGAAAATATTTGTAGCTCTCTGATTTGTACCCATTCTCCATTACAGTGATTCATCATCACAGTTCTCTGTTCTCTATGGCAGTTTTCTAACTATAGTATGGAACAAAAAAATTTAGAAATGGTGTACATAGGCCAAGGGACAAAAAGAAGTTCAGTCACCTTTGTCCTGCTGAAATCATAAGAACTTCACATGGGGTCCGGTCCATGGTCCATCTAGTTCAATAGCCTGTCTCCAACTGCGCCCATGGGAAAGACTATTTAGAAAGAGCACACAAGCCTGGATGCTACCTGCAGTTCAGTCCCCTCATGCTGCCCCAGCAGCCATAGTCACCGGATTAAGAAAATCGGAGGGCACATTGCTAGTCTTAAAGACCTATGAGGGAAAAAAACCATTTATTTTTACAAGAACTGCTAAACACAGGCTAAGCTAAACTTGAAATGGCTTGGACCCTTCCAATCATCGTTGGAAAAACAAAACCTAGACTCTGTCATAAGAAAATGTAAACAGTCAGAGGCTTTCAAAGTATATTTATGATCTTCTATATAGATATGTCATGCACTGTTCTTTTACAGCATGCTCCTTTTTTCTAGGAAGCATACAAATGAGATTAGATTTTAAATGCTAATTAATAGTGTTCCACAGCCTTCTGACAACAGAGGAAATTCTTCAGTAGCAGCTTTGCTCTCCCTTACACCTACTTTCTTTTAAACGACTTCTATTGTGCTTTCAGCAAAGCTATAGCTCTTAACAGGGACCTTGGTATCAAAGATGGAAAGATCCAAAGATGGACTTGCACGCAGAAGAAGAGGTGGAAAATCCTTCAGTTATATTTTACTTCAAAACCTCTATCTATTTGGGCTGAAAAGAAGAAATTTATTTTTTCTCGATTACATATCCCTGTATTTCACAAAGATGTGCCCTATGTGGTTTGTGTATTGCATCAAGTGTTTAAATGTGGTAAAAAATGAGCTGTCCACTTAATCATTTGCAAGTCTTCATTAATCTACAAACTAACACAATCATTAAAGAATAACATATGAATAAAGAAAGAACACAAAATGAGTCTTCTAGAAAATAATTCAGAAAAGATTCCTCATAAACTCATAAATGAGGGTATTTTTGGACACTTGAATCCCTTTAGCGTATGCTGCGTTACTATACAGTAATTTCAAAATCCAAATGTTGTTTAGTACTGAGTCAAATGCCTCACAGAGGCTGTCATATCAGAACAACATTAATACACCAGACTTGTAATTTCACAGGAAAATCATATCAAGTTTATTTAACAAGATCTGATTTTTAAAAATGTGTTGATTGACCTAAGTGTAGTACCATTCTGTGATTTCTTATTGACTGGGCATTGTATTATCTCGTGTATTATCTGCAATTCTTATTTATATTTAGGCCTTTTTGTGTCATTCTCACACTGCGAAGGGATGTTAGAGTGAGTGTAAGTGTAGTTTATACTCTTTTGAACATCCATTTATATTCCTAAAATGGTATAAAATGAACAAATTCAGATCATAGGCATGGTTATTTTAATGTAACTTTGTATGTGTTTAAAGTTGTGGGTTTCTCTGAGAGCTTGCACAAAGTATCTCAGATTCCAGGAAATACCACATCTTCCCAAGTGAATGGCAATAATTGAAGTACCTATCTTCCATCTCTCACTTTAGAGGTTTTCTTCACTCTTTCTGTTACACAACGGTTATGGACGTGACATCCTGTTATTACATGAAGAAGCGGAGATTTCCAGGAGATGAAATCTCAATTAATGTAAGGACCCTTTGAGCGTATAGCCCTGGGAAGTCTACCTAAAAATTCATCTGAAGGAGAATCTGAAGCCAAGACAAATGTTAAACATTGTATTTTGGTGTTTTCCAGAGGTAGTCTGAATCTTCACACTCTAACATGAATGACTTCAAATTCCTTTCTACTTTCTTTTCTATTTACTTTTCAACAGCATGAGTGTAGTTTACAGTAGTTTAAACAAAATTTAGACTTCTGTTGATAAAGCTGTTATATACAAAGAGAAGGTTTAAATATTTTACTGTCTTTAAACAGTCCTGCTGATTTTATAGCAGAAATGCTGATAGAGGCTTACTAAGGACACTGTTTTGAAGAATAGAACTGAAAAGGGTCCAGAAACAAACTAGACGAAGCCTGTCAGTGTCACATCAGGCTGACCACAGCATCTCTGCAGAATTGAGAATACCTTGGAAAATGACACTAGAAATGCACTTAAAGTACTGAGGGAGATGATACACAAACAAATAGAAGTGTGGTTTTCATACAAAAGCATAAAAGTTTTTCGTTTGATATATTTTTATTCCATAGGCATGATTGTAATAGAAATATTAATTGTGTCTGCTGATTTGTAATGCATTTCACCCAATGCAAATCCAACACTGGCAGGACTACATAGGCACCAGTGAAGGTAAAAGTGGGATTTTCAAAAGTGTCTATGAAAATTAGTGGCTTGCTTCACCAAAGTTATGTACAACACACTGCTGAATACCTTAGGGCTTGACTCAGGACATAAAGATACACATGAGCTAATTTATGTCAGTGAAAAGTAGCTGAAGCTAAGCTGCTTTCAATATCTGAGCTAGTTCATCTATTGCTAACTGTGGATGTCTCTATATTGTGCTCCACAGCAGAGAAATACCCCTGGACATTTTTCAATATCCCATCCATAATCAGTGGAATCAGAGGTGTCAGTGAAGATTTTATTTTGTCAGCAGAACCTTGAATTCTGATGATAGTGCATGAAAACTGTAATTTAGTTACATGTCAACTTGTGTTGGAAGTTTTGTTGGAAGATTTGCAACTATGCGAAACATTTTTTTACTTACAACTTATATTTGATTCAAAAATCATTGGTGCCCAATAAACAAGAAACACCATGATATCACTTTATAGTCACTTTTCAGAGCATAGCAGTTAATCTAACTCTACAGTTACACTGTTACTGTATATTACAAAATACATGTGAAGTTCACTTACCTGCAGTATAGGGCTAGGGTTATCTTAAACTTTGGTTTTTTATGACTTTTAAAGCCTCCATGCTGGAAACTGGATGTAATCCAGTATAAAATCTTTTCTTTCCTTTAAATACTCTTGATCACTATTTCAGGAATATTTACTGCAGCAGCATCTGTCCTTGCACAGGATCCCAGTAGTCAAAGTACTCCCCAAACATGTTGAAAAGGGTCTCTGCCTCTAAGAACAGGGTACATACTCAGTTCATCTTTCTTCCTGCTGAGATAACGTCCTTACTCCACTGTTTTCTGACCGATTTTACTTATTTCCAGCTATGTAAATACTGCATTTTTTTGCATGTTTTGCAAAACCCGTTAATGCCCCTTCCTGAATCAATCAACAGAAAACCTAAATATTTCACCTCTGTGAAATAGTCTCTGGTATTATCATAAAAATCACATGGGCAACAGTAGGTTGGCAAGCTATATTTGATGTTTCTCCTCCCTGTGCCAGATAATATATGTGCATAATTGCTCAAGTGCCGTCTGGTTGCAACTTAAGATGTGTTGCTCATTGATAATGAAAGCACTGATTTGGTCCCACACATGAAATACAAGTGTGTTCAATGTGAGGCTTTATGATTTTGTAGGACCCTGATACAAAAAAAGAGCAATGCCTTGTCAAAACCTTTTAAGAAATATGCATTTAATAACAATTTTTCTAAATTGAATTAAAATATGGCTGAAAGATACCTGATTGTTTTTGGCTTGAAAATTTTAATTTTTACTATGAGCATGGAGTGGCAATGTGAAGCCTTCAGTCCGGTTTATCACACACTGCTAGGGCTTCCCTGGCACAGGGGAAATGGCAGGCAAGAGCAGGGTTCAAACATGGCTGGGGCTCAGGCTAGCTTCTGCTGCAGTAAATGGCAAAACTCTCTTTGACACAAGTGTGTATGGCATCGCCCTTGTCCCCGCAAAACAGGGGGCGGTGTCAGAGCAATTGGGAAAAATCCCAGGAAGAAGTGAAAACTGAGCGAGGACGTGGTAACATTATTCAAATGGACAAAAGACTTGCAGATATGAAAAAAAATAATCCTTTTCTTCATATGCATTGATAGTACAAAAAGTAATGTGATTAAACTGCAGCAAGTGAGATTTACTTTAAAGCAGGAAAAGCCCTTTAATGATCAGGGAGTGACTGGCAGGGATCTATTGCCTGGAGCAGTTGTCAAATGCCCATTAACAGGGGGGCTCTAAGAACAGGCTGAACATATACCTGCCAAGAAAAGCTTAGGTATAGTCCATTCTGCCATGGGGCAGGGAGATGAAAGAACGACCTCTGAGATCCTTCCAGCCCCTGCTGTGGTCCTCTGTATTCTGTGTGAAGAATTCTCATCTCCCATGTCTTTATACCAACATTTGTGCATAACTTGTCATTCAATGGAGCAATGCCCTTAGCAGTTCTTCCCTATGACCTGTATTTGAGATGAGAAAATGGTGAAGCATTATATATTTGCTTTTTTAAAATCAGTTTTAAAATCTGCTTGTCTACCTGATAATGTCCATTTTAAACACAGATTATTGTCGTTTCAAATGTGCGCAAAAGTGATAAGGGAGGTGACTAGAAGCTTATTATTAATTTGCTGCTTTTATCTTTGGGAAATTAACATTCTGGCAAGGAATTTAATTGGGCTTTTTTGTTAATTCTCACAGTGATGCTTTGGTTTTTCCTTTTGGGACTGGAGAGAAAAACCAGCATCTGGTGTTTGAGGATGCTGGGGATTTGCACCATATTATGTGTAATATCTCTACTGTAAATAAACAAAATGAATAATTAAGTGAATAATGAGGTGTCCTGAATGAAGACTTCTCTGACTGTATCTATGGAGTGTTTGTTCTCCTGTTGTTTGTTCTCTGTTGGGCATCTTGGGCATCTCATTGCCCATATGGATATTAGCAATATATTTTTCAAGCAGAAGCCAGAAATAATACTAATGAAGGTTGTCATATATGGCAGAGGGGCTTTTGCTCTTAAGTACTGTATCTCTCTGTATGAGAGGGTAAAACATAAGAATATTATAATTCATGTCATGGGCCTGAGAACACTGACAGGCCTGACTGCCCCTGCCAGCCTCCCCAGCGCCTCCCCTGCCCTGCCCACAGCCCCGGACCCCATGTCAGCCCCTCGGGGCCGTCAGCCCCTGCCCCAGTGACACCGCAGCAGGGCTGGTCTCCAACTCCTCACAGCCCTGCCCTGCCCGGCCATGGGCCCCACCGAGCTGGGCCTACCTGCAGGCCCACGTCCTGGCCCAGCCTCGGCCCATCCTTGACCCCAGGGAGGTTCCCAATGCCCAGGGCTGGGGCTGCCCCTGCTGCCCTGCTCCTGGCTGGGGGCTGGGACGGGCCCTGGCTGCCAGGCCCTGCCTTGCCACCCCAGGGAGCCCCCATGGCCCACAGGGAGCCACCAGCCCATGCTGCCTCAACAGCTTGTGAGGTGGTTTCTTTTAAGTTCAGAAGAAATGTAGAAGAGCTACATTGGAGGTGTTGTACCGTCTGTCCTGGTACAAAGCTGAGGTCTGTAAATTCTTGGGGTATTTTTGTTTTCTTGCCTCAGGGAGAGCCCCAAGGGTTTGTTCACCTCCTGGCTGGAGACAGCCTGCCTCACCGGGTCGCCGTGTGCAGTGCAAGGCGGTCACACCATCCCGCTGTGCACCCGAAACAACGCCAGGCCTCCTCTGGGGCAGAAAAATTCAAGTCCCCATCTTCACATTTTTAGGACTCCTGAGGTAACACTGCCATTCTCTCATCAGCTCCTCCCAAAACACCAAGACTTGGCAGCACATTGGATGTAGATGCTGTCTTCCATATGTAAAAATTTTGCAACGGATGGTGGTAGGAAATGTTCAAATTGCTGGTATGTCGCTGGCACAAAGGGCAACTCTTCTCACAGTCCATGCAGCAGCTAAGGACAGAGCGAGGGGCAGGAACTGCTGGGTTCAGGCACAGAGCTGCCTCAGCCATATCGAAACAATTGCTTATCTGTTCCTTGCATTTTTTAAAAAATAAATCAGAGGTAATCTGATTTGCTGATTTCACTTGCTTTTACAGAAAAAGAAAGGTGACAACATGAGTGACTGCTCGGTACCTCTGTAAATGTGTGGCATCAGACAAAGTGAACACATGATTTTTTTGTTCTTTGAACACTTTATTAACATGTTTGTGATTAGAGCTGCACAGGCTAAGACACGGATTTCTGCCACTGTGGTGAGGCAACAGGAGACACCTCCCTTGGCCGGATTTCAAGTGAACTTTCTGAAGACTACAATGGGGCAAGAGCCACAGGAGTCCACAGAAGAACATCGTCGTCTCCTCATCGTCCTTCTTTAGGTGGATTACTGGGGACACCTGACACAGGGCAGCATGAACCTGTGGCTGGAATTAATATTATTGCAATTTCAGCTTTCCACCTTGATTGTAGCTGGGTATAAGTAGAATGCAAAGTGATTTTTATGTATATGTGATATGATAATTAAACTTAGCACTTCCTCAGCATTCGCTGTTCAGAACCGTAAAGCAAAGCTAAATGAATTGCCAAGGAGACATAGTGAAAATTAATGATGGGGATGGGACTCAGAAGGGATGTTGACATCTGGGCTCAGTGCTCTGCTGAACACCCTGTCATTGGTTAAAATCTGTTAATACCACCTTAGGTGAGCATCCTCGGCTTTTCCCTGACAAATCCACTGGCCGATAGCTATCCTTTTGTGCCTTCATTTCCAGCCTGGTGCCAGACATGCTGTTCTCCTCCTCCTCGGGAGAAGGCTGAGCCAAATTGGCAGATGACTGCTGCAACTGTCCCACCTCCTTGCTCTGTCCCCAGGAGCCTGTGCCCACTGCCAGTGGTCAAGGTACCTGGTCACAGGTATGTGGTCCCTTGACTTCCTATCAGCTGCTTAGGGAGGATAAACTTTAACACTTGTGCCGGAAAACATCCAAAGTTGTAACAAATAATGCCACTGTCAGTGATGGAAAACTGCATAAATCTCACTCTGAACCACAACTGTACGAAAACAAGGCAAAAAGCACTGGTGCTCTGCCACAACATCACTAAGATTTGATGAAATTACAGTTCTTGGAAAAAAAAAGGATTCTTAAGTCTGCCTTAAAACACAATCTTATATAACAACTCATATTCCCAGTAACATGGCGTGAAACCCTTAGACATCGCAACTACATGAAGTATGGTTTGTCCGATGTTAAACCACCAGCAAGGACAAACTATTTTTAGAGCTGTCATATATTATTGCACCTGAGCTTTATTTGTCTTCTGATTAAAAGAGGTTTTCCTTCAGAGAAGTTCACTTGAATTTTATACTCATTTACTAAGTCTTATGTTCCAATTCAATTTTTTTTAAAGCAGATTCTTTGGGGAAAATTACAAAGCTAATTTGAATTGATTCTTTGGAGATTCAGGCTTAAATGAAGTGCCATAAAATTGGCAGTCAAAGTGAAAAAATAGAATTGAATTTTATACTTGTATTACTCAATGGACACCGGCACCTTGCTCTTTGCTGCTGCTGAGGTTTTGATGTAGTATATTTCAGACAATTTAAACACGCCTAAGCATTAAACTCACTGAAGTTTTGGTTACTAAGGAACCACAGAGTTTTTCTTGTTCAAATATATTTTACCAGATTATAAATTTATGGCTGGCAGGTTCACAAAGTTAGTCATTCTCTCCAGTTTTTCAAAACTAATTCTATAAACTCTTAGTGGTATTAGTTTTGCATAAGTAAAATCAAGTCCTATATTTGTAGCACATCTGGAAGATGGTACTTCAGCGTCTGGTTGTGGACTTGTCAGAGTAATGTTCCTCACGGGGAACCTCCCCTTTCTCCATTTCCAAGTCCACCAGCTAACATTTGGGTAAAAATACTGAGCTGTTTTTGGTGTCCAGCAGTTTGGAGTCCCAATTTAAAACATTTGGTAAAAGGTGTGAGGTTTGGGTAGCAAATGCATGGCTTTTTTCTGAAACCACTGTCATTTTATAGGGGCATCTAAAATCATTAACACTTTCAGACAATTTAGGCCCCCATGGTAATTCATTATCAAATGAGTAAACATTTGGTCTTACAGGTTTTCTGTCAACAGGTTAATTCTGGGTTTTTTTTCCCATAAAGCCTGTAAACATACCTAGAAAAATGAGACCTTTTGCTTAACAGAATTTATGTTTTTCTGTTACTGTTTGATGCATGTACAGCTTGGGAAATTCACAGAAATAATGGCAGAGGAGCCGGTTGTTCAATTTCCTGTCACATAAATTACTGGGTAGATGTTCATTACTCCATCCCAGCACTGTGCTTCCAACCTCATCAGAAGCAGAAGTGAGGATATGAAAAGACGCGCTGGAGAAAACTCCAGTCTACTCCATTATTCGTCCTGCACACATGGTCCTATATTAGAAATTACTGTTATTTTGTATAAGTAAATACATTAAGAAATATTTAAATTAAAAAAACTTGCTTTGTTCTGGTAATCTTTATGTGAAAACAATTTTACTGAAAGAAGCCTTCACTCCCAGGATTATTTTCTGTTGTGCTCAGCTTTCCAAAAAGTATTAGTCAGGAGCAGACATGCTTATTTGCTTTGGCTCCTATTGTAAGTGTTGGACACCTGAAGTTAGACACCAAAGTTGATATTTAAACGTGGAAATTAAAATCCCCCAATCTTTCGCACACGTTAAGTTGCTACCACCCTCAATGATCTCAGTGGGAGCTGTGGCTGCTCAACATTTTGAAAATCTCGCTGTTTAAAGTGAGGTGCTTAGTGAAGGAGATAGATGTCTGACTGCCTTGATAGCGCTCGAATGCTCCCTGGAACCGGATGGAAGTGAGGGGGATGCGATGCTGCTCTTGTTTGCTGCGCTGCTGAGCCGATGGAAACCCATGGACTGCTCTCCCCTGCGCCCCCGGCTTTCTGAAAGCAGAGCTTGGCACCTGCTATTCAGAAACTTTCTTCTACCCCCTTTTAGCTTAAGACATTGAGCAGAATTTGCCAAGATGCTGCCAGCTACAAGCGTAGCTATCTGTTGGGCTCTGGGAAGTAGCACATGGTGCGTTATCTCATTCGTAGGGCAGAATTTTGATAGACTGAGCTGATCTCTGGATCCCTGGAAATCCTTTACCATCTGTCATGATTACAAAAAGAATAATGCTTGCTGTATAATACATCAAAGACAGAGACCTGTCCTTGGTTTGCATCAATAGCTGAGAATCTGAAATTTCCCTCTATTAAAAATTGAATTGTTTCTGAATGCTGCATGCATTAAGAATGTAACAACATGAAGGATAAAGAAAAAAATAAGAAAAGTAAATTTTATCCAGTTGTCTCTGCTTTGCATTTCTGTTCGTCCTCCACCACAAGCCTGAGTCGCTCGTCTCCATGCAGAGCAGCACTTTGGGAACTAGCACTTACCCGTGATGCAACCCTGAGCCAGGCACATCCCTCCCTTTTTTCAAAGTGAGCATGTGAAAAGACACCAGCACTATCCAGTCCTTAGAGCTTTGTCTTATTCATATGCTATAATATTAAACTAAACCAGGATAACCTTTTTCAATAGATAAACTCAGCTTTCTGGCCCAAAATGGAGCACAAGGTTCGGAAGCCAGCCTCCCTCCTGCCCCCGTCTCCCTGCAGGGTATATCCTTCCCTCAAGCTTGGCTTTCTCATCCCATCATTTTCAGTGGCTTTTTAGGCTGAGCTAGCCCAGGAAGCTCTCCTGGCTTCCTGGGGAAACCTGCTGGCCCCTGGGTCCCCACAGCTCTGGGTCTGCTCCCTGCTGCCAGCCCCGCGATGTCCCCCAGGGCCCTCCATGGTGCCGTCTGGTGCCCCCAAGATGAGGAGGCTCCCCAGCAAACTTTTCTACCAACGTGTATAAAGATGTGCAATGATTTGTTAAGAATCCTTTTTTACTTTGTTGAATTCAGGGTAAATTACAAGTTTCCTCTTCTTACCCATTGATCTCACTGATGAATTTTGTTTTTTCTTGGAGAAGGAAGATGGCTGGTAGTTTTGGTTATTACTCAGTTGTAAATAACAATGTAAACTGTTATTTACATGATACATATTTATCTGCTGAAGATTAATAAAGGCCTTTTAAGAACCCCAGCAAGTTTGGTGGGATTATTAAATCATATGGTAAATGGATGGATCTATACCTGATTCTAAGGGGCAAATTGATTCCAGTTAAGGTCTATAGAAAGTACACAAAGAGAAGGAAAGACACTTCATATTTTTTAGAAATAAGCTGCATGAGAACAGGAACTCATTGCAAACAATTTAAATAATTTAAGCTTTTTTCTAATTAGACTGTTACAATTTCAGTGAATTGTCCCTTTTGCATAACTGTGTCTGAGTGCTGTCCCTCAAACAGCGGGTCTTGTGTCTCACTTGTCTCAGGATGAAAACTCATTGTTTTCTCAGGTTTAGATCAGAGTTTAGGTATAATCATGTCTATCTTCTAATCATTATTTTAAATAGACCCAATTGTGTTTGGTTATTTATTTCATCTTGTCACCAGAAATAGTAACATAGTAAAAACAGGTCTGTTTATTAGCTGAGGGAACTAAGCCTTAGACAATAGGAGCTCAAACAACAGAAGAGCTCACATATCTATTTAGCCTCATCCAGACCTATGCTTTGCTACAAATTAAAATAGGTAAGTTTTCTCTGTGAGTTAAGCAACAGCAGATGCACATTCTTTTAGCCAGCACAATCATTTCTTTAGAAAACCTTTTGGAAATGTTCTTTTAAAAGGTTCTGATTTTTTTGTTCTCATCTCTTTTAGGGGCAATGTGAAAGAAGGAAGGAAGAAAATTCAAGTGCAGGAGGAGAAAAAGGAAGAAACTCAGGAGAAACAGATAAATGGAAATGGAAAAAATCTAACAAACCTTTTCATAGGAAGCTGAGCAAGTACACATTGTTTATTTCAAAACTACCTATAGAAATAGCAGCATAAATGAAAATATTTGCCATCATTACAAGCTGCCCATAGGCAGTCTTGCTGTAATTATTTTACTCCATGTACAATGCCAAGGTATCACACCATGGAGATAAGTGCTATAGAGATGTGAATAGATAGATAGGCTTTTGATACTAAGTCACACAGTATTCAAGGTGACAAATAGTACAATGGAAAGGGAATTGCCTTTATTTGAGAACTGGGAGCACATGTCCATAGCAGAGCTGAGGGCAAAGCAGAGCATGCGTTGCACAGTGCTGTGTGTCCTTGCTGCCCATGCTGTCCACGAGCAAAGCGGAGAGCCTGGCTGGGGTGCTGCTGGCACCCAGCGTGCTACCCAGCAGCTACGGTGCCCCACGCCTTTGCGAGTATATCGACAACTCATATTCTGTGCAGACAGTGCACTTTTGCTCTCTGATGCTTTCCAGGTATAATTACAATGGCACGTCAATATCCAGTTCCAGCCACAGCTACCTTCACTCTTTTTTAATTATCTGGTGACCTTGGTGACTCCATTTACTTTATTATTTTGTCTAGCTATCTATCAGAAAAGTAAAATCTGAAAAATACATCTGAAGAACCAGAAAATGTAGCAAATAGACATCTTTACAAAAGCCACATTTGTGAAATGACTACAGATAATTATCTATCACAGCATTTACAAAACAAGACTTAAAAGCAAGGAAATTAATACTTAAAGACTGTGCAAGCCTCACAGTAAATCTTGAAGGTCAATATACATAACAAACATAAAAGCATTGTCATGTCAAGTAACAAATTCCCTTTTCCTCATCACATAGCAAGACCTCTGACTTGAGCTGCCCCCCAAAATAGTCTGACTTGTTCTTTGCTTGCTGTCCACGTTAAATCCAGCACATCTTCCCCCTCCACATAGTTTTGACTTTTAGAATTAGTTTGACATTTTATTATTAATGATAGTAAGCAGAAAACATTATCAACAGACTTAACTTAACAGTTACTTACATTGTCCTACCTGACAATGGAGACATATATTTTTAAATACCTATGTATAAATGTATTCCAAGATGCAGAACATTTTTAGTTCCAGAAGTCTGTTCCCTTTCTTAAGGCTAGTACAAACAGCTGAACAAACTGATCTCCAAAGAAGCCTGAGTCACTTCAATGGTTTTACAGTGAAGATAAGTTACAGCTTCTTCTAATCTGATACATCCTCTGAAAGGCTGAGGAGATGAAAGACATGATTCACTAGACCAAGGTAAGTGCTTCAGGGAATGTGAAACTCAAAAAAATTATACATTTCTGTGACAAAATGCTAAGTGCTTTGTATTTGCTTTATTAGTAATAATAGCACAATTACTAGATTGATTTTATTAGATATAATTATTAAATATAAAACTAGAACAATAAAGAAATATCAACATGCTTTATATGCTTTGTTCGCAGAACTAGGTGTAAGCTGTGCTTAGGCATGTTTGAAAACTTGTCCTGCCTCCTGTAATTATAATAGATGGAGGATCCAGGGTGCCATCACTAACATAGGTGCCATCCCCCTTAAATTGCCTGGTCACTGCACCATGTAATTGAGGGCAGAAATGGACCAAGATCTGTCTGCTCGTATATGTCAGCAAGGAATTATCTATAATGATTCTTTGCCCATTTATCATTTGGTAGAAGATTTTGCATTGCTTGCTTCAGCTCTCGTGCATGCCCACTCCACAGTCATGTTTGCACTGTGTTTTGTTGGCATGTGTTGAAAACAGTCATTAGCACACACTGAAGACTATCAAACAGGATGTTTGCAGCTGTCATTTCGCAGGATTATCTTTTGCTGTTCCCTCCCGTTCGGGCTAATTATGTCTGTTGTCACCGGGCAGTTGGAGGATCGTGTAACAGGGGCCAAATGCAAGACTCTCCTCATCAGACAGTACTTAGAGGTAGGAAACCCAAGGGAAATTAATGCAGAGGACATGAAAAGAGCAAATAAGCACAGAGAAGGAATAACAGAGTTTTGTTCATAGCTGAGTGATGTTTGATAACTCCAGCATAGTTTGGCTTTTTGATGAAGCTAATGTTTCATTCAATGCAATTTCATTTTAAAATTATCAACAAATTCAAAATGATCTTCTGACTACGTCATCTGGTCTGACTCAGAGATGGCAAATATGGCTACGAGCAACTCCATGTGGCTATGGCACTGCAGCCTGCAGCTGGGGAAGCCTGAGGCATTTTCTCAAATTCCCACTGAAGTGGCCAGGAGCTTTCCTTGAATGAGGGAAGTGAAGTGCCTGTGATCAGACTGTGCTCCTCACAGCATGGGGATGTGCCCGGAGAAATCCCCTGTATCTGAAGGCTTGTCAAAAATATAACCCACAGCACATGCAGCGTTTCACAGCTGAGAGCTAGAGGGATGCTGGATACCCTTCATCCAGTCCTCTTTGTTCATCTTTGTTTTGTCTTAGATGTTTAAGGCAGAGAGAAGGGAGTAAGTAAATAACCATACGTAGGCTGGAGAAGTGTAGGATATTACACACAAGGAGTAAAAATGCTCACAGGCACTTGATGTCTTGCTGCACTGAGAACTTCTCACAAGTTGCTGCTCCTAAAGTCCAGCCATATGTTAGGAAAGCTAGTGTGAAGTTTTAATGCACGAGTAGATAGTTAGACAGGCACATTAATATTTCATGGAGAATTGTTAGACTCAGATAAATATGCAAGAGGCTTTTATTCAGATCCAAATTTGCCTTTACTCAGGCWTTGAATTCTGTAGATGAGGGGTTCAATATTTGATGCTGAGTGTAGGTATCCATACGAATTAATGCTTCTCAGTTAGATAGTGGGCGTTTCTTTAAAATAAGTCCTCAGTCTAATATAGCTTAAATGAAGTCAGTGGCACACAGGATGTGCCACAGACAGGAGAGTGATAAGACAAGTATGGCTCTGCGTAACACTTGCATTTTTTTACATTGTAYTCTTCAGCTCTTCAGATTTTGTCTGCAGGAGGAGTTTGGTGCAATCAGTCACAGCTCTTACAGGAAAACAGAAATTCATTGACACTAATAATCCTCCTTAAGACAGAACTTTGTACCACTCCTCCCTCATCTCCCCTTCCTTGCCTGCCAAAATGAGAGTGAGCATCAATACAGGTTCCTGTGGGGAGCTGTTTTGGCGAGAGCCTGGCAGGCACAGATGGCCAACAAGCTGCAGCCCCCGGTCCTCCTTGGCTGAACAACCGCATCAGGTCATCTATCGGATCCTCAGCAGCCAGCGAGAGCACCGGTTTGCTCTGAACCACAGCTCCCCTGGTCTCCTTAGGCTGGCAACAACAGGCACATTACGGTCCCTCTCAAACGAATTCTTTGCTGCCTATTTCAGGCTTGTGGCAAGCCTCATGGCTGCCACCTTCTCTTCCTCCTGCCACACACAGAGCCATGAAAAATCCTCTCCCCCTTGCACCCACCACTCAGCTTCCAGGTGCTGGCCCTCTATACAAAACATGGGTTGTTAGGCTAATGTCCTGGGACTCCAGCTGATGATAGTGCCCGCTTCTAAGAAGCCTGTGGTCAAAACTGGCAGGGCAGGCCCATGGCATAGTCAATGTGGGTGCTCCAGGCACTGCAGATGCCGCCAGCCCACCAGCATCTCCCCCTTAATGGACGTAGTTAGGTGTGGGTGGCTGGAAAGGAAAAGCCATGGGAGAAGGGGCAGCAAAGGGAAAGGCAGGGCTGCTGTAGAATTAGGGGAGATGAGGGGAACATGGGCACTGTGGCAAGGCTTTGAATATGGACAGCTGGTGACAGGGAGGGGACCAGCTGAAGAGAAGGGCAGCAAGGATGGTGGGAAAGAAAGTCCATTCAGAGCGGGGGACATCTGAGTGCAGGGAAGACCTCTGCCACAGTGGCTGCAGCCGGTCCTGGTGCCCTCTGCTGCTGTCCCAACTGCCACACAAGCCTGCTGGGGTCCCAGGACCCCACTGGGGTCCCAGAGCCGAGTCTGGGGCCAGGCACTGCCTGGGCCCCTTTTGTGCCCTTCCTCCTGGTGCTGTGTCCCTGCTTTGGCCCTTCCCGCTGGGCCAAGCTCTTTTCCCCTAATTCATTCCTGAAATCCCACTTGTTATATGAACTGAGCCTGGTTTCCCCTCTGTTCCCCATGAAACGAGCAACGCTGCATCCATCTCTCTCTTCCTTACAACGTCTGGTCCCCTCTAGATTGAGAACTTGTCTTCTGCTTATCTGGCTCTTTTCTGTGTACTCTGACACTGGGGTGTTAGATGAGTTTCTGGGAAGACTGGCTTCCCACTCCTGATGCCCTGCAGAAGCTGGTCTGAGGGTAGACCTTTCAGTATGCAGTGTGGCTCCTCTAAAATTCATGACAACCCTGTGTACTCTAAGCAATCGCATCTAGACAGTGGCTAGCGCTGCAGTTGCTTGGGCTCTTTCATTGCATTTCTTTCTTTCCCTATAGGGTTTTTTTCTCTCCCCTCTCTGTTTTGTGCTTCTCTCCCCACCATATCCAGCCCTGCAGTCTCCTTGCCCATGCTAGAAAAAGGAGGAATCCATGATAATAGTACAAGAGTGTCTTGTGACTATGACACAGTGGTAGATGGCTCTGACAGCACAATTATGTTGAAGACAGTGGAACTGAGCCTTTTTTATCCCACAGCTGAGAATCTGACTCCCATTTTCAAAAGATTAATTATTTTCAGGTTTACAGAAGTCAGCCAATGTCTACTTCTTGCTGTTGCTTTTTCTTGTCAAAGCACTTTACATTTCTGCGCTTACAACAATCTTTTTATTGGGAACAGTGAAAGAGTTGTATAAGAATAATGGTCTTGTGTATGATGCTCAATCAAACTAATTTTCAAGCCTCTTCAAAGTTTGCCAAGCTCTACGGCTTAAAAATCTACACTTCAGCTTCTCACAGCAAGCGTGAGATGCTGCCTAAATTTCTGGGCAGCTGGAGCATTTGCTGTCCTCAGGCAACGTCAGTTTGTCCATTACCACAATGAGCCCAAATTGCTCTCTGTGGTTTGATTCAATTCCAGGGGCAAATTGTAAGATTTAGGCATAACTGAGAAAATATAGGTGGGAGTTTCAAAAGTTCCTCCAGCACATACAAGCTCAGCTCCCCTTAAAACTCACTAGCACTTGTGCTCCAGGTCAGTCAGTAACAACATCTGATCACATAACACTTTATTATACCTCTGCTAAGGTACGTTAGGAGAACCCAGCAGGCATACTTCTTATTTCTGAATTGACTGCAAGCTAGTGAATAGATGTGATTCCCTCTACCCTCCTGAAAAGCCATGTGGGTAATTTCACCTGCAGACATGCAGATTAATATTTACTTGGTGTAGGCAAACTACTTACATCTGCTACATTATTTCTCTTGGTTATTTTTCTGACATTGTCAGGAAGGCCTTTACACTTCTTGGCCAAAGCACCTTAAACAATAATTCTGTGGATAAACTGAATATGGACAATGAACAATGAAATACGGACATCTGAGTGATTTGTGACCATGCCCCCAGTCAGACTAATGAGAGTGCACGTTCCTGCCATGTGGCCATTGCTCATGCAGGTATATATTCTTCAGAGGTTTTTGCATTGTGGTTTTTGCATTGAAAAAAAACCCCAACATTTTGGCATAAAACACATTTTAAAAAGCAATTCCTTAAAGTTTATGCAATGAAAATTAAAAAAAAAAACATTGGTACTAAACCAAAAAGAAGAGTATTTATTAAAAAAAGACAAAAAATTGCTACTGTGGAGCAGAGGGCTGGAGTACTGAATTTCAACCTAATGAATTCTAAAATAGAGGCTTCTCTGTATTTCTGTGCTATGAGAAATAATCATATCGGACAACACATTTTAGAGCTTCTATTCTCTTTTTCTTGTGACACTGCAGCTTAGAAAACTGAAATCAGGTCTTAACACCCTTTTTCTTAGCCAGCTGGTTTACTTTTTACATTTTCGCATTTAGTAACATTGCACTTCTGTTTGTATCTGTTTCCTGTCAGTGTTACTTCTAGGCTTTGATGTTTCAATACAATAATATTTCCGTGTTCAATTAGAAAATACTGTCAGGACATCCTTATTTGTGTTTAAACACATTTTAGTGGAAAGAATTAAAAAAGAAAGCCCTTAAAAACATGCCTGTTGTTCTCTGATTATATGAAACATCTTTTACCTCAATTGTATGCCAGATTTGTCCCTTTAACATCGCTTTTACAAGAACAGGAAAGAATACTATTCAAAATGCATTAAAGAATAGGGAAACAGCTGATATATTCTGTTATTATTCAAATGACATCTCAAGCATAAAACAAAAGGTGAAGAGTGAGTGAATATCTTGAAAAGCACAGAAACACAGAATCTATCTTTTTATTTAAAATGGTCCCATGTGTTGAGTTGCAGTGGGAGTCCCAGATACTTTCCACTTATGAAAATCAGACCAGACCAGTTTAACCTAAATACCCAGAAGTGGATTTGGTACTTATACACCCTTGAAAGCTCAGCAGTAAAGTTCAGCCAGCACCCCAGAAGGTGCTGTGGGGGAGCAGCACTAATTAAGGCCTCAGTGTCCTGTGCTTTTGCTTTCCCTTGTTCCCTGTCTTTGCCCTGGGGGCAAGGCTGAGATTTGGTGCATTGAGCGCATTTCATCCCTTGGCCAGCAGCACCACGGGTCACGTGCCAGCGTCTGCTGGTCCCTGCTCTGTGGGGGGACAGGAAGCAAAGCTGGAGGTAACCATGTAGGGACTGAGCTGCAGGACATGCCGCATAGCCTGGAAGCCCCACAAAAGCTCCCCAACACCCCAGCACCCTGGGAAAGGTCCTTCTCCTTGCCCCAGGAAGGCTTGTCATGAGCTCCTCTTTCTAATCCTACTTGTGGATGTGCGCTGTAGGGAAAGGTGCAGGGAAGAGATACCCCAAGGCACAGCCTGACAGTGATGGCAGTAATGCTGAGCATGTGAAGCGTGACCTGGATGCCCTGCAGAAGCTGCGCCCATGCTTTTAGGGCTGAACAGACTGAAACAGCTGTGGAGGCCTGCTTTGCGGTACCCATGCACTGGCCCTCGATGGGCGATGCTAAAGCAAACATACTCCTGTCTCTTCATTAGTCACCTGTAAAGCAGCTTCCTTCTTTATTTAGTTCCCTGGGCAAACCGTGATTTTTTCTGCTCTGATATGGTCCAAAATATTATGTATAGGTAAACACAAGCCTGAACTCCCCACTGTGACAGGATCACTCACCTTTGCGTACCTCCACATGCTGCTCTGTGAAATAGGCCCAGCAACACCTCCCCTCCCTGGACGCTGTGCTAGTGTTTCTGAAGTGCTTCACGCACAGGTGATTTTGTAAGGAGCGGTTTTAGAGTGACCATGGAACACGTCTGTTAAGGAATATAGATCAAGTTTTGCATATCAAATACCAGTCTATGCAATCAGGCATTGAACTATTTCTGTTCAACTCTTTATGGTGTTTCTGTAGCTCTAGAAATAGCCTGAGCCAAGGCACCAGCATCTCGTGTACCCCACACTCCCAAGGCTGGTCCGCTGAACTATGGCTGTGTCTGCCCTGAGGACCATGTGAGCCCCACGCGAGCCCCACATGCAGGTACAAGCTGCAGATCCCACACCTCCTCCTCGCTCAAATACTCCTTTCCATGCAAAGAAAACTGGGCATGTAGGAGGGCAGAGAGGGTTGCGGAGAACCACCCCAGTAACCGAGGGACCAGACAGCAGGGCTCACTGCAAAGTACTCATGCCTACAGCGTAGAGGCTGCCTTGGCACTGAAGTGTCCTTAAGAGCCAATATTTGGAAAGAGAGTTTTTTGCTTAGTTTCTGTATAAATAGTGAGCTTCTCACACCATTACTGAACTTTGTGCAATGACACTTGCACTAAGGAAACTTGGCAATAACCCCCCATCTCTAGGGGAGGAGCTCTGGTCATTCCCCCCCTTGAA
This sequence comes from Phoebastria nigripes, assembly GCA_035582835.1. NCBI lineage: Eukaryota > Metazoa > Chordata > Aves > Procellariiformes > Diomedeidae > Phoebastria > Phoebastria nigripes. Next base: position 105,039 of record JAYKAV010003204.1, on the reverse strand, counting down.
CACCCTCTTTTTTTCCTTCCTTGAACCCTCATCCCAGTTTAATTTCTTTGTCAAAATTAGAAGAGTTATTTGTGTGCAATATTCTTCTATGCTACTTCTGCAAGTAAAGGGCCTAGCCCTGGGTTCATGGGGAAGCTCACGTGTGGCAGGCTTGACAGACTGGGGCTATGGCCTCAGCACATAGCCCAAACACCCTGTGCAGGTTGTTATAACTTGACTTTTTCATGTGACCAAGATAATCAGGTTTGGAAAATAACCACTGAGCATGCAAAGTAGGTCATTCCATACACTTTCGGTATGCAGTGATGTGCACATGCTAACTGCAGTAAAAGAGATCTTCATACACTATTACCAGACCCAGCAGGAATTTACGGATCAAATGCTTTGTCTTGAAAAGGCTAAGCAGATGAATGGTCTCTCTGGCTACTTTTACACTTCCTTATCAGCTTGGAATTGAGCCCACCCTTTCCCCACAGCGCACTTGCATTTGTCGTTTCTGCGTGTTTGGTTGTTCATTGCAGTATGTTTGCAAGCAGCTAAACCTGTGCTGGTGTGGAGAAGCTAGCCAGTGCACAAGTCCCAGCCCTAAGAGTGATACAGGTGCCAGCAGCACCCAGCTGCCTTGTCCCAGCTCATCCACACCTTCCAAATGTGCCTTCAGAGGCAACTAGAAACACCTGCCCTATTTGAGAGGTGCTGAATGTGTAGGGTTCCTACTAATATACTGCCTCTTTAGAAGGGCACTCAGGACTGAGCTCTGGTTAAGGTGACTGTGAACACCTCTGCTGTGAGAAGCTGGGTAGTCTAGTACTCTGATCCTGTTTGTGATGCCACCTGCAGCAAGAATAGGTGCCGGCTTGTGGCAAAGAGGCCAGAAGGTACTGCCACACAATGTCTTGGTTGTATTAGAGTATGTGAAGTGGCCTGGATGTTCCCCAGGCCGTTTGCTCTGGGGCAAAGCAGTATATTTTTTTATTTTATTTTTTGTATACACTTAGCAGTAGGCTCCTCTGGGCAGACAGTAACAGGTCACTGATATGTGTATGCTGCTGCTAAGGTAGTTTGCAAAGCCGTAGTAAGTGAAAGCACTATGTTTTTGACAACTGTAAACACTGGGTGGAATGGTGTCCCAGACTTTCAAATGCATCTTTTGCAATTGTGATGGTCGTCTTCTCTCCATGCTGGGTTTTGCCAAGTTGAGGGTAGCTGTGTTGTCTACGGCAATAGTAGAGTCCTGACATACAGCAATGGCTTGTACTCTGAACCTTATTCAGAAAAATTGCTCTGAGCTGACCTCTCAGTTGGGTACCTCTGTGCAACAGGGTACAGAAAGGGCCATCCGTGTACTGAGAGGCCAAAGTGGACAGTACACTTGTCAGAGGCCATGCTGGAGATTCAGGGCATGACACATGCCGGCTGCATGCCCTCAAAGGTCCCTGCATGCAGGGACAAGCGGTATGGGAGAGGGAGCCAGCCTGCCAAAATACTGCGTGCACCAGCTGCCAGTGTGTGGCTGCGATGGGCTTGGGCCCCCTGGTCCGGTGAACATGCGTCTGAACTTCGATGATTTCTATAGCCAGGAGGGATGTAACCTGCGGTGTTTCTGGGCAGAGCTATTTGCAGATTAACCTTGGTAATCTTGGATTCTAATAACACAGTAACTTTAAGACTAATGTAGCAAATTTAAGCAGTGAAGATCTTTCAGGTGACACTTGCATAATGATTCCACTTTAAAAATAAATTATGGATTAGAAAGAACATATTAGTTCAAACATTTTGCAGCTATTTGGGACTTGACATCATAATTCTCTTGAATTAATGAGGGTTGTCTGTAGTATTCTGGCAAACCTTTCCTTCCCTGTTCCTTGTTTCTCAGGTCTATTGTACCTTGTCATGTTTGTAGTCTATGCTAAGAGGCTAATCAAAAGTCAGATAAAATAGACTGAAAGATCTCTGCTGATTTCAGAGGTCTCTGGAGCAGACTGTAATACTATTAATCTCTTAGAATAGGGACCCAATTTTGAAGGCATTTATACTGATGGAATAACTGCTTGCTCCAGGAAGTTACTCTGCATTTCCATCATTTAAACTCTTCCCCTTTTATTCACCTGTGCATCACCAGGCAACGCGACTGTGCTTTATAAATAAGAGCAAGTAACAGACAGTGACTGTATCCTCATGACTTCTTACAAGGACTTTATTTTCTATTAAGTTCTAAGCAGTTCTGGATGGGTAAAAGCTTTATGCTTCAGATTTACTTTTTATTTGTGCCACTTAAATTTTTCATCTACATAAAGTCATTGTTCCTCTCCAGTCCTTCCCAGTCCTCTCCTGCCCCTAGCTGCTCCTCAGCATTTTAGTCAATAGCAGCTTCATTGGTGCAAGCACATTAGGAATTAGCCCAAGAGCAAGTGTGTTATGAGAAAGGAAATAATAGGAAACTAAGAGAAGGTAAAAGCAAAGGAAGGAACCAAGTATACACTGAGCAAAACAAGGACAACAGACAAGTACAGGAGCGACGAGGGAAGATCTGTTAAACTTGCATTCAACTCGGTGGAAAGATAATGGGGCCAAGACATGTAGTGTGTCTGCAATTAGCATACAGTGCTTTGGGACAGTGATTTCCAGTCTGCTATTTCCCATTTTGTTTAATTTTTAATTCAAATTGTGTACTAAAAATAGGGAGCATTTTGGAGCTGAAAGGATGTGAATGACATAGGGATAAAAAACAGAAACTGCAAGAGGAATGCTGCTGTAGCTGAAACAGCCCTGCTGGGGTTTCTAGCTTTGTGTCTCAGTCAGTTATGGTTACAAAATGCAGATTTGCCTTATCTGGGTCATTTTTGCTGAGAGAGCACATGGTAGTCCCTTTGTGAAATAAACAATAAGCCAGAGTGAGTGGTCATCTGCCTAACTCTGTTTCTGTAGCTACTGTTATTCCCCTTTTTTTGTGAAGATATTTGTATAGCTGATTATTAATAGCAGGAAGCTTTTAATTTTTTGGAAGTTTTGTAAAAAATGCTGGAGCCTTCAGTTTTCAATTAGTATCACTGCAGCATGGCTTGTTTGTCCAGAACTAGAAGTCAAGAGACTTTTATCTGGATAAAATTATGAAACCTTATGCTTACACATTAGCCTCCTCTCCAGAGAAGACTGGAGAATTTTTTGCCTGAAGTCCCAATTCAGCAACTGCTCTGAAGGGATCCCTTAAAAAAGCAGAGATATTTCTTCTCTAGGCTAAGCAAGAAAATCAGCTGAAAAATCAGAAAGCAGCCTCATCTAATTCTTAAACAGTTGTGCTTCACAAGCCTTAGAAGTCCTCCAGCATGAGTATATGCATGGTGTAGGAAACATTCTTTCCAGCAGCCATTTGAGGTGACACTGCCACCTCTGGCTTTGAACGTGCAATATGTTGAGACTAGCATCTTCGGCTTTCCATAAAACAGCAGATTTGGGGTGATAAAGACACAAACCAGGAAACTTTCAGAACTTCAGGCTTTGTTTTAAGTCCAAGTTACACAACGTTTTGTGAATTATAATATTTGTAACATCATCTCATATCTTTGCCTAAATTTCTGTAGACTTCCTTTTGAATGATGAAAAGCATTTGCCTATGTCACATATTAAATCTTATATCCAGGGAGGTTGAGAAAGAATTAATTATCCTGAATTTTGCAAAGCCCCATCCTTCTTTCAGAGGATGGGAGCTGTAGAGCTTTTCTAAACTTCTCCAAACGTGTCCAACTGGAAGGATTGTTATACCCTAATGAACCGGCTTCTCCCTTAGAAAATACTGGCTCATCCAACTAGAGCAGAGGGTATTTTAGAAAACATGTTCCCTGTGTTTCATTTTCTGCCATTTTAAATCTAATAATCAATTTTGGTTCAGAGTAACTAAGGAAAACTAAAGGGATTTAAATGTTTAAGTCAAGGTTGGACTGTATTTTTCTGATTTACAATGACATTGATAGAAATCAGGTACCAAGAGATACCACCAAATATACCACCTGATGCCTGCTTCCAGATGCTGCTTAGCTTTGTAAAATCTGGCCCCCTGAATGTTAAGACTGAGTGGAGTACTTGAAAGCCCTCCATTGCACTGCCAGTCAAGGAATTGCCTTTCTTCTCCCAGAAAGCTTAGAAAAGTTTTCTTTTTTTTCCCCCTTTTTCTTTCATCAAATGTTTTTTCCAGTTTTTAATATACTTTGGAGCTGACAGTTATTTTGGAGTTACGACCACCCATAAGCATCCAGGGTTGAATGAGGATTAATTTGCTTTTCAAGAGAAGGATTTCAGCTCAGAGGTGAGCCAGGTGATATTTCAGAAGCAGTGAATTGTATCCAGCCCCGGTGCGATGGACCACTGGCGTCTGAGCTGCAGCTTATATGTTAGAAACATTTTGTGATTATACATGTCTAGGAAGGGGTACTACAGATAGGTACCCTTATCGGTCTCTGAAATTTGTATATGTCTTTATAGGTGAATTGGTTTCCAAACCTGACAGTCTCTCTTGTTTTCTGTCACTGTTGGAGAAGAGATACGAGGGACAACTGAAAGCAAATTACTGGTGTGTTGCATATGGTTGGAACTGAGCAGCTAGCCACAAACCCAGCTTCAAAGCTGTTCCAATTGCATCCTGATTCCCCAGAAGCCGCTCCACGGAGGTGTATGTTTGGACCAATACAGCATGTTGTCGCTGCGGAAGAGGAAGGCAGGGCTAGGTGTGCTGCATCTGCTCTTCTTGGCATCCCGGCAGCGTGATTTCTCCTGCAGTAAAGTGTGTTGGAAAGCTTAAATAAACCTTTCAGGAGCACGGCTCATGACAGTCTTGGGGCAGTGGGGACATGGCCCACGTAAGTGAGGGGAGCCTGGGATGAAAAGAAGACTCCTGCATCTTTCACTGAAATAATTCCCCAATCAAGTTTTAAGTTTAGCACAAGTGGGGAAAAAATAGCTTGCTGTGTAGGATCACCTGAAGTAATTGCGCCTTGCAGAGCAAGAAGTAACTCCTTGATATCCTGATGACACATCAGGACAGCAATCCTTTAACACTTACAGAGTGTTTTTTATCTTCAAAGCTTCATGAACGTTAGCTAATTAATCCTCACAAAGCCTGAGGGAGTTACGTATGTATTATTACAAGCCACGGGCCAACAAAGGACTTCACAGTTGTCACCATGCCTCATGCTGTGGCTACTGCTGGCATCAGCCAGGGCAGAAATTAAGATCTTCTTACTAAAAAGCACTCTCCTTTCCTCCCCCAGCAAGTGGCAATTCAATGAGACTCTCCACAGTGATGTAGAAACTGGGATTCAAAATGAAACTGGGCTACTTCTATCCATCACAGTGTAATATAGCCAGTCACAGCTAATGCCTTTTACCCCATGGGCTGCGAGCTATAGCCTGGGGAATGGGGGCACAGTCAAAATCCCAGCAAGCCAGTGCCAGCTCTTATACTGCTGGAGCCAGGCTACTGCCCTGACGTTTCATCTTTGCAATCAGGGAAATGCAGAAGTAGATCCATAGTAGAGACACACAGAGAAATGGAGCAGCATTGTGGTAGCTCTACAGAAACTGCAGCTCTGTCCTGCCTCTCTTGCTGCTTCTTCTAGAGCCATGATACCAGGGGTGAAGCAACAGCCTTGGAGCATCTTGCTGCTGTGATAGAAAGAAAACGTGCTCCTCCTTAGTATAGATAAGGGCCATCTGTGCATGGCTGAAGTGAGATAATGTTTAGAAGCCTCCCAGGATACTAAAGACTGCACTTTCTTTGACATCTTGTGCTGTTCAAGCTCATGGCAGTGCTTCCTTTGAACTCACTGTGTTTTGTAGTTCTCCCCACTTGCATAAATCGAAGTAGAATGCAATGGTTCGTATAAATAATATGGCTCAGGGAGGGCACGTGTAACAGTATACATGCTGATATAAGCCAGTTGATGCTTGGACATCACAGGTCTCTGCAGAGTGTACCAGGAGGTTTGACATCTACGTTGCTACATCCGCCAGTCAATAAACCCCATGCTGCCCACCTTTAGAGGGTGAGTTACATGTGGAGAACTGTTTCCTCTGTAGTTACCAGGACTAAGACAGAGCACTGGGATTGTGGGGACCTGCGTGGAAACTGCTGTGGTAGACATGGCTTATGGAACAGAGCTAGATGTGGCTGCAAAGCATCAGTTTTCTGCTTGACTGAAAGTCAGACTATGCACCCTGAAGGATGTTTGGTTTAGCCTGTTGTTAAAGACCTTCTTTAATGGTGATTCCACTGCCGCCTCAGTGAATCTCTTCTAGTGCATCTCTATCCTGTTTATGGTTTTCCTAATATCTAACCTAAATCTCTCAAATTGTCACGGTTGCAATTACATTCTCATCCATTACTTCTCTGCAATTACTTCCTGTCCAATCCATCATGGGCATGGAAATTACTTTATTTCCTTTCTCCGTGCAACAGCCTGGTTGTACTTAAAGGATGCTGTTGTGTCCCAGCTCAGACTTCCCTTTAGTTTAAACCCTGGTTCATTCAGCCTGTCCTTGCAGACTGTGATTTCTAGACAGCTGATCTCTTTTGATCCTCCCATCTGGTATGTCCCTGGTTGTTCCAGGTCCTCCTTGGGACATACTGGAGATGTGACCTCACCAGTGCTGAACCAACAAGCAAGAATTACCTCATATGTTTTTAAGGTTACCCAGTGAGAGATCTCTGCCTTTTGGGTGTGTCAGTGTTTACTGGGGGCCCGGGATGGGCACAGACCCATGTGTCAAGGAGGGACAGCATTTCCCAGTGGTCCAGAAAACATTTCATTGATATATTTACGATCCTATTCTCAGTTCTTCCCTTTTTCATTATATCAAGCATAGTAGTAAAGGAAACTTACCTCTGTTAAGAAGTCTCTTCTCCTGTATCTTCTTAATTTAGGATTGCTAAAACACAGCAGCACTAGTGATGATATCACAGCTGTACTAGAAAATTTATTGCAAAATTAACATACACAAGACTCCACCAAGTGAAGCAAACTTATTGTAATGGGTGAGTCATGATAAACTGTAGAAAGAAGGGAGTTCAGGATATTTAGCAGAAAGACCAAAGGTCGCATGAGAAAGACACAAAGGTCAGTATGAGAATAATTATGTTGTAACATCTTAACTTTTCTCCTTCATAAAGTAAATAATGTAATTCTAATTGGAAGTGAAATACAAGTATCCTTTTGGAGAAAGACAAAACAAACCAAATAGTGAGACACAAGTCACAGAAGTACATGATTTGTTACCAATACCCTGAACCCGGTCAAGGGGTGTTACACTGGTGAGTGGCTGTAATGTGACCAATGTTGATTTCCAAGTGAAATCAAAGGCACATTTTGACCAGGAAATGTAAAAACGGGAAAATAAACATCACTGTAAGAGATAGGGGATGGTGTTTCATTAAAAGCAAAGTGATGTTTGGTGACCAGAAAATTTGGTACTTTGGAAAAAGTAAAGGGGATCTTAACAATAGGGGAGTGACCTCCAAGTTTCAGGTACTTCTTCCACTTCTCCAGTGCTTGCCAAGGAGGCTGATGAACACTCCTCCCTACATTTGTCACTATGTGTTGCAGGAAATGAATGTAACAAAACTCAGTGCAAGACCTTATGAAAAGGGAGGGTGATTTTATTTTAAACAAATGTATTTCCAGTCCCTTGCGCTCATTCTCTCAGATTGCTCATGTATGCGCACACACGCATTTCTCGCATGCGTTCACACCCACTCAAGAGCTTTCTTCTGTCTGTGCCTGGGGAGACAGGGACAAGGGATGCCGAGCCTTGAGCACTCACCACGTCTCTTGGCTTCCTTTTTTCTGGCAATGACAAATTCCCTTTTGGATAGTCTTTTTATACTCTCTAGGAGTTGAGAAATTACTGTGGTATAATACATTGGCCTCAAATCTTGCTCAGTCCTTGCTCCAAGGATGTAAAGCAAGGTTGCTCCCCTTTGTCTTTGTTTCCCCATTTTAAGATTATAATCCTCTTTCCTGTTGAGACAAAAGGAGAACGATGGCAAAAGAGTTGTGGTATATCCTTGTTCCCATGTTGCTGTTACCAAAGTACAAGACTTCTGCTGGTGAACCATATCTGATGGGGCCTTATTGCAGAGTAGCCAACTGGTCTTCATGGAAACACACTCCCCAGCATTTATAGCTCAATTTCTGCCAGTTGCATCCTTGGTAATCAACATGGGATATTCTTTTAAACCTTGCTCTTTTTTCTTATGATGCTTTGACACACAGGCATTTCTATTCATATGTCAGCTAGATTAATCTTAATACATACATCACAAATGTCCACATAGTTGATAGCCTGCAGCCAGGACCTTGCAACTTGAGAGGTGTTTCTCCAGACTCCCAGAAGCTCCTAACCCTGCAGAGGCTGCCAGATGGAGAGAGCAGCCTGATATGGCCCAAATACACTTCTCATCCCAGTGAGGAGGGGCATGATTGCTACCACAGCACTCGCTGTTGCTCTCATAAATGGATAAGATTGGATAAGAAAGGCATATATTTATTTTATTTATGTAAAGCAAGGGCCAAAAATGTAGGCTGGCAACAGTGAAAGCTGTTACTAAAGAAAAGAGCTGTAAGAGAGAAAAATGCAACTCTGCGTTTCAGTTAAGATCTTCCTAAGTTGTTTCACCATTTCCTAGCCCAGGAGATTTGCCTCCTCACCATCCCACCCAGCCCCAGGACATCTGGGGCATCCTGGGGCTTTCTTAGGGCCACAGCTTTCCCCTCCTCGCTGCTGAGGACACCTCACCCCAGGCAGGCAGCTGAAGAGCCGTCCCTCTCTTCTCTTCCTGCAAGCCAGGCTATTTTGTGTGTTTCCTCCTGACTGCCAGGCTTCTCGTGTTAAGGATACAGTGGTAAAACTTTATAAATTGCAGCCCTTGAAAAAAAAGACATTTTACAATCACTTTATTAGCATTGCACTATCCATCCTACACTGAGCTTTTCTTAAAGATCAGAAACGATGTGGCTGTTAGATTAAGCATCCATCTCTGTACACCTATACAGGTAGTTTTAGGATGACACTCTTAGCCAGGTCCATCAGGAGGAAAAGGATAATACACTATTAAAGTTGCAATTACTGTATTAGGTCCAAAATATAAATCCATATACCAGCTGTTATAACCTAGCTAAAGAGGGGGTAGGAATCTGGCAAATTATTTTCGTGGAGTTTTATGTAGCAACGCGTAATAGTGAAATTAAATGAATGCATGTGTATGTGTGTACAGCTAGATTTATAGACTCTCCTTAAAATGAAGGTATTTCAGGTCCTGCTGAAGTAGTGCCGAAACAGAAGCCAGGATTGTTTCACCTCCATAGCTGGCTTCAGCTCTCATGTATTCGGATACCCTTGGCAATACTAGAGGGACTCACCTATGCTTCACGCAGCCATTTCTTGGGGCAGTTGTGAAAATTTGGGAATTTGGGCCTTGGAGCACCGTGAAGCAGGAAGGAAGCTAACACTGCAAAAAGCATTTCTTTTGGCAAGTGCTACCCCCTTCCCCGTGCCAGGACCCCTCAGTGAACCAGAGCCTTCAGGGCACCAGTGCTAGCTACCACACAAAGCCCTGCTTAATATCTGTGGTTTTTTCATGTATTTTCTCTCCTCCATTAGATATTTTTGGCTAGATCTCTAGCCAGGGCAAGCTAATGTAGCTTTGCTGGTTTGGAGTACCTGAGGATGTAACCCTCAGTCAACAGAAATGAAGTGCCTTGTTCAGCTGCCAGTATGTTATTCAAGCTGCAGGACAGTGAATACCTGGAAGTATGCACAATAAGCAAAATAAATTATAAATACACCAAACTTCATTATCTGGGGTGGTGGATAGAGAAAGGAGAGATTTTGGCCAGTGTCCAGTCTGGCCAGGGTCCACAGCGGGGCAGGCGCTGCAGAGGCATTTCTGTCTCTTTGCAGGAATCCAGCGTGGGCTCTGCAGGGCTTGTGAGCTCTGGCTTGGGCACCGCTGCCTTTGTGCCACATGCCACCTCCCAGCATCATTGCATCTTCACCGACACCCTCTCGGAGGGGGCCGCCACCCTGCCATGGCCCTGCGCACCCACCCTGCAGGATGCGAGGTCTGCTTGGGCTCGGCAAGACCGGCAGCAGCCAGCCCCGTTCTGAAGGACATTTCCTTGCTCCTGGTCGCATGGCCCTGTTGAGTCTGGATGGCTTCACCTCCAGCATTGCCCTGTGGACGACTGATTTACTTTAATATAACGAGTTCTTCTCACTCCTTCATATTTCACTTCCTTACTGTGTTCACTCTTCCCAGCCTTGCCTTTCTCTGAGCAGAGCAGCCCCCGCTCCTCCGGACTCCCCGTGCAGGATGGGCAGACCTTCAGGCCTGGCAGAAGTCCTTCCCCATCTGTTCAGGTCTGAATTCCTCTTCATGTGTCACCCGCTACCCGAACGGTACAGAGATCCACAGGGACCCTCCTCAGTGGCTGCAATGGCACAGACGCTTCTCCAAGGATGAGAAATAACATTTCTGAGTTCATTTGCCACAGTCTAGGAGTGCATATGATCATCTTTTAGAAGTACTCACCCTGCAGCTAAGTACCCTGTGATTTTATCTTCTTTAATTAATTTTCAGCTTTCCATCTTACCGCAACAGTTTTGTTACCAGCCTTTGCTTTTCCAGACAAATTCAGCCTAATTCTGTTTTTCAAAGTCATCTAGGTCTTTCTGCATGATATTCCGACCCTTTGCTGTGCTGGCAATACTTCCTAATTTTGTGACATCAGAACATTTTATTAATAGAAATATATTTTTAAATATTACATATTAATATAACTTCCTTTTTTGTAAATGCCCCTGACAAAGTTATTGTACAAGTGCAGTCCATGGGCACTACTTTCAGCGCTTCCCTGTGCAGAAATCTCTCTCAGCATGGTCCTTCCTTCTTCAGTAAAGCCTGTGGTCCTGTTGCACTGGCCAGGTCACTGCCTGCTGCATGGTTGTGCTGTGCATTGCACATACTGATTTAAATGGTAATTTCCCACGTAACACTATTGCAAATGCTTTCCCAAAGTCCAGATAGTTATAATTTTTTTCTTTTCTTTCTCCAGAAGAATATATTATTCGGTAAGCTCAGGTTACATTTTATCCCATTTACTTTCATGTCCTCAACTTTTATTTTATTCAGAAATTGTCCTAACAAATTGCACAGAACTGATCTCAGGCAAAAGGACATGTAATTGCCCAGATTACTTTTCATTTTCCTTCTGTAGGTGCTACCAGTGCTGTTATCCAGGGAGCCAGTGTGCCTTGACAGTGTCATTCGGTGTCCTGGTTACTGTGCTGCATCGCTCAGAATCAGGGAGAGACATCACCTCCTCTTGTTCCCTCCTTCCCTGCCTGAACACACTACCTTACACTTCCAGGTAAGGACCTTCTTTCCTATTGTCCATCCAGCTGTCTGCCGTTAAATTCAGTATTGCTGTCATTACAGAAAACCAAAGTAAAGTACTTATTTAGATTTGGAACCATACTTCAATTACCTTTAATCTTCACATCATTCCCATTTCAGAGCAGTTCTGTTTTTTCCTTTTCTCCTTGTTCTCCTTTTATTTATATAGCTGAGGAGCCATTTGTTATTTTAATTTCCTTTGCAATGCTTCACTTTCAACAGTTTCCACTGTATTTCTACACTCTCTGACCTCCAAGTCAGTTTTCATTGCTGATCTGTCTCTTTTTCCATTTCTTGTAAGTGCTTTGATTACTTAGACTTCGAGTGATTAACTTTGCTTTGTTTTAAAAGGGACATGGGGTCTTGTGGCAAGAGGCACATCCCTCGTGTTGGAGTGGGTGACCTGGCGAAGGGCTGAGGTTGTCCCCATCTTTCTGTCGTGGTGGCATTGGGAACCGGGTCGTTCTTGCTGCCTGGAGGGGGGACAGGGAAAATCCAGAGCTCCGTAGTGTCTCAGAGATTTTTGCCAGGATATATATACGACAATCTCTATATTTCAGGACGGCTCTGGCAATCTGGGATGTCTGATCTCCCTATGAGTAACAGCCATTTTGAAGTGATTATTCATCCTGTTAGATCTGAAGCATTTCACTAGAAGTTGTTGTTTTTTCCCCCAACTTACTTGAAGGTTTCTTTGATCTAAATGTCAAGCCCTTCCTAAATTGGAAGTCCTTGAGTTATTTGGTCAACTTATTTTCACTAGTTGTTTCCTGGTAGTTAGTTCAATAAATAATAACAGGCCTATTTTTGTTTATTCTTTGATTTAATTTTAACTGAGCCAGCCCATGCCCGCTCACTGCAAAATTCTTGTCTATGATTAGGTCTTGCGCGATGCATTCCCTGCTCACCAAAACCAGGTCTTAACTGCTGCTCTGCATATTGATTCAGTGGCTCTTTGATGAAGAAATCTGAGTCTCCTGGTCCACGAGTATTTAGGCCGTAATATTGCTGGCAGTGTTTGTTCTGCCATTGAGGCATGGGACATGGTATTTCTGTGAGAGCATTATGGAGAACGATAACCTTTCCTGATGCTGTTCCTGGGGGCCATTAGAGATGCAGTAGAACCAACCTCTACTGTCCTTCCTCAGACTTATTTTAGCCTGAACAGATTGCCTCCCATCCGTGCTGCCTTTTCTCTTTCCTTTACAAACTACTGCATCATGGCACTACAATGTTAATCTGCCATGACAATCTCTACTTCCATCTTTCCTGAACAGCATGTACCTTCCAAGGATTTGTGAAACATAAGCAAATCGAGTCATTTTTTGGATAGCGTTTTCCTTAGGCCTTTYAAGTCCTTCAATCTGCACTAGTAAAGACTAAGTAGCCCTTTCTCTAACTTTTCTTAACCTTATCTTCTGCCTTAGGCTGACAGGGAATAGAGGCGCATACTTTCATCTGTGTGCTGAATCATGCAGAGTTTCAGTTACAACCTTTCTTTTTCTTCTTGCACTGAAGTTTACTGTGAGATCCCAACAAAAATAACAATGCTAACCAATTTTCTGTCTCTCTCTCTCTCTCTCTGTTTTTTAAAGCTTGGTTTCCAGATTAAAAAAAAAAAAACAAAAAAAAGGCAGTAAAGTCTTCCCTTGGAAACCTGTTTGCCTTGTATGAGGAACAGGTATTTCAGGGTCTTTATTAGGAATATCTGAGCTGTACAAATACTATGCTAATGTCTACCGCCCCTCTGGAGGAAAGGAGTGCTCTTAGCACGTTTACCACATATCATCCCTGCCTGAGGCTTGCCAGAGACACCAGCCTCCTTGGTTTTTCCTCATCTGTTATTGTGTACTCCACTATCCATCTATTATGAGTCACTCATAAACCTAACCTAATCATGAAAAATATGTGAAGAACTAATTTGCAGTTCATAAGATGAACTGAAGTTGATTGAATAATGAAGGCACTGATGCCACTAACTTGTTTTGATTTGTATGTGTTTAGACAAATTTTGAAGTCAACAGGGAAGTACATACAACTTGCTGAGCTAAAATATTTCCTGGTTATTATCTTCCCTTTTCTAATAATCAAATTCAATTGCAAGTAACCACAACCAAGCAACCCAATAACAAAAGATTTATACCACATTGGCAGTTGAAATGGTCATTTGATTTCCAATGGGTGTCTGTTGCCAGGTAGATCCTCAACAGTGTTTCTCATCTTCAGATCTACCTATTTACACAATCTTTATGATTTACCATGTCACAGAGAACAATCCATTACAGTTTCTGCAAGTAAGCTAGATGCTACATTAGATAACCAAGTTTCCTAGAGCTGTTAGCCATATATATTCCAGATAAATTGTTTTCCTTGTGTTATGAAGTCAAAGTAAACCTGCTAAAACAATAACACTATATATCAGTATCCTGAATTTCCTATTAAGTTCCATTTGCCTGCAGCTCCTCCAGCTGGGGGGAGACCGGGTCAAACAGCTCAAGGAAGTAACTTTTCTAACATCCTAATGCAAAACAGTGCAGGACCATATTGTGAAAGTGAAGCTCATGTGTCATGAAGAAAGTAATGTTTTATTGAATCAAGAACTTGATGTCAATCGTGCTTTTCAGTTGCAGAAGCCTGTTGTTTATTGCAGCAGCACATTTTGTGTAAGTTCCTTCCTGATTTACGATGATTCACATTGATAGACTTCTAGTCTATGACACTGCCATCGCAAACGATAATTTATAACAGCTTCAGCTCTACTCTTTCAGTGCTGGTTTTCAAGGACTAGAGCCAAGATCTATTCACCAGAAGTAAATCTGGGAGGAAGTTCACTTACTATGAATATTAATTAACGTTTATATACTATGGTTTATTTTGTAAGCAGTGATTTAATTCAGAACATTCAAAATGGTGCTGTATGCGTGAAAAGAATCAGCAGCCATGTGCTCAATTCATTTCAGAGATAAACCTGGTTCCATTCATTTTCTTTTATGGTGAAACCTGAAAACAAGCTTTAGTAAACGTGGCAGAATGGAGAGTGCATAAGCCAGTGACAAGTGGTGCTTCTCTGTTCTCTGTAATTATGCAATAAAGAGATGATGTTCAGCTTCACCTCGAAGTCCTTCTCCTCCATTGCTCTTCCTATGCAATGGAGTGAACCTCTTCACTTTGCTACTTTCTTTTTATTCAGACTAATCATCTCCTTGCAGAGATACTAGTGGAAGTGATTGAGACTAAGGGGTATAGCATCTTCTTGACGCTGAAGAGCATTCATGGAAGCTGAGTGCATGACTCCCCAGCAGAATGAGAGAAGAATACACAGCAGAACCATATTTTTCCTTGTCTGTAAGAAAAACAGGAATGGCCAAGTCATTACAGATCACTAGCATGCTTGTATTTTTCATGTTATAGCATATAAAGGTATTCTTTTGTTTTATATTTTGTTAATACAAAGCCTGCACTCGTTTGTGATCCCTGAAAACCTTTTGTTTTATGAGGTTATGCTCTCAAAAGCACTCACATCAATTCATGATCTGAGTAACAACCACATTGGTGAAGTGGTAGCCCCAACAAGTCTCTTTTCTGGCACCAGCTCTTCCCTCCCTGAGAGTATAACCCCAAATAACTCCTCATTGAAGTGGGCTGAGTGCGAGTGGGTAATGCTGCTATCCCCCTGCACCAGCTGCCTGTGCCACCTTTGCGGCTGGGTTGCGCTCCCCAAACAACGTAGCTGGTGCTTTCCTAGCATTCATTATGGAGCGGTGTGGCAATGGTGCTGTATAGCCTCCCTCTCTGCTCCTGGTCTCTCATGTACCACCAGGTGTGCCTGGCTCTCCCTTTCCTCAGGCTGCTCCACAGAGCCACCTCCTTACTGGATCAGCACAAAAATTCTGCACTCACACAACACAAACAGGCTCTCAGTCTAGCCACCGTCCTCTTTCACAAGCCAACCCCAAGTACAGCCATCTGTCCAGCATCAGACAGGGGTTCCCAAGGCATGCCAGTCAGCAGAGCCTGTTGGGTCCAGGTCTTCTTCGTATGAGGGTGAAGCAGCTGCAGTCCCTGGTAGCTGGTGACTGCTGTGCTGGGATGCCTCTCTTCCCACCAGCCCACATGCAGAGCACAGCCCCTCCTCAGCCACCCCTTTACAAGTGGCTTTTCAAAGGGCCTCTTGCTCACTGCTGCTCTGTGAAGCTGGTGTTGCTGGCTGCCCTCACCCAGCAGGCACGCCAGCCTAGTGAGACCTTTCCTTGCAATTTCCATGCGTGGTGTATGGTAGATAAGCCTTAAATAGATTGCACCTACTTCAGTAAGTAGCTCAAAAGTGTAGCATACCACAGCAATGAAGAAAAACCCTTATTCCATTAAATTAGATGTTAGGCATAATGTGAGCTGCGTTCCTCCTCCATCTACACCCAGATTTCCTCACTGAAGTCAATTGGAGCTGCACCTTTAGGATTAAGAAAATAATTTGACCCAGTTAGCTGTCACAGAACAGACTTCAGTGGATTGCACAGACTGAAGAGAGAGCAGAATGTTGCCCATTGTATTTACTATCATGTTTGTTTTGGGAGCTAAATTATTCCTCCTAATTCTGCTAGCAGTGTAATACRCTGTCTCAGTAATGGAAAGCACATGAAAGCAAGCAGATGGTGAAAGCAGAAAAAAAACCCAGCATGTCCTGATAATGTAGTAAGCAAGTTCATTTTTTTGGCATTAGGCTTTCATAACCAAGGCATGGTGATAACAAGTACAGACACATTTTTAGAGCGCAGTTCATCACAAAATATAGCCAGTTTCATTGCAGGGCAATGGAAGATTACTTTTTGAGACTTCTATATAGATAAAAGCTAGATGTGAATATTGTTGAATTAGACCCATCTTTTGTTATTGCTAGAAGATGAGTGACAGAACAGATAGTGGTCAGAGCGATTCCATCAGGGCTCCTGTGGTCTCTCTTATCATTACAAATGTAGAGTCTTTCACCCATTCATTTGCAAATATGCAGCCATCCTGCATTCCAGAAATACCACAGACACTTCGATATAGGTTGTTATCACAGTGGGCAGTATTGGAAATTCAAAATATTTTATTTTGCTTTAAAAGTATGCAGCCTCCAGTTTGAAATTTTGAAGTTCAAGGTTGTTGCTTCTTGGATATCTCTGTGTGTGTGTGTATCTGCAGTATGTGAAGCTCCCAGCCTGACTTCAGCGGCCCCTTGCTTCTCCTACCCACACACCCCATCCTTCCAGAGCAGAAGGCAGAACAGCCTCTGTGGGAAAAACTCCCATTTGTTTAGCAAGTCTGAGAAAACTGAGACAACCTTGACTCATTGGCTGAGCAAAAGGCCCTGAAATGTGGTTTCTGGGGAGGACACTATCCAGCCTGATGACCTCCAAACTACATTTTTAAGTCTCTCAGGACAAAACATGGGCAGAAACAAGGCCAGATTCACTGCTTATCATTTTAAGATTCTCCAAAGAAGGGATAAATTAATCTTTGTTATAATTTTCATTTGAAGCAATGAAGCCACATCTTCATGTCGCTGCAACACGGACCTTCCTTCAGCTGCCAGGAGTTTCAGTTTCAGTCGGAGCAAGGGAGGAGAAGCCATGAAAGGCACTGCTGCAGTCGTGAGAGCAAATGCCAATGTACAATCGAGGGAACAAACCCAGATCTGAGCACACCGATCTCTTCTGTGGGGAAAAGGGGTGAGGAGAGACAGGCCCATTTCTCACTAAAGCATATAATTGGTTACAATGCTCTTTTTTCACCACGCAGTAACGCAGCATACTAAGTAATGAAAGGGTTTGGTTTTTTAAAAATATTTCATATGCATCTGGTTCATTCCTGACTTGAAGAAAAAGAGGCAAAAGAGTATTTTTGATTGCTTGATCCCTGTGAGGAGGGATCCCCTGTGCTTGCTGCTTCCTGAGGAAAGTTGTCCCCCTTTATCTTTTTTAGTAATGGCTTGCTGATTTAACCTCCCAGGAGATAGTGTTTTTTCTTCCGGATTGCTTTTATTATCTCTGGGGGGTGGCCGGCAGCATCGTTCAGATTCCTTTGATGTCCCTGTGTCCTCTTCGTTTCATTACCTGGGCAGGACTTGGAGCAGGGAGAAAATGGGATCAACGTCACATCCCCAAGTCCCAGCTGGTTTCCCGCTCCTCTGCCTGTGCCGCTGTCTCTTCCTGATGCCACCTCCCCTTTCCAGGTCTTGGGGACATGGTATAGCAGCCAGGTGACCCGAGGCCACCTTTGCTGCCAGAGCCACATGGCTTTGGCAGCCTGAGCTGTGGCGAAGCCTGAGCATTTCTCCCGGCAGAGCCTCGGGCAGGGACCGACCTGGGGACAGGCCCCAAAACGCTGAGCTCAGACCCAGAAGCCAGGCTGGGAGTGGGGCGGTGATGGGCTTGGCTGAGCCACTGGCTGAAACGGTTGGCGGGTCACTGGTGGCGAGTCACGTTGGCGTATCGCTTTCCTCTGCTATGTTGCCTTTCTGTAATCCATGAATCTCTTTTACGGCAAGAGCCTGAGGTCCCTCCTGCAGTCAAATAAGACCTTGATCCCAAATTGTTTAGACTAAGGTCAGTAAGCCTGTTTTCAAAGCAAAGCCCTGCTCACTGTGAGTAAATCTCCCTCTTAATTTTTGCTTGACAATCCTGCAGCAAATGGCTTTAAATGCAGTGTCTGTATGTAACTGTTCTTTTTGGTGCGTTTCCTGTAATGAGCCATAACATATGTGTTGTGTCTTTACACACCTTGGAACAACGCTATGCAAGCATTAGGAGATTTTTCTAACAACTAGTGAATGTGCTGCTTTTCACAGCTCACCCAAGCACTCCTGGCTGATAAGCCTGGCCACCAAGGGACGTTATCTGTATTTCTAGGATCAGAGTAAAAGCGGAAAAAAGGTGGGAGGTGTATCTGAATATTTTAAACAGCTAATTCTGATGGAAACAAGTTGCACAGAGGACACTTCTTGAACGGGGAGGCCTGAGGAGGTGTGTTTGTGGAGCMGTAACACTGTCCAGAGAAGAAAGTTCAGTGAGAAGTACAGAGACCCAAACTCTTTGCTCCTTCCCATCTCTGTGCATCTTTGAGTGATTTGTTCAGTTTCTCCCTCTGGCAAGTGCAATGCCAGTATATCCGTAGCAATGCTCAGACATTTTAATTCACAGTAAGTGAATTAAATACGCAGCAGCACCATGTGTACCTCGCACATGCGTATAACAGTGCGGGAGCAGTGTTTGTCCCAGTGATGTGCCGCCTTCATCAGGGGAGTGAAGTGCAGTATGCACATGGTGAAGAGCCGTTACTCACCACAGCATGATCAGCACCTCCAGAGCTGGGCAGCTGGGGTGCTCTCCCTGAGTCTGACTGCCCGCACGCTCCTGAACTACCCCTGCTAGAAATGACCTAGCCTTGGGGCTCAGAAAACATTTTTCTGAAGAATAAGATTTTTGCTGCGTTTCTGATTTTTACCTGAAGCAACCCAGCCTGCACTACCTAACAGGCATTTTTCAGAAGGATCATTAGGCCAAGTCCCTCATATTTTGGTAACAGAGCTGCACTGTTATTCAATGCATTGCATTTTCCAGAAATAGACATTTCCAGGAAAATACAGCTGGATGTTTTTGCCCAGTGGTGTGCTTCTTCCATCTTTGGTTACGGTCACGAGCAAAAGATCTTGCTGTAGTCCATCCTTCCAGCAAGGATGAGCCCCTGAGACACGGTGTTTCCGCAGGAGGAGCAAGAGGGGAAGCAACGCCCAGCGGTAGAGGATTGCATGGCTGGAAAGCATGCTTGCTGGACAAAATATCATGTGCATCTTTGTTGAAAGATCATCTAAGTCCAACTCCAGCTTCAGCAGGCACACAGCAGTCCCCCTGATTTACACCAAATCCCTGACTGTGCCCAATGCTAGCACCAACGCCACAGCCCTGCCCCGCTCCCAGCTGGACCATGTTACCCTGTGCAGAGATTTTTGTCTGCAGCAAAGTCAGGAAATTCTCAGTTATAGTTCCCACAACAACCATGAAACCAGGTATTCTAAATGAATACTGTAAATTAAAACTCTGAAGTTAGCTCCGCAAGTGTTTCTTAGCGGGTGCATGAGGGGCCCCACAGTACAGCGGGTTGGGAGGTGCTGCCTGCAACCTCCACTGCAACCTCCTCCTGCCCCTGCAAAACCCAAGCACAGCTGAAGGAGGGGTTTAGGGGTAAAACCTTTTGGCAGCTGATGCCAGGCATCAGATGTTCTGGGGTAGCTGTGGAGTTTCTGGTGACCTGAGGCTTAATCTTGGTATTGGAGAAGGTGGTGGCGCACGCTGTATGTCAGAGCCAGTGAGCAGTGGGTGTTTGCTGAACTCTGCAGTGACGCCAGCTAACCAGCATCCTCGCACAATGCTGTATCTTCTGCTCTATTTACTGCACTTAAGTTGCCTTTATCGCTTTGGTAGCTGAGGGCTTCACACTTGTTAACGTGTTTATCTGCGCAGTGGCTCTGTGAAGTAGGGAAGAACTGTTATCCCCATTTCACAGGGAGGGACTGAACCAGCAAGAGGCCAAACATCCACCCCAAGGTCTCAGAGAGTCTGCAGCAGAGTCTGGGCCTCCCAAGTCTGAGGGTCATAACCTCATTTTCCAGTAGTGACAGAACAGGATACAGAACCAAAATTTCATGGATAAATAAGTGCCAGCACCTGCTGGCTGGAATCCACAGGCTGTGACCTCCCATCTCCACCAGCATTCATATTTGACTCATTATTTCTGTTATTTCAAATATTTTATCATAGCATTATCTTGTCTAGTCTAAACAATGGTCCCACTTGCTCTTGACAGTTGTACTCTGCAGGGGAAAATGTTGACAAATTTTATTATTCCCAGTGTTTGGGCCCAGACACAGAGGGGTGGATGCACAGAGTCGGGACCCCTCCATCACTCTGCCAGCCCCAGCCTGCGCTCTCTGCGTGCAGCCACACAGTGCGAGAGCCATCACCAGCCACACAGTCCCTTCTCACCTGCACCAGGGCTGTGCTCCTTCCCCCAGCACAGGGACACAGCTATCTCTGTAGTGTGGAAGAGCTGTGTGGCTTCAGTGGCATCACTCCAGATAGATGTTAGTCAAAGACAAGAGAAAAAACTGGCCCCAAGTTCCAAGCTGACCCACCGTAAAGAAAGTTCCAAGCTGTGATGCTCCTGTCTCTGGATATGCCATCTCTTAAAGCAGGCAGTGGTTCAGATCTCCAGCTCCGTTTCAGTCCTGTGCCTTTATAAAAACCCAGTTGTTACTGAAAGAACTATCCATGTCTGCTTTGGCATGTGAAGAATGTGTCACTTGCCTCATTGCCTCAAAAGCAATAAATCTCTCTTTATCTTGATGGTCACTTAGTAATGAAAACCAGTGGCCGCATCAGTTATCTGAAGGAGGCTAAATGACAACTTGTGCCACACTTTATACAAATCAGCCAGATAGCTTCAAAGCCCTTATCGGTTCCACGTGGCTGGATATATCCAGAGTGGCTGAAACGGGCCAGCATACAGCGCTTTGTCATCCTGGCACCTCCTACCCCTCCTGCTGCCGGCCAAACAAGGACACACGGGGATTTCTGAGTTTCCACTGTGATCAGGCACAGCAACCTGTAACAGTTTATGAACAAACAGCAACTGTATTTAATCATTCCTTAAAATTTGGTAAATGTCCCACCCAGCTATCTCAAAGTGTTTCACAAGCCTGGTCCTTCTCTTGACTCAGGTATTCATTGCAGTGGGTAAGACCCTTTCATAGGGATTTGCTTGTGTTTTCCGTTTTCCACCCGCAAATTGGGAAGAAGGCTATTCAGCCACCTTTGCAAAGGGCTTTGGGAACTCTGCAAGGAGAGTGCTATTTAGGTATCAGATATCTGTAGCAGCATGTCACATTGAATTCAGCTGGGGAACAGCTGGCTCTGTTGTTGCAGCACTCGTTGAGGACTCAACTCCCAGATGTATTAAGACTCCATGTGTAACTTAGTCTTTTTGCGCCTTCATGCCTCACCTGTAAAAGGGAGACAGAAATGTTTCTTTGATTGCATGAATGTTGAGAATTAGTACATTAATGGTACTGAGACCATCACCATGCAAATACTTGCAATGGATAATTCTGCAATAGCTGCAGACACAGCATTCATTTGCATTTGTATTCAATGAACTGTCGGAGGAACAAGACTATTAACACCCTGATTGTAGGGGGAAATGCCTGGAGATCCAGACATCCAGGTTTCGCTGAACTTCATGGGGTGCGGTGTCCAAACCTGGGCTTGAATGTAGATTGCACAGCTAATCCCTACTTAATTTATGATAGCCCGAACCTCAACGTGAACTCCAACCGCTGACTTACTAGAAATCTGAATCCGGATTCGGCTGCCCATTTTGTAGCTTGGGTCTGTCTCGAAATTACCCCGTTGTCTGCTTCAATCTACTCTGAAGCTGGAGATTTATTTCTACAGGAGGCAGGGAAACATATTATGTTGCCAAACTACTTCCAGTCTTTTCCAGAATTACAAGTCAGGGGATGGTGGGTAAGTCTTGTGATTTCCATCCTACAATCTAAACCAGATGGGCTACCCTTGCAGCATAAACATTTAAGCAAGAAAAGCAAAAAATTGGCAGAAAAAGTTCTGTTTTCTGATTAACTGTATTATTATGACTTACATTATTTAACGAGATGCACATAAAGCTAGTTTACAAGATAACTTGATCACTGTCTTTGATTCATCCCAATAAAACGTGGAGGTTTTGTTTTCTGAGGGACAAGGAGGTGACCATAGAATAATATAGCAGTTGTGCTTATTAGAAACAGAAAGCTCTCAGCCTGCAGAAGGAAAGACTCTCTCAGTAAAGCTCATGTTAAATTAATCCAAATATACGAACAATTAAACGTGATCCAGCGAAGCCATGTTACTAATATCAGCCCAGGTGAGATTAATAGAACAGGGCACAAACTTTGGCAAGTGAGAGAGAGGGAGATCATGAGGAAATCTGTGGCCAGGGTTCTCCATCCCTTTCAAGGCAGAACAGCCAAAAGGCTCTTGTCCTCTCGCTGTACAACACTCCAGTCCTACTACTTGTGTCAGGTATGGGGCTAATACCTGTGAGGTTTCCTTGTTTACTTTCACTGCCTTCATTTCAATACAGGTATCAGGGTTTTTTTAAATGCCTAAGAAGTATCGAACATGTAGCTGGCATATTGGATGAATAGGATGGCAGTAAAAATCTCTCTCCTGTCCATTTACTCTTTACACACATGAAAGACAAGACTGTATCAGAAGCAGAGAAAAAAAAAGACCCAATGAATCAGATGCCATTCATCTCAGAACTTGAAAGCCAGTGAAATATTCAAGATGCTGGGAAAAAAGTCTGCCATCATTAAAATGGCTGACTGGTGAGTGCCCTGATGAAGGCCAGTGTATAATCTGTTGGGAGCCTTGCTTCAAACATTACTGGAAGGAGCCAGCTCTACATAACTGGGAAATGCAAAGCCAGATGAAGTTACATGAGAATTTCAAAACGCAGGCTTGCAGGACGAACGATTAGCCTCAGCAGCACACAGCAAGTTAGCACAACACCAGAGCAGACCCGAAGCTGCTCCTCCACAGCCCTGGGCACCGGTAGAGCTAAAATTGCCATCACCCACCCAAGCCAAGTCTCGAGAAGCTGCCAGGCACAGCCGTCATGCCAGGTGCAGCCCCAAGTTTTGACAAATCCAAAAGTAACAGAGATTAAGAGATTAATGGTCTGATTTTCACTCTTTTGGCTTTATGCATGTGCTGCTCTACTCAGGTCTGAGGCATCGCGGCAGCCCAAAGCCTCTGTGGCAGATTTGGGGATGGGGCGGCCGGATTTGCTGGGCTGGCAAAGAGCTCCGGGAGATCTGTCAGGGCAGCTGCAGAAGCCACTTGCAGCAGCGTCGTAGCACTTTCTGACTGCTCCTCAGCCACAAAGAACTGGGATGGTCAACATTTTTAATCCATTTTTATGCTAAATAAAGTAGATTTGCTCGAACCACCTGAAAAAGTGACCTGGACCTTTTGCTGTGCTGTCACACAGGGCGTGATGGTGGCTCAGCAGTGTCACTTCAGAGGGAGCAAAATCCTTAAACCCCCCAACTGAGATGCAGGAAAGTGCATCTGCCTGTGCTCAGCAGCACGGCAGGAGGGCAGCATGGAGGGGTGGCCTGAGGAGGACGGAAAGAAGTGGGAGAACAAGGGAGAGGGGAAAAAGGCCTGGGGAGCAGATGCTGATGTGGATGAGGAGGCAGAGTGAGCATCCCTTTGCCCCAGACTAGACCTAGAATAGCCAGAAAAACTGAGTGAATCTTACTGGCGTGGTTGCAACCAAAGTAACACCTGTAACTACTGTGTAAATTCCAGGATGTTTAATCAAAGAATTGAAAAGAAAAGGAAAACTAGTTTTATAAAACATCGCAGACTACCACGTTTCCCAGTGATCCCCTCAGACAGACAGGTAGGACTAAGTTTGGCAGTACCAGAACAGCTTCATAAATGTTTTCTGGTAATTACGTTATTCTAAAATCTGCCTCTGAATAGTCATCAGTCTTTTTTCCACTGGCAATAGAGCATATGCCATCTTGGATCCTAGTTGCATGAGGTTAACATATAACCTTCTTATTTTTTGCATTCAGTCTTTCAGCATTTCTGCCACTGAAGATCCTCTTCTATGGCTTCAAGTCGAAAAATCTTTGTGGCAGATTTGGCACTGCCTGTAATAATTTATGAATGTGATGTGTTGACATGTTTACTGTGTGCATACATTGAGCTACTTCAATAGCTGGATTGTCAAGATGTGTACCCAGGAGAGAGAAGATGGATCCAGGCATACATTTTTGAGGAAACACTTGGGAAACAAAGCAGGCGCCCTTCACTGTGATGTTTTGGCTGGGCCCCGCCTAGGCTCGCTGGAGAGATGTCCCTGGGAGGAATGTGGGCGCCTGGAAAGCAAGACATGAAAGACCCCAGGGAATTTACAGAGGACCATTTAAACAGAGGTTTTTGAGAGCAAGACTCCAAAAGGGCTCGAAAGTGCTCAGATCTGTAGATGTTTAATTTAGTAGACGTTGGCAAGACTACAAGATAAAGTGGATGTGAAATGTTTTTTAACCAACATGCTTTATTTCAATGGTTAAATGGCTCTTCTGGTTTAAAAACGTTTGGGTCAGGCAGGAATGCTGAAGGTCTCTGTTCTCGCATACATGTGTGAGCTTGGAGAATGCATCGGGTACGTAGGCTGGAGCTTGCTGTAAGCGTGTGAGGATCAGATTATCCCATCCATGGAAAGGTAAAAGCTCAAGGCCTGGCATAAGCAGAGGGTAAGTCAGAAAGACCACTGACAGCCAGAGATACAGCAGTAACCATAACAACACCATCGTCTTTCTTATAAGTCCTCGCACGTAATTCTACTAATGACTTTTATTAAACATTTAAGCCTTAGCATTCAAGTGATTCATATTTGTTACAAAAACCCGTCCCATTAACACAAAGTACAAGCCAAAACAAAGTTAATGAGCCCTAATACTTGCAGGATAATTCAAAGTTTAAGGGTGATATTAACAAAAATAAAATAAGGAAGAGTGGAAAAAATCCCGTTTCATTGTCCACCAGAGAACCTGAGTTTCATCCTTTTGGTTCATAAAATCAAATCTATTGCTCAAGTGACTCTTACACTGTTATTAAAGTAGTGCAAGAACACATATATGTGCATAATTAAGTACCCCTTTGTGACCATAAAAGGTCTGTCTGGCTGTCCATGGGGAATGCGAGTGGGACTTGAYTCATAAGCATGAAAGAGGGAATGTCATTACCGTAATCCCTCTGTATTTCACTACTTTGTCTGGGGCTTAGCCTTACGTGGTGGAGTGGTTGGGTGTGCAGCACTGGAAACAGGAGTGTTTCGGTGCAGGGTCTGGGCAGTATGCCCTGTACATCTGAGAGGGAATAGTAAATTGACCTGGAACTGCATAGGTGAGTATTAGTCCTATGAAAATCTTAAGTATAACTCAAGTCAGGCACGCAAAAAACTGAGGCACTAGGTATATTAGGTATATCTGAAAAGTTAGATGAATATTTTTTTATTTGCCTGCTGGTTTTGCACTGTCAGATACAAATGGCAAATGGGCAAGTGGAAAAAAGTCACTGACATCTTCCGGCCCTTGAAAACATGTGATCTGGCTTAAAGCACTGGCATTTTTATCTTTGTGTTTAAATGAAGAGACTAAACGTGTTCAAGAAACAAAAAGGGTAAACAGCACAGCTATAAAATGCCATTTTGGAAGTGATGAGTGAGCAGTTGTATGGTGACCAATTTCCTACCACAGTTATGTTCATTTTCATGTGGCTCCCATTACCCACAGTACCTGGCCTGGGAGCTCCCCAGCCATCCCAGTCCTGATAAACGATTTTGGGAGTGAAAAAAGGGAATGGGTAACAACATAACACAAGGGAGTTGTGGAGCAGGGCACGCACAGGAGCACTGTGCACATCTCCTACACCACCTCCTAACTCTGCTCCTTGGTAAATAATCACATGGTGCTACAGCAAGTCCTTGAAGAGGCACGAGGGGGTTTATAGCAGGACCTACAGCTACTTTGTAGATGCAGTCAAGCTCCTTCTGAGCTGCCTTCCCCGTGGGACTGGAGCCGTTCCCAAAAGGGATCCCTGTGGCAAAGTGCCTCTCATCTGTCTGTCCCCGGGGCAAGCACCGTGTTGTGCTGGCAGCAGAGGAGGTGGCAGGGACATTTTCTCCTGAGCTGGGACAAGAGCTGCCTGTACCCTGGGGCTGCTCTGGGGGCTGTAAGCTCTTGGGCCAAGAGGCCAGAAATAATCCAGGAGCTGCCAGCTGGAGAGCCCGGATTTACAGACTCTCCAAGAAAACAAGGCTTAATGAAAAACTTAAAGGACAATTAGACAAAATGGACTGACGTGGACACAGGAAAACATTCTACAGCATAAATCATAAATTCTCCTCCCTTTGGAGAGAGGTAAGAATTTCATCTCCATTAATTTCACCCAGCAGATACAGCCCTCTACATGGGAGAGTTAACAGTGCTAAGATTGATACGGAGAGACAAGATGCACTTGGAGACACAGGAAAAATGCATCTCTGAGAAAGTTTCCACTATTAATATTTTTCCCTTGCAAATGTGGGTCTTCTAAAACACTCTTTTCTTTAGGAAGGATCTAAATGAAGAGGAGGTGGGAAGTAGAGCTACAAAGCATCTAAGAAAGCCTCAAATACATGAGTGGGAGGAAGGAGGAAGAAATGAAAGAATAATGAAGCTTGCATCACTGGGAGCAAACAACAGAAGAAGGGAAATGCACGTACTTGTGGCTAAATTTTGCAGGAACTTAGGCTGAGGTTTAAAACTGCTGTGGTTAGCACAGGTACAGGCACAGAGTAATTCAGACGACCTGATCAAAGGACAAAGAAACGCTACTACTGATTTCATTAGGAAAATTACCTGGCTTAGAGTTAATGGGTAAGCACAGGAAAAAATGCCTTCTTTATAACATTGATATGGAATATCCCTGCAAATGGTAATTGGCACCTGCAGTGTCTACGATGATAATGCGATTTGGGGTTTCCTTGAACGGGGCCAGGATTTTGCCCTTCACAGAGACTCCTGTTGGCATCTGTGGGATTTCCATATGTGGTTATGTTGCAAACAGATATTCATATTTTTAAAAACAATTAACGGATGTCTTGTTATTAACATGGTGCCCGAGGTCCCCAGCTCTAGCTGCATCGATAGCTGAGCCCAAATGCTCAGCTACTCTTGAGGTGTTTTCATTAAAGCTAAATCAGGTGTTTCTACTTCGAGAGCATCTCCAGCGGCTGCCATGCCAATGGCTACCCATCTGGACTAGGAAACAAGACTGGAAAAGGATCCCGGGGTTGGGTTTATTCCACGCCTTCCAATTTTTTGTCAGTGCTTTGCTGTAAGGGCACTGTTAGGTGTTCAGCGAGCAGGGCTGATCCCTCCTGCTGCAGTCTTAGGCGTATTGCAGAGCAGTCAGTCAGTAGAAACCTTTCAACGGAACAGAACGAGGGACCTGTGTGTCTTACGCAGGAATCCTGTGGAATGGGAACGCCTCCATCTCCATGTCACCAAAACCACCTATAAAAGGAAAACTGTAACTTTGCTCAGAAAACCCCAGGGTTTTATATTCACTTTGGAATAGACGGAGCCCATCCATCCATTGAAGAGGCGAGGGTCAGGGAATCAAGAGGAGGTTATGGCCATCTGCACAGACGAGCAGTGCCCTGGGATACAGCTAGGACCAAGGTGGGGGCAGGGAGAAGTTTCATGCCAGCAATTTTTACGAATGAAAGGACCGTGCTGCTACTTCAACCCATGCTGGCTTTTCAAAATCTATCCTGAGACGGCAAGAAAAAAGGGCAGAGGAATGATGTTTCCATTCCCTTCTACCAGTAAAGCTGTGTTTGATACAGATACAGAAAAGATTCCATTTTTTTTCAAATCTTATCATCAAAATTCAGAGTTGCTGCTTTTTGTATATTGTTGACCTCCAAAGGTTGCAATATGCTGGCGCAGAATCTGGGTTTCTTGTGTCACTCCCACACCAAAGCTTGTTGGGTCTGGGGTTGGGAGCCCTGTACAGCTGAGTAGCAGAGTTTGGGTAGGCAGGAAAAAGGGTTGGCAGGACACAGCTCTCATTCTGCCCTCTGTCCAGACTCAGTGTCAAGGAAAGGATGTATCCCTCGGGGGAAAATAATCTCACCCCATCCCGAACCAGTCATTCCCACATTATGGCAAAATAAATCTAAAGGGATAAAGCTAGCTTTTCCTATTATCACTACAGCAATCGTACATACCTTGAGTTGTCACTCTGTAGGGTTGGTTGGAGAAAGGTAAATTTACAATGAATAATTAAATGCCCTTTGCGGGCCTGACAGTTCCCCGGGTGTGTGGCCGTGCTGATGGCGCCAGCTCTCTCTGAGACCCTGCCAGCCTTTGCGCTCACAGACAGGTCCCAGTTCAGCCCAAAGCTCCCTCTCCCCTGCTTTCATGGGAGCAAGGCAGGAGAGGCAGCAGGAGGCGGCTGGGATGAGGGTTGCAAAGGGATAGAGGAGCGAGGAGGAGGAAGAGGAGGCAGGGTGCACCCTTGGTACTGTAAGCTCTCCTGGCTTGGGGAGTTTTCTCTGTTATTTGACTGTAAAGAATGCAGTGTAACAAGGTGCCAGGCCTCAGCTGGAGCTCCCGGCCGGTAATACGATAACAAAATTAACAGTTTTAGTTCTGCATGTCTCAGTTTTCAACACACAGAAGTCCGCTCCCGTGACACGAAGGTCGCTCACAGCTGCAACGTGATGGCCACGGCAGGCAGCCAAGGCATGCAGGCATTCACCAGCGGGTCGTGCCCCTCCTGGGTGGTGGGACGAGGACAGGGCTGCCTGCCCACACCAGAAGTCTGCAGAGCGGGCGCCCCAGTGGGATAGCGGGCCCGAGCGGGGTTTCCCCTGCGGGGAAAGGAAAAGAAAATGTGGGATCGGCCATTCGCCACCTTCCCCCAGCCCCAGGGCAGCTGCGTCCCCACGCACCCGCAGGAAAACACCCCCCGGCAAACGGCACCCCCCAGCCCGCCCCCGCCGGCTTCCCACGCCCGCGCTCCCCCTTCTCCCGAAGTTTCCTTCGGGGAGGCCCAGTCAGGGCACCCGCCGCCAGCTCCGGGGGGCGGCCGGCAGGGCGGGGCGGGGCGCGCCGGCGGGCGGCGCTAGGGCCCGGAGCGGGGCCGGCCGCGGGGAGCACCCACCCCCGCGGCGGCGGCGGGAGCCGAGGGTCGCGGCGAGGAGGTAACGGCCGCGGCGATGGCGTTTCGCGGTGTCATTGGAAGCGTCAGCCGGTGTGCGGGTGGGTGGGTGCCAGCCAGCCAGCCAGCTAGACCCCGCGGCAGCCCCCGCGCCCCGTCCCTCCCGGGGCAGGGAGCCCCGGCCAAACTTTCGGGGCCGCTGGGCCGTTGGCTGCCGCGGACGGGCAGCGGCGCCGCCCCGGGGGCCGCGGCGGGGAGTTAGTGGGGGCTGCCCCGCGCTGCCTGCCCCCGTCCCGCCGCCGAGCCCC
>JAYKAV010003204.1:0-75145 GCA_035582835.1 Phoebastria nigripes | reverse complement strand
CGGCTGCAGCCCCGGCCGGGGCCCGGCGGGCGCTGGCGGGGCAGCGGCGCAGCCGGCGGCGGGCAGCCCCCCCGCCGTCTCCCTTTTGTTCCTGCGTGTCGCCGGCTGTTAGATCCGTGCCCGGGAAGAAGCCGCTCCGTACTTCAGGGGCTCCGTCTGTGTCTGCACGCACGCCTGAAGGGCATCCTCTGGTAGGGCTGCTCTGTCAGAGCCGCCAGGAGAGGTATTTTCGTATTTTCACATCAGCTCCCCTTTGCTTGCTGTTCTTCAGTGCTGACTCTTAACTTATCTGGAGTTACGGCAAATTAATTTCTTCACAATATATGCATGTGTCCCTGCACCCTGGAGAAGGATTTCCTTGTTAACCTGCCAACTACGCTGCGGTCAGTTATTATTTATATTATCAAAAATGTGTCTGTGAAAATCTGTTTGCACGGCTACGGCACGACTGCTCTTACAACCCAGTTTACTGAAACTTTAATTGCAGCAGGCAATGTTTTACTGTGGAGCCATTTACGTCAGAGCAGACCGTTACTCCGGTGGGATAACGGCGTCTCTTAGACGATCGTTTTTCACGCAGGGAGGGCTCGTGCTGTTTCATGGGATGAATCAGAAACAAAAATGAGCAAACAATGAAAATGAGTTTGTGGGGTATTAAAAAACCCGACGCGGTAATGTCTGTTATGGGCATGGTAAGTCGGGCGGCAAACCCCCAGTTTTCTCCAGCGTGGTGCACGTTATCAGCTGGTAAACAACATAAACTGTGACCACTTTGCAGCCGAAAATATAAGGCCTTGCAGCCCTGGCTGCCTGAGCGTTACGTGTCATTAAAGTAGCTCTCTTGGAGGAGAGGGACTGTCCCAGGAGCTGTAAAATCTATAAACACTTTCCTGATTGGTTTAAAAATTTAGACACAGGAAGCGGATGGTATCTAATAACAGACAAGTGGAGACACTGTTGTCATGGAAACTGAGACGACTACCCCCCCCATTTATTTAAAAAAAAAAAAAAAGGGGGAAAGAAAAAAGTCTGCATATCATCAGAAATGCCTGCAGACCGCCTTGGCTGCTGTTGCCTTTCCCACAGCAT
Source organism: Phoebastria nigripes (assembly GCA_035582835.1). Classification (NCBI taxonomy): domain Eukaryota; kingdom Metazoa; phylum Chordata; class Aves; order Procellariiformes; family Diomedeidae; genus Phoebastria; species Phoebastria nigripes. The sequence continues at coordinate 74,056 of JAYKAV010003204.1, read as the reverse complement.
CTGTTGAAACCTGAGAACGTGCCTGTCAAATCAAGGTCATTTTACAATAAAACCCCACGCCGCCGTCTCCCCTCTTTCCTCTCTGGATGTTGTCCCGCACTTTCCGCCTCCCCTCTTTCCTCTCTGGACGTTGTCCCGCACTTTCCACCCAAGGAGCAGCTTGGGAGGCAGAGCCCGCCTGCCCCGTGCCCACCGGGCTGCCCTCCGTGTGCTGGGTGTCCTGCCCCAGCCAGACCTGCAGCTGGGGAGAGGCTGCTGCTGGGAGGTGGCTGGTGTGGGGAGGAAAGGCTCAAAGCAGCAGGACCAAGGGACCAGAAAAAAAAAATAGTAGTAAGGGATGACTTTTTTTTTTTAAATCAAGTGCCCAGGCCACGTTTCTTTTTGTGGGAATCTGTGGATCTGGGAGAGAAAGCTGGGATTGATTAGGTCTCCCTCTGTTCCTCCTCATTTCAAAGTTATATTAAAATGTAATGATTTGCACTTGAATATTAAGGCCATTTCACAACTCTGCCTCACCTGCAAAAAAAAAAAAAAAAAAAAAAAAAAAAAAGAGGCAAATGGCTATGGGAAACCCTGTGCAATTTGCTTTTAAAAAAAAAAAAAAAACCACACCATTTGGTTATAGCATGCTATTTGAGGACAAAAGCAGAGATATGAGAATAAAATATACTTCATTACTGATGAATGCAGCATGAGAAAATCAGACTATTATTGTGGTAAATTGAAGTTTTACTTTGCTGGACTATTGAAAGTTTATTGTGTGTGAAAGGAGAGAGCTATTTTGCTTTTGGAGCAGGAGAGAAGTATTTTACAGGGTTCACAGTATTCCTCACAAGGAAGGTTATAGTGTTTTTGCTTATTTTCTTGGGCAGCAGCYGTTGATTTCAGATGTTTGTGATGGAGAGATGTCTTTGAGTATTCACTGTGTTTTCTCCGAAACATTTCATTTTGTTGCCTGCTTTAATCTTCATTTTGCAGTGACCAAGCYGAGAAAAAGCACTTGAGTGCTTCACCCACTGTATAAATCATCACTTTGAAACCTTAAATGACTGGTTCGACCTCTGTTGCCTCTTTGCTTGCATATTTCACTTTTTGCATTATTATTTCTTAAGAAAACCAGAGGCTGGTAAGCAGGTCTCGTGGATCAGGAGGTAAATCCTGCAGGGCGCTGAGGCGAAGGTGCTCAGCGCCCTCTCCACCCACACCCTTGGATCTTGCCATCCGAAAAACCCAAGGCCTGGCTTTAAAATCTGGCTGTGGGCAGAGCAGCCTAAAGGGATGGTAAAGTCAGAGGGAGCAGCGCCTGCTTCTGCTCGAGGAGTCCCCGTTGGCTGCTGGGCTGGGATGGCACCGGGGTGCAGGAGCCGGGACCCCCCTCCCTGCTGTCGGGGAAAGGCTTAGGGAGTCAGGCAGTTGCGTGTTTAATCCAACTCATGTCTGATTAGCCAGATGCTGCTTTTAATTGCTGTGGAGTTCAAATGGAGAAAGTTTGGCTTGGTAGCGAAAGTGTGCTTGCTTCTAGAAGGGAATTTCCTGTTGTCGGGAGCACCCTTATCTGCAGGAAGGTTCGCCGGCAGGAAGTGTGTCAGTTACTTGTTTTTACACAGCGAAGGAAATGAGCTGGATTAGGTACTTTCTAGATTTACCCTTCATCGTCCTCCGTGTCTGTGCTACTCTGTTTCTCTCGGATGGTTTCAGTTTGTAAAAGTTTTATGATGTCAGTCATTCCTGAGGGAAATGCGGTAAGTTAAATGCTTGTGTTGTTCTGCCATTCTTGCTCTTATAAAAAAAACACCCCACCAGCCTCTCTGGGCCACATTTTCAAAAGTATCCAATTTGCAATTTATACCTTTTGAGCCTCATTAATGATACTCAGGTAAGCTTTTTTTTCCCTCTCYCCCCCCCCCCCCACCCCCCCCCGAATGAAAGACCAAAAAATGCACTAGTTATTTTACTAATAGGAGTAGTCCTTACACTTCTGAACTGCCTTTCATCATGGATCATAAATCACTTTACAGAAATTAATTTTTTAATATCCACAGAAGTTGTATGAGCATAGGAGGCCGAAACGTAGCGTTTCACATGGACTGCCCAAAGTTGCAAGGCAAATTAGGAGCAGAGCCAGGAGTCAAATTAATTGCCCCTTCATTCGCAATTGCTCAGGGCTTAAAACTTTGAAAATGTGTCTGCCTTTCCCGAGTGCGCTTGTGCTAACGCGCCAGTGCAGTGCGTATGTATTTGGGATGTGGGGTCGGGGGTGATAATATAAGCAGTGGTTCCAGAACATGCCAGTCGTTTACTGGTTCTCATCCAGCCTAGCGTGGCTGGGATGCCAGGTTGGAGTCTTATAAGATAGATACAGCTTTGGATGAAGGTCCAGGCTAAAGGTGAGGGCTGGGGTTTAGGTCATTGTGTTCTAGTAAGCAGGGAGGTTCAGGGAAATAAACATTATTTCTCTGATGTCGGCTCAGAACAGAGTGTTTATGGTGTTAAGCTGAACTTTCGCAGAGGGTTTTGAGGAGGAAATGTGGAAAAGTTACATAAACTTGTAAGAAGCTACCTGGCATGCTGAGCAGCTTCAAGTAGTGATTTTTGGCGTAGAAGATGTCTTGGTGTTAGGAGCCGTTCCTGGCAAAAGAGGCTGCCAGGGCTGACCAGAAGCCTAAGCTGGGCTGGAACGGGACTGTCCTGGCTGATGCTGGAATTTGCCAGTTCGTGACTTCAGACGTAACACAGTGCAGCACGACTTTGGCCACAATTTTGAAATATTTTAAATGAAACCGCATTTGGCTTGTTACCTGCTCTCATGGCCAAGCCAAAGTAAAACTGTAACAAGAATAATGAAGAAAAAAAAAAAAAAAAGGACGGACTCCAACAAAACAACATTTCATTTAAATGTAAAAATTACAGCTGTGTTTTTTCAGAAGTGATCAGCTGATTCTGGGAAACAAGCCTGAAGCTCTGGAGGCAAGGCAGTTTTTGGGAAGCGACTCTCTTCTAGGCTTTGGAAATCTTACTCCATTTAAGGTGCCTGAAGTTCAGTTGCCAAGCATGAGGGCAGCTCAAACCCTCCTTAACTTCACTGTAATGCTTTAGGTGCTGTTAGCAGTCTTGGGACTTTTACTTGATCTGGACTGAAGCTGGCTGTCTAGCTTAAGGTTTGCCCCTTGGCTGCCTGCATAGCCCGCGAAGGAGCGAGGCTCCCTGCGCCCTGGTTGTCCCCCTCGGGGATGGGCACAAAGCGATGGGATAGTCCCACTCTGAGGTGGCTGGTGAGAGGGGTCTGGGGAATGGACACACGACTTGCAGGTGGTTCAAGTCGTGTAGGACCACCCTTGTGTTAGCCCAGGCACTGGTGGCCGCTTGCTTGCCGGGGGTCTATTTTTCCCCGCCTCTCTCAGGGAGGAACAGAAGTAGCATGTTATGCTCTTTCAAAACTCTCTCTAAAACTCATCTATTCCTTAATGTCTGCAGAAATTGGACAGGCTAAGTCTGCTGGAGGTGAAATGTCTGCCTGTTACGCTGGACAGTATTTTGTTGCTCTTTCCTTTTATTTCTCTGTCTGTAGTCTAAGAGTCTCTTTGCTGGAGATGGTCTTTCTCTGTGTCGGCACTGACTGCAGGACAGACAGACAGCAGGGCTGTGACCTGTGGTCAGGGTTGGTAGGTGCCACTGAATGGAAAGATCTGCCTAGCTGTTTGATACTGTAGTTTTTTCCAACATTAGCAGGAATTTACATCAATGCTAGCCAATATAATAAAGTTTCCAACACTGGATGTTTTTAACTTTTACTGAAAATAGGTTAAAACCAAATAAAAATAGGTATTATTTAAGGGCCAGGATGGTTGTGGCTCACAGCGGATTCTCCCTTTGCCCACCGCCCACATGCCGGGGGGTGGTGGGACCCTGTCTGTGAACTCTGTTTGCTCAGGCCGAGTGCGAGGTTCCCTGGTGGGAGCCTAGTTGCAAAGTGCTTACCTGCCACCTATTTGCTGATAGAGCCCACTCACGATGTCTGGGCATACTTATTTTTGTTGCAAGGGAAAATACACCAGACTTCCTAACAGACGGGGCTTTGCGTACAAGGCAATCCAAGCTAGATTCTGGAAAGCATTTCAGAGTGGCAGCTTTATTGGAAATTGCTTCTTGATACTGTACGGCAAAGCCGTTGCTCTTTTTAGTGTAGTTCTTTGCAAGACCTGTGTCYGCCCCGCTGAACTGAATAGTGGCCTTGCGTCTCCTGTGACCCTGCCTCCTGTCTCAGGCTCGCTGGGCTTCCCTCTCCATCCCCTGGCAGCTCTGTGGCTCCCCGGTACAGAGCTGCTTTTGTTTTTTTCTCTTGGGCTTTGTAGAGAGGCCAACCTTTTCCCTGGATAAAGTCGGCTTCCRGCACAGCAAGCAGATGCGAACTCCCCAGCCCGACCCATCCCTCCAGAGCCGCGCTCGGTGTTACTCCCCTCAGTAAGATCTTCTCGTTGCCAGTTTAATTGCTGGCCAGGCTTGCTGTGGAAAGGAACAGAGGCATTAGAGGGGTTATGAGAGGTTATTAGAGATGGGAGGAAGCTGAAGGTCTGACCCATCCAGATTTAACTGGATTAAATCTCATTTTACCCCCAACTCCAACTTGTTTTGATCTGGGTTTTACAGTAGATCATTTGTAGAAGCTACCCAATTAATATGTTAATTTTAACACCAGATTTTGTAAAGCTTTTTTCTTGGAGGTGGAGAAGGGATCCAAATGTTTTGATCCTATTTTTATCATTATCTTCACTGAGTTTTTCTCACCCTGTGCTTTGCAGAGAGGAGCAAAATTTTAATAATTCACTAATATACTTTCACTTCATTAACATTTTATCATTCTGGCATTGTGCATATGGTGAACTCCTTAGTACTCTCGTTAAGGGCCTGATCTTGCCTGCATACTCTCCAGGTGTGGAGAACCCTAAACGCAGGTGCTATTTGGCTTTTTGGAAAGAGCTTTTCTCTTTTTCCAATAGATAGTAAACCGAACAAAACGTGCAAGGTTTTTTGTTTTTTGTTTTTTTTTGTTTGTTTGTTTGTTTGTTTGTGTGGTTTTTGTTTGTTTGTTTTTTTTTCTCCAAAATGGAAACATTTATACAAAGATAGCAGGGATGGTTAGGTTGGAGCCACTAAGCACCAAGCCTCCAGCCATTACAAAACTTAATGGTGTGGTCTAGAGAGCGTGAAGACACAGGGTGTTATTGTGGTATCGTTTGCATCATTTTACACTGTGGCATGTTTCATTTAAAGCAGATATTTATACTGGTGTTAAAATGGTTATGAAACTTTCAGGTGCCTTACCTGGGATAGCACAGTGCTTGGTTTTGGGATGGCACAAATAACATGTACCATGTCATGTAATCTTGGTGATTAAGTACATAAGTTTGCAGGTGTGTGCCCATGTTGTGTTAAACAGGTGCTTTTTAATTGTGTCCTATTCTGAAATTGGGTGTTGAACTTCCATGGCGACTCTCCTTCCTTTTTTTCTTTTCTTTTTTTTTTTTTCTTTTTTACCATAAAATAAACCTCTGAATTAGTGCATGATTTGTTACTGCAAGTTAAATACTGTTAGCACACCAAATTACTTCAGGCGTGTTCAGAAGGCATAAGAAGCCAAGCATGGCTGAGGAGTGGACAGTGGGTAGGTACAGGAGGCTTGAGAGTGGAAGGGAAACTTCTGGGTTGTGAGCAGCGGAGAACTAAGGGCCAGGTAAGACTTTCAGGAGGTTACATGCATTGAAAAGAGCGTGGCTGTTGGGAGACTGGAGGACAAGAGATTACAGTAATAAATACAGGAGATGTTGAGAGACCTGGCTGAAGGTTTTTACTTGTCACATAGAATATATTTGCTTTTAAGAGGCACCAGGACAGAAACTCATCTCTTGTAAATTGGTATAATGCCATTGTAGTTAGTGGAATTCCACTGACTTACACAAGCTGGTGGTCTGTCCAGTGCTGTTACAAGAAGAGTGAAATATGAAGGATGGGGGAACCGGAAGAGGTTATAGGCCTGAGCAACAGGGAGGGTGAAAGTTTATTCAGAAGTGATAGAGAGGCTGGGCAAGTGAAGAAAGATCAAAAGGTCCATTGCAGCTATATTGGGTTTGATTTGACAATGAGACGCCCAGCCAAGAGATGTCAGCAAGGCAGGCTGAGAGATGGGCTTGGCTGGAGAGGAGAGTCGGCGACGGAAAGTACATTTCTCATTGGCACGGTAGCGATTGGTGTGTGAGTAAGATCACGCATGGGGCGGGAGGGAGGAAGGCCAAGGCCAAGGCCACAGCAGGAGCTGGGGGAGAGGACGTGGAGGTACAGAGCAATCGCTGGACCAGGACTAGGATGGCCAGAAGACAGTGTCTCACGAAGCCAAGGCAGGACAAAAGTCCTTCAGCCTGGAAGGAGGAATAGAAAAAACTTATCAAATATTATTTAYGGTTGAGAAGAGAAAGGGAATGACATTGACTTCTTTAGAGACATGAGCTGTGAATAATCTCTACTACAATTGGTAAACTTTGAAAAGCTGAGCTATAAATAAACTATGTCTTAACTGGTATGTCTCATTTTCTTTCCCCCCGTCTTCTGTTGTTGCAAAGTAGTCTCATGTAATGGCGCAGCAGACCTTAGTGTCCTGGGGATGGTTATGGCAGCATCACTAATTGATGCTGCGCTACGTCGTGCTGCTGTGGCTGCTCTGTGCCGAGCTCTGTGCCTCACTCTTCCGGGGGGGTGAAGAGGCCATGTCAGGCCTGGTTTACCCCGGGGACCTCCAGCTGGGCGCCATGCCCGCTGCAGCCGGGGTCCTGGGGGAAGTCACAGGGTTTTGATTAAATATACCGGCATTGTAGCTGTGGTTGCCGTACCCCAGTTATTAGGCACCGTGTGGGGGAGTGGGGTGGTGTTGAACCACCTGTGGGCACGGGGGGCAGGGGAGGCAGCGGATGTGTTCCCCTCTGGTCTGCAATGTCTGGCGGGAGCGGGGCTGGGGTGTGATGAAGAAGGTCTGAGGAAAACATCGCAGCTTCAGTTTGTGTTGTGACYGAGCGGGAGATCTCACTCTGGACATATTTTGCCATGGAGTAACTTTGTGCAAGGAGGAAGAAAACACAGGCTGGAAAAAATGAGGTAAAATGTAGGAAAAATGAGGAAAAATGTAGAAGTTGGGCATGTGTTTTAGGATGGTCACCCTTGTTCGCAAGCAGGTCTCATTACTGAGGCGACTGCAACCCATTTACAGTCCTGGGGCCCACTGCAACGACTGGAAACAGCCTGACTAGAAATGAGACTGGCTTAATTGTACCAAGACAAGAAAAATTAAAAAAAAAAAAAAAAGCATCAAAAGTGAAAAGTGTGTTTTAAAAATCCTTTTGTTTTTTGTAAGCCAGGGTGCCATTTCTGATGGGTGGGGACATTCCCATTCCCCATTCATGACTCTGGTGATCTCCCTGTCCAGCACCTCAGAGGCAGCCAGCCTGGGTTGGAAAGTTGGTATCTTTAGAAACAGAAAACATTTTGGCTTTCCAAGTGGAATGATTTCTTTCTTTCTGAGTTGTGTTGAAAGCATGTGTTGCTGCCATTGCAGCAGTTTGAGGAAAAAAAGCTGAGCATCTTGAAGCTAAAATAGTTGAGAGATGACTCCTGGGGAAAGCAAGGAAAGATGTGGAGGGCTCAGAGGCACAGTAATGGGATGCAAAGTGTTTCACCACAGGTCACTCAGGTGGGTTATCTCCAGAAAGCAGTAGTTACCCTCTGGCAATGGCTGTCGGCAGTTGCAGAGCTGAGGGGCTTGTGCCCGCTCCTGGTCCCACGCAGCCGCCGGAATGTTGAGGACCGGCGTGAGCTCAGGTGGTGGCCTTGCTCTGGTTCCTCATGGGCTAGTAACGAGGCTGCGCACCCTCAGAAATCACTGACGGCGATTAAAGACCGTGGCTGTAGGATCAGGCTTCCCAGAGGTTCGTGTCTGTGCTGTCAGGTTGGAGGGTTGTACAGAAGTGTTGAAGAGATGCTGCAGATGAGGAAGGGACCAGGCACAATTAYATAGCCCTCGAACGCCTTAATGAGGGGATAATTTTGCAGTGCTAATAGCAAAGGCTTTTTTACCAGAAAAGCAGTGTTATCTTTCATCAGGGGGCTGCATGAAACAGCCTTTGCTGTGTTGATAAGAATAGCATCTGTCTTGCCCAGTTGTCCTTTCTCCCTGAGAGGGTTATGTCCCAAGCTGGTGGACTCTGCCTGCTCCACGTGTAGGCTGCGCTTGGTTTATTCAAACCATGCTTCCTCCCTTCTTGCTTTTCTGTGCGAAGTGCTTTCTGCTCAAATGGGGATCCCTGTTCACAGTGTGGTGTGGGCAGTTCAGGAATTGATTTGAAATCTGGAGCAGGATTTTTTTTTCTCTTAGTAATTTTCATTCTGAATTTGTGTTCAGTCTTGCTTACTACTATTAGCTACTGCTAACTGTGGGGGGGTAAGAGCTGGGACCACAGAGCAGCAGGGACCCCAAGCACCCTGCTCTGTCATAGACATAGTGTGGAAAAAAGATTTTCTTTCTGACCCCGAAAACCTACAGCCTGAAGAAGGTACTAGGAGCAAAAATTACTCCAGTATACAAGTCTCTACACCAATGTAATTATTTGTAATTATTTGTCCTGCTTTCATATTTCACATGCTTTATTTAAGTTCCTGTCACCTGCTAATAACACATGAATATTGGGGAAATTTGGAGGGTATACACAGTATTATTGGCATTTCTCGAGCAGCTGCTACTGGCCTGCTTACGTTCAGCGGATTTCTTATTGTCAAAAACACTTTCAGCACATGAACGAACGGGCAGGAAACCACCTAAATATTGATTGATATAGACAGAAATTGCCCTCCCACCTCTCGCTCATTCAAAACAACGGTGACAAAGTCAGGCAGCAGTATTCAGCTCATGGGCTGTTGGGAAGAACTTGTTTTATTTCAAAATTAGAGCTTTGTTTTGATGGAGACTCTCAGATACTAGTGCTGGGAATAAAAGTTTTGTTTCCAAACGCAAGGGACAAGAGGTTCAGCCCAGCTGCAACATCTGTAGGCGAGGAAGCACCTTGACTTATAAAAGTGTTGAAGCAAACAGTATGGCACTTTGGAAAATCTAGCCAGTTGTTCCTTCTGGTGCCAACGTGGGCGTGAATGCTGGCAAAAGTTTAAGGTTGTCCCTTTTCATGCCAAAATCTATCGACTCTGATTGTCTTAGCTGATTTCAATGAAGATTTTGCCTGAACTCAGTATTTGATTATGTAGATGGTTGATGTTTAAAGTCCACCTTCATGTATTCATGGGGAGCTCCCATGGGATGCAGTGGTGGTGACATCTGATTTTACGRATGCAGAATTTGATGCTCCATTGCTGTCATTGATATAGTGATGGTGATAATGCTTGTTATTAATTTGTATTCCAGTGGTAGGTAAACAGTGTTAATATTTGTCTCTTCCCCAGACATCCTTGCTCTCTCAAGTGCGTTCTCCGTTGATACCAAAGGTGATTTATGTGAGTATTTCCACTCTGGCAGTGTGAGTGATGCACGTAAGGCTCTTTGGAGCCAGCAGATGAGAAGACCTCTTCATACACAGATATGCTGCAACATAGATTTATATTGCTATAACTGTGAAATCTATATCTTGTTATGAACAACACGCAATCCATTACTTGTTTGCGCAAAATTCAACACTTGACCAGCCAATGAAGCGAGGAGCAGAGGGCGGAAGTCAGCCCCCTGGGCGCAGTGCATTGGTCTTTACTGACTTGCAGACCCTTAAGCCCATATACTGATCTCGAAGTCTTGTGATTACGGGAGCGAGTGAAGACGGGTTGTCAACACATTTGTCTTGTGGTGATAAACTCTGATGTCTAATGACTGAACCCAGGTAGCAGCCTTTCCCTGAGTTAGCGTACTCATCAGGTCTCTGTCTTGGCCACTGTGCTTTACAGAACTGCAAGAAGCTAGTTATCTTTAAATTTAAATTTAATTGGCTAAACCTACTAAAGAGGAAACAGACAGACAGATGTGGACAGCAGGATAATTGAAGCCTTTTTTAATAGCCAATAAAGCTAACCCTCTTTCCCTAAAATGCCTAAGTAGCAGCCTAAAGAACTGCTTCGTCTGTGAGTTATCGTGGTTTAACCCCAGCCAGCAACCAGGCACCACACAGCCGCTYGCTTACCCTCCTGACCCGGTGGGATGGGGGAGGGAATCGGAAGGGTAAAAGTAAGAAAACTCGTGGGTTGAGATAAGAACAGTTTAATGATTGAAATAAAATAATAATAATAAATTGTAATGAAAAGGAAAACAACAACAAGAGAGAGAGAAACAAAACCCAGGAAAAACAAGTGATGCAACCGCTCACCGCCCGCCAACCAACACCCAGCCAGTGCCTGAGCAGCAATTGCTGCCTCCCTGGCCAACTCCCCCCAGTTTATATACTGAGCATGATGTCATATGATATGGAATATCCCTTTGGCCAGTTTGGGTCAGCTGTCCTGACTGTGCTCCCTCCCAGCTTCTTGTGCACCTCCTCGCTGGCAGAGCATGGAAAGCTGAATAGTCCTTGACTTAGTATAAGCACTACTTAGCAACAACTAAACATCAGTGTGTTATCCCATTATTCTCATGCTAAACCCAAAACACAGCACTATACCAGCTACTAGGAGGAAAATTAACTCTATCCCAGCCGAAACCAGGACAGCTGCAGAAGAAGGAAACATGGTTAGATTACAGAAATGCATGTAATGAGTTTATTACAATGCATTAATTACCACTGCCAATAGTTGTCCTTCATTATTAAAGCAACTTCCTGCAAGGTAAAATAATGAAACATACATTTTCATGTATCTTTGTCAGTCAGAAGCCCAAGAAGAGATTCCTGTTCCACTTCTATCTTGTGGTATAAACTAATGCAACTCCACTGAAGACGGAGGTGGATAGCTGGGGAGAAGGCAGCTTCCTTTTTTACTGGAGAGCTTTAATGCAACATTGTTTTATTTCTGCACATTAAAGTTAATAACACAGCAAGAGTATTTTAAGTTAAGTCTTTCTAGGATCTCTACATATTAAATAACTGCGAACAAACTTTATAGTCACTCTGTGGGCCCTCACGATACATCATTTGAGCTGCCTTCTATCTATTACGTTTTATCTGCCTGCAAAATCCATTTCTAATTCTGGCCATATCTCCTTTGTGATCACTTGCCAGAAATCTATTCCCAGGATTCTCCTTATTTTAGTGAAATATCTCTGCTTCAGCACCTTTCCCAAGGTGGCTGATCTAATCACGGCACTATCAGTTATCACTTCTCATTTCCTTTGCTAGCTCTGTCAAATGCAATGCACAGCCTAACAAAGTGACATTCAAATACTCTCAGTGACCAAGGCTACTTCCCTCTTTTTTACACTGCAAAACTGGAATTGTATGTGGCTTCTTAAACATGTGCCCTTCACTGCAGGAATGTGACTTGTAAAGTGCACTGTGAGAAGAGTTAATATTAAGCAGATGAAATGGCTGCCTCTTTATTTATCACAGGTAGGTTCCATTTATAGTGATCATCTGGATATTGAACCCCACATCCACGACCTCTTTTTTCAGGTAGAGGAGAGCAATGCTTCATTCCTGCCAACTGGCAAGAGAGCCCTACCTTGCCGTCAGAGAAATGAAATTTGTCACCTCCCTGTTCTTACCTCCATTCTTGTCTGTTTTTATATACATGTTTCTCTTTTAAATTTGAGTGTGATTGTATGCAAAGGTCAGTGTGTACCAAACAGGGTGCTTGTGTTTCTCAAGTAAGGAGTCACCTGCGTAGTGGGATCCTCTGTTAAGGTTAAATGTGGTTTCTATGGACACAGGTCCAGCAGTAGCATCTTTTTTTTTGGCCTCTATTTTTTTTTTTCCTTGTGTGACAAACCTCTTAGTGTTATCTTAGATTGCTATCACAGACTAATACTTGTTTTAATAAGTGTGTGGCTGACTACTCCATCCACTCTGGAAGATAAAGTTATCCACGTGCGTCCTCACAGCCCTTCCTGCTTTGCGTCATTTAACACATGCTGTTGCGAGCCCTGCTTTGCTGCAGTCTTATTTCTCCATTGGTTTTTGCGAGGGCTGAAGCCTAAATCCTGCTTTTTTGGACAAAGCAGGGAGCCAGGCTCTCACCAGACTGGCTAGGAGCGTGGGGAGAGCCCTYTCCACACGCCTGTCCCAGCTCCAGAGCACCACGAAGTGCAACACTTGCGTGGTGCTGGGAGTTTACCATGAGTAGCACAGCTCTGGATTTCTTCTGAAATCATACAACCTGTTTTCTGTTTTTTTTTTTTCCCCACTGTGTGAATCAAATAAACCTGTCTTGCACTCTGCAGCAGATCAACACACGTATTTTCCCTGTAGCCTGTTACAGGTTGCAGAATTGAGTTTATTTGTTTCAGACAGTGAGGGGAAAAATTAGGAAAACAGGTTTTAAGCTGATGAAAAGAACCAGTCTGATTTGTTGTTTATGGCCCAAGGTACAATGCAAACCAGGTGCTCTGTGTTTCAGTTCTTTGGCACATATTTTGATGAGCTGTGTCACAGCCTGGCAGCTTCCAGGGCAAGGTGTTTGCAGTCCTTCCCGGCTGTCCCTAGGACACTGTCCCTCCGGTCGGCTGCGGAGGTGCAAACTGGGGAGCATCTGCCCTAATGGGGGATGACAGAGCGAGCTTCTGTGTGTCCTTAAATGGTAATTTCCAGTACAGCTAAATAATGAGGATGGCATCTAATGGCTTAAAAAGCTCCTCATAGCTGCATTTTTTTCTAGCTATTTCTTCACTGTAGGAAGGTAGAGAAATCTGTGTTAAAATAATAATTAAATGCTGACAGTACTAAATTTCCACCCAGCGTGAGTTGGCAGCAGTTGCAAACCAAAACATTAGGTCATTAAAGAAAAAAAACCCCTGATTAAATACCTCTGTATGCTTTTCTGATTAGCTATTCTTAAAAAGAGCATGTGGCTGTAATAGAAGGGTGTACTTGACAGCAGCAATTGCTTTTTTGGGGAAAAGTAAAATACTCAAGTTTTAGTGTGTATATATGTGTGTTTGAAAGGATTTCTTGCTGATCTTAGCTATGGGGATTTATATCTTACTAATCATCCATTTTTAAAAGCCTCCACGAAATCTCCCTGCCAGGAAATATGTGAAATCCCCTCAATATTATGTTTCTGGAAGGAACAGTTAACAGTGACTAATGCGCTCAGGGTTTTGTTTTGGTCTCTTTTTCCTCTTCTCTGGCTAGACAGAGCTGATATCGCACTTGAGAGTCGAACAGCTGTGGTGGACCTTGCTGTAGCATTGATGGTATTGAAGCGGTACGAGGCTCAGGGGCTGGCTGCAGTGCGCATCCTGCAGACATGCAGATAAAAGGGTTTCTGCCCCAAAGAGCTTGCTGCGATGGGGAGGTACGTGAAGTCAGGTGAGGATTTGGAAGGGGGAGAGGGAGCGGTGTTGGGAACAGAAACCCCCGCTTACCCCATGCCCATTTGTGGCCAGAGGTCTACTGCTCTCAGAGACAGGCCGAAGCTGGCTCTCTTGACTATATTTTATCAAAGTGCTGTCAGCTGAGGAGACTGCAAAGTAAAAATTGTCAAAAGGTGCATTTATAGGCTGCCACTTTTTACCACCTCTTCCTTTGATGCACTGTACCATATATTTGCTCCAGTGTGCTCCATAGCAGTGTTTTAGGGGCTGATACCTATAGCACACATATGTCTGGAGCTCCTTCCAGATCCTCTTTAAGGGATGTTGCTGGAGCTAGTGAGGAGGGGAGGATCGGGTGCTGGTGGGGACCTGTGCCGCTGCCGGAGAGCTGTGGCTGCTGCTGGCCCCATGGGAAGCCCTGGAGCTTGAGAGGGGTTGGTGGGCTGCCGAGCATCCCCTCTCTGAGTGCCGGGAGCGTCTCTGAAAGCTGTATGACCTCTGTGGCCAAAACACACTTCCCAAGCATCTGCTGAGTGTGGAAGGACGTCCTGGCTGCTGTGGCTCCTACTCCCATCATATCAGAGCAACTCATGGTCTGTGGTGTGTGTATTACGGTGCCAGCTCTGCGAGGCACCGCAGGGTCGTCCTTCCCTCTCCCCTCCTTCTGGCCCTTCCTTCCGCACTTACATTTGAGAAACCAAGGAACAGAGGGGTTAAGAGAGAGGTTTTGTAAATTATTTCAAACTATTCTGTTGTTTGAAGACGTAGCGTAGGGTAATACAACCTTTTGTTGTATTAATATACTCCTGTCTGCACCCAGAAGTTACATATGAACAGTGGTCTCACAAACATAATTTCTGCTACCTGAAAGGTGTAGGGAAAAGGTTCATCTGAAGGGGTTTGAAAGAGGCTCAGCATCATGTGCTTACAAATTTACTCAGCACTTTTTCTGGACTGTTTTAAGGGCAAGTGGGATATTATTTTTTCCCCTGGGAGCTGTGTAAGTTACATACCTTTTTTTTCTTCATTATGCATTCCAGAAAGCAATTTCTCAGGAAGGGTGGTTCCAGTTTAATCTCCAGATTATCTGTTGTTTCTTTTTCCCCCCAAGATAAAGCGGCTGAATAATCGGCTAACCCTGATTCAGGCAGAGCTGGGGCCTATGTATGGGCATATGTGTAGGGATCCAGATTGTAGGAGTACTGCTTTAGGTTGCAGTGTTTCAGCTGTATAGCCTGAGCACATCAGTTATTTGGAGGTGAGCGCAGATGCTCCAGCAAGCCTGGCCACTGCTCAGGAGTCGTGTCCCGAGCCCCCTGGAGACACCCCGGATTTGGAAAGCAGAGCAAAAGGCATATTTCTGCAAATGTTAGAGCGGTGAATTTTTTGCAATTAAATGCAGTGACCAAAAGCAGGAGAAAATTTTGGCCTGTATTTCTCTCCTTTATGAAGGTGTGCCAAGCAAAGAACAGATGGGGTCAGGGGGCTGCCTGCGGTTGTCGGAGTCTCGGGCTGCCTCCATCCCTGCCCTGGCTGGAGGCAGAGTGACCTGCTCTCGCTTACATCTGCTGCCTTTGCTGCCCTCAAGCTCCTGTCTCAGTCACAGTCCTGCAGGGTGGTATGTGCAGCATGCCCCGGCTGGGATGTCCCTCTGCAATGTGCTGTGGGAAAGCTAAAGTCCCTTTGCATGGGGATCCTTCCTCATGAGAATCGGCCACCACTAAATCTTAGTGAGAGAAAATGGCTCTGAGAGCCTGGCCCTCATATCTCCAAGTTCATTGGGTCCTTGTAGTACTAGCACTGGGTTAAGACAAACTATTTCTCTGCTGACATTAATGTACTTGACCCTATAGAGTGCAAGGTAGCTAAGCAGTTACAGGCCATTAATCTCCAATTGCTCTTGTCAGGTATTATATTCATTAATCCAGGGCCAAACAGTGGTTTAGTTGTCAGCGTAGACCATGATAAGACTTTTTTAGCTCCTGTTAGTATCTAGTTAGTAGCGTTTGCGACCGTGTAGACAGATGCCCTCGAATTTCACCAGTCGCAGCACCAAAGCTAGGGCTCAGCATGGGTTCATCCACTAAACGTGCTTTCAGAACCAAGCCCTTTTCCTGTGCTTGGATGGCTGGTTCAGTGAAAGCCGGCCCAGGTACCTGTAACGGGGCTTCCCGCTTTTAGTTCTCCTACATAGAGCACCATGTAGCCCGAGACACCTGAGAGGCAGCTCCCAGAGAGCTCTCGACTAGGCTGCTTTTTCACCCTGTGACCTCTTTGGGCACAATTGAGATGGAGTTGGGTTGCGTTGTTTCAGTACACATTCACACGCTGATTTTATGGCCTCGTTTTGCAGAGGAGGAATGCTCCAGGCATCCTGTGGCAGAAATTCGCCTTATTCTTGGACACTGCCCAAGGGTTACTCAACAGAACAATAATTGCTAAAAAATAACGATGCTGAGCACCAAGACTTATGGAGTGCTTTGATATGCCAGGCTGTGATGATTGTGTATAGAGGGGCATCCTTTTGTAACTTGCATTGCTATAAAAGGCTTCAGTAGCCTTTCTCAGGCAAACTGGTGGTACCCGCAGTCGGGAGTTTGTCTGAGTGAGTTTTGCAAGCTTAGTGCCACCGTACACATACTGATCTGCAGCTGCTCCTGAGGTGAAAACTGTTTATGTTTTAATACATTAAGTTCTGCTCACACCGTTCTGTATGGAAGTCTTGTTTTGAAAGTATAAGAAGAACAAGAAGGAAGAATGTTGAGATGTTTTAACACAGCAAAAAGCATTTTCTTCCTACACAGTGCCATTTCAGAGAGGGAACAGCTTCTCCTCCAGTTCTGTTTTGGTCTAAGTCTCTCTCTTCTGAGATTTAAACATATGCTTATATCAGTTCCTCAGCTGGTGTGTATCTGTTGACACAGTATATCTACTGACATAATGTGCTTTCTGCGTTTACACCTGATGTTTTTGCTGTGCGTCTTTAAACTTAGCAGATTCCTCAGGTTTTAAACATGGTCCTTTAACAAAGCTGTAACATGGGGGGCTTTGGGGCTTTTTTGTTTTCGTGAGAACAACATTGACATAATTACCAATAGAAAAGAAAAAGATCAGGAAGTTGCTTTTTATCGTGATGTCTATAGGATTTCTTATATCCCCTCAAGCAATTGCCCTTATTCAGCAGATGGGGACCATGAAGCTCCAGGTGGCTGGATATCACCTAGCAGTCTGTGGCACACTTGGAGCAAAATTCAGATGTGCTGGGTGTCTGTGAAGTGTTGTCACTGCAAGGCTCGCCCTTCGCTTGGGAAGCTGCCCGCAGCTGGAGGGAGGTCCATGTTGGTGAGGCACGCAACGTGCTCTGGCTTTGCAGCTGGTGCCGCTTCAGATCCGGGGCAAAGTGGGGATTTCCAGAAGTGTGTAGGTAAAGCTGGAGCACAAATCCATTGAAAATCCATGTATGTCCAGTTAAGCGGCTGAGATCACTTGCAAACCATCACTCTCCTCAGCAGAAGTGGAAAGGAGCGTGTTTGGGAACTGTTGGGGCTGCTGTGCCTGGCCATAGGAGGCTTTGCTTTGTGTGATTTTTGTCCTAGCTGAAATAGGATTTGAGGAGATAGAGTAGCAACTTTAACCTCTGTTCAGGCCGTCTGCAGAAAAGATGTTAATTATCAGAGACTGGGATAAAATCCTAGTCCTAATGAAGGATCTCAATGACTTTTGAGGATCCTGAGATCATTTGCAGTAGGTTGACCTCATCACCTCTGTTAGATACTCCAAAAGAGACTCTGGCAGGCCACAGCAACGTAGTTCTCTAATTTTTGTTCTCTTGATTGCTCCTGTTGTCCTGGTTTTGTTTTTTGTTTTCCCCCAAATCTAGGCATTATTATGTTTTCATCCTATGTCCCACGCATGCATTCTTCTGCTAGTGAAGGAAAGGAAATGGTCATGCTCAGATTTCAGTCTTTAAAAAACAAGAGCATCTTGATTTTGTTATATTTTTGGACAGGCTACAAGGGATAAAGTTGAACTTGTCTGACAATAAATGGATACTATCATACTGAGAGTTTACAAAGTGCAAAGTGATTTGGAAGTAAGTTTGTTTTTTCCCTATGAAAATTAAAGGCACCAAATAAGCTGAAGTGATTTTTGATGCGCTGCTTGGGATTTTTTTTTTTTTCAGTTCTTCAGTTCTGTGCCACAGAAGAGCCAGTTTTTGAAACTATGTTGAATGGAAATAAGGAGTGCCTAAATTGTGTAGTTTGGGTGTAAGACTGCAAGCTAGTTCAGCTGTTACTAGGACCACTCTTAAATAAGTCCTTTAGGCTGATGTAGGTGACTTCCTGCCATAAATACCATGCAGTTTCTATTTTATGTGGTTTGATTTCATTACAAAATTTCCACTCATTCATCTGCCCTACTATGATTTCTTTGTGGATTGTTTAAAGGAACATCCATCACGGGTTTTTTGCAGGCCGATACGATACCAACTTGGTGCTCAAGACCTGCCCTCGTGCTGCAGTTGTTCCCACTGTTAGGGTAAGGCAATCATGGAGGATTCCCATCCCAAGGATGCGTCCTCCACTACTGCAACTTGGGGACTGCAGTTGAACAGGCTGATTTCACCTGGCTGGGTCCATGGACGTGCACTGAATTTGGTTACAGTGGCAGGGACTGTGTAATTGGCAGTTGTGGTGATGAGAATAGGAGTTCTATGTGTTTTGTCAAATGTGGCAGTGAGTTGCCTGCTGCTCGCTTTTTGTTTGGTGATTCATTGTAAAGCCATAGCTACAAGTTTCACTTTCCACAGGGATGGTTTTTTTTTTTTGCCTCTCCTAGGCGGGCTAAGTAGAAATTGTTGGAGCCTGCTCCTCTCTGTGGCTCATATCTATCATCACACTGTAGACACACAGCCTCTCCTCTTCCAAAATATGGATGATTTCCAGTTAATTGTCTGGAAATTGGGAAGGAGATGAGAGTCGTCTTCTCTCGTGTACAGCCACTCATTCTTTTGCGTTCACTGTTCATGCTTGAAGATTTCTGAGAAGGGGATTGATACTGTGAACCGTTAAAGAACGAGATTAGATGAGGTGGAACTGGCTTTGATTGCCACTTTGGTCTATGAAGCTGTACTCTTTTCTTTGCAGCMCAGATGAAAGAGTATGTTTATTCCTAAAATAAATAATCTGATGCTCACCTGCGTTTATCTATTCACTTGGAGGAAAAAAGTTTCCTTAAAAATGAGAAGGCTATTCAGAAATCTGTGTTGGGCATTTTAATTGCAGCGTGCGATGAATCCTTTGAAGTTTTATTACCTATTATATACTTGATTCAAAAGTTGCCTTTTGCAGTAGCTTAAGGTTTTTTATTTGCCTGAGAATATTAACATTCTGTTTCAAGCTTTGAAAGAGCGAACTTTCTGAGCGTGATTATGAACATTAGGTTAATGCATAATCCCCACTCAGAGGTTCTCCTAGATTTCCATGTGCTTGTTTAGAGGCTGTTCAAAGGTGCTTAGCTTTAATTGCTATTATGTGAGCACACAGAAATAAGGACCCAAGAGTCTTATCAATTATTCTGTTCACAAATTCATTTTTAGATCRTCTCAGAGCTGTTCTAAGTTGAATTTACATTGAAGTTACTGGGAGGTGTAAAGGTTTTCATCTAAATGGGGAGAAGATTCTGTTGTGTCCTTATTTAAATGCTCAGTGGTTATACCTTTTTTGGTCGTAATGTAATTGCTGAGGATTTGTTTTGTTTTCTGTGACACTGGTTTTTGCAGGTATTTTACCTGTCTTGCATGTGCAAACTTCTAGCTGCCCACATAGAAATAATAATAAAGGTCTGTTTAGAAATGGCACAAATGACTGAGTTTCTGTGGCTTTCAATGAGCTATAAGATCTTAAATACTTGAGTTGGAATGGAAAAAGGACTTTGCCTTTTAACAGCTTTTGAGAATGTTACTTGGAGGGCTAGAACTGGGGCAACATAACTGAAAGCTGGCTGGACCTGCATCTTCCACCGCCTGAGAGAAGCCTTTCTGCAGTCGTCGTTCCCACTTCAGCATCTTATCTAAAGATCTGTGAAGTCTGCAAGGGAATTTAGAGTGAGTCATTGTGGAGTAAGAAACTGGAAATGTGTTTCTAGAATGCAGGAAAGTGCTGGTGTGTGGGGAAGAGCTCTCCCATGCAGCCTGGACAATACCAGAAGGTACAATAAGACTGAGAGAAAAAAAAATCTACCGTTTTGTCCATTACACTGCAAAACGAAGTAGAAAATATATTTTTAAATGGTTGTATTGTAGAATCAAGAATTGACTCCTAGTGATCATACAGAAATACCCTGTACTTAATGCTCTGTGTTACCCAAATTATGAACAGCTTTCTGGCACTGAAGATACTAACACCAGTATTGATAGCAATAAAACACAACAGGCTAAAATCTGTCACATTAGAAGAATTCAAATCATCTCTGACCTTGCTTTTCCCACCCACATGCATCAGCTGTGCATCGGGTACTCCAGAAGTCGGGCTCTGCGGATTTGTGGTCTCTTAGCTAACGAGAGCCGATAGTCCTCTTATATGTATATTGAAAAGAAAAATGTGTGCTGGCGAGGAGTACAGAAACACTGTTTTGAGCCCTGCCACAACCGGATGTTAAGAGCACAAGAAACGCCCCAGTCAGTTGGAATTAGTTTGTTGAGCCCGGTGCACTGCCGTCAGCTGGGCGGTGGGAGATGCAGCCCAGCATCCTGCAGCCCTGTCCCCGCTGTTGGCCCCAGCCCTGGTGGTGGGTGTTCGTGGTCCCCCCCAGCCCAGTCCAGTCCCAGCAGTAATGTCCCTGCTGCTGCCTGGAGCCGCTTGCACTGCACCTGATGCCCGTCTTGGAGAAATAAATAATGCACGCGCGGCGTGGTTATCCTCATCAGCTTCCTTCGCCTGCCTTGCAGGTCTGAGTTTCTTGTCCTTGAAGTTACCAGGTTCTGCCCAGCTCCTTATTTGTACCTGCCCAAAGCCTTGTGCGTTACTGTATCCTCGGCACAGTGTTCACCTGCTGGCACCGTCTGCCACCTTAATCTCCGATTCCCATTCAGCTCTTAGGTCATTTTCCATTTTGCCTTTTCATCTTTTTTTTTTAAAGAACTTTTTTAAACTCAGGGGTAACTAAAACATTTTATGTTTGTTTTTTTTTTCCTACATTAAATATTTTTGTTCAGTTAAAAATTCTCCCCTTCCTGACAAAATGCCCTATGTGTGTTTGGTGGAAGAAGGTTGGTCAGTTTTTCAGTAAAAAATTTCAGTTAGAATAAAGCTTTTAGTTTGCAAAAAAACTGAGGTTCTGTTTTTTGGGTCGTAAGCCTGGTACACATTTCCAGGGTATCATGAAAAACAGTCACCACCAGATTTTCAGAGTTCTCCAGGAAAAGCAAGTGCAGTTTGTCATGAATCCTGGTTAATTTATTCCCCTTTCCATAAATGTTATCCCCTACCAGTCCAAACGCTGTCATTATGCCGCTGTCATTAACCATCTGTTTAGCATGTAAAACTCCTCGGGGCAGGGATCATATCTTTGCTTTGTACTGTGTAAAGCTGAGCCTGTAGCTCACACTTGAGAAACAATTAATGATAATGCAGCTCAGTAGGGTACTCGGATACCAAGCTAATAAGAGTGGTATAAATGCCTGGCTGGATGGGATTAGAGGGAACTTTGGTGTCCCAGTGGTGCGTCTCCAGCAGGTGAAGGGAAATAGTCTTAAAACATCATCTGACAAGGAGCAGTGAAAAAATACATGGCATTTCTGAAGGATGCAAAATAGTCAAGGATGCAAGMGAATCACAATTTGGGTGTGTGTCTGTGTTTTACTTGATTATTATTAATAATGATAATAATTATTATTATTATTATGAGATTTTACCAACTAAATATTTTTCTCTACCATAGAATAAGGGATCACTTCAGAGCATTAATCTCATTAGTGCCTGCGTTTTCCTTTGCACAGTCTTCTGCATGCATTATAAGTTGACGCTTTATCGTATTTTCCTTTGTACCTTAATGATCCCCACGTGTCGGGGGGAGAGAGAGAGAGAGAGAAGCATGGTAGATTTTCATCTTATGCTAATCCATCAAAATCAAGTTAGTTGCAAGTGATGGAGGAGGCGTGCATGTGCGCGCAGACGTCAGCGCCCAGCCGAAAGCTTGCCAGTTGCCCAGCAACCTTCCTGGAGGAAGATGGATGTCCTGCCACCCGCTCTGCTTTTAGCCGAGCCACAATAAATTCCCGGTACCGCATCCTCCGCGCACGCAGGGGATGGGCGCGCGGGCTCAGCCGGCGGGGGATGTCGAGTCTCTCAATAGTTGGCTCTTGTGCCAGGGCCAGATAAAATGCGTTTCACKCTGTCCTCATTAAAACTGTTAATTCAGTTGACTACATCAGGTTGGTTTGGGAGTAGGCACTGAGAGCTCGTTCACTATGCTGGTGTTGCTCTTCCCCTCCCTCGGGCTCTTAAAGCCACACTGCCATCATCGTTTCTCCCTCCTTTTTAGAAAGGCCCTTATCTGTAATAACAAATAAAACAGCGGGCTGTAGGAGCTCAGCCAATGCCGTACGTGTCACTGCCCCCTCGCTCCTTGGTGGTTTCTTTAGTTTGTGAATTGGGCTCAGGTGGGGCAGGGCCAGGTCTGACCTCCACTTCGGCTGTGCTTCCCCGTCCTGTGGTTGTCCGGCGTTAGGACTCCCAGCCATGCACGCAGTGGGACAGGCACCATCAGGATGCAGCCTGGGAAGCCTCTGGAGAAACCAAAGGGCTATTTCTATTGGAGAGTGTTGTGTAATGCCAGTGTTTTGAAACCAAATAGGACCTGACAGTGTCTCTTTAATTTTATGGAATATTTAATTATTATAGGATGCATTTATTCACTATTTGGTTTTCTTTAGAAGATTTGCCAATCTTGCGCTCTAGGGTGAATTTAAAATTCTTGCACGTTTACAACGGTTGGATCTAAATCGTGCTGAAAAGCTGACACAAAATCCTACCTGTGTAATCACAGATATCTTTCATGGTCTGACTCTGGCGCCTTTATTTATGTTGACAAGCTCTTTACTTAGGGTTTGATTCAGGAAAGCAGTTACGAATGTACTTGACTTTAAATCTTTTAATAGTCCCATTGAAGCTAATGAACCTCTTGACAGGTTTAAACTTCAATGTGTGCTTTGCTGGAGCTGGACCTGTGTGAGCAGTGTCGCTGAGCCTGCAGGACCTGGGAGCCCGGGGAAGACAGTAAGGGCTACGTTGGCTTGGGTGCCGTTGGATCAGGTTCTTTGACCACTGCAAATTAGCGTATAGAAACACGAAAGGGGTGTCAGGGAAAGCACCAGCTCTCCTAAAGGGAAAAAAATTTGCAGCCACATGATACGGCCTCTTAAACTGAGATAAATCTGCCCCAACCCAAGAAACATTGCTCCAGTTTCATCGGTGTTCCTCCCTCCATCGACCCACCGGGAGCAGCTGTTTGTGGGCATGCAGCTGCTCTGAGGCTCTTCCTCACACCCCTGTCCTGGGGCGACTCTGTCCATGTGCCCATGACCTTAGGAGGGCAGGGCAGGGCCTGCTGCTGAGAGATGATATTTGTATTAGCAGGTAGGGAAAACACGCAGCAGCAGTGAGCTGCATGTGGAACGGTTCAGCATGGCTCTTGCTTACTCTGTGCTTATATATGTGGCAATTACGTGCCATTTCGAATGCACTTTCTGGTGGCAAGCTATTTATCAACTGACTGTTGAACTTACTTCCTAAACCATATGGTGTGTGGCTCCTGATTGAAAAGCTGCTGTTCTGTCTCCTTGTTCTTCTGCCTTACACGGATTCTTTCCGATTTGTTTTGTTCAAGTCCTTCAACTCTAGATTGATAACTTCCATCACCTGGATAGTGGTGCTTTGTTCAATGACAATGCTGTTGGTTTTGTCTGTGCTGTTTCTAAAATGGCTGTACACAGGGTGGCAGAGGGAAGTACCTGGAAGCAGAGC
This sequence comes from Phoebastria nigripes, assembly GCA_035582835.1. Lineage (NCBI taxonomy): Eukaryota > Metazoa > Chordata > Aves > Procellariiformes > Diomedeidae > Phoebastria > Phoebastria nigripes. Next base: position 50,536 of record JAYKAV010003204.1, on the reverse strand, counting down.
ATTAGATGCCTGAAATTCAAAAAGGAGGAATGTTTTCAGAATGCTGGTGTGCTTATTTGTTGGGAAACTGTTGTGGTTTAACCCGGCAGGCAGTCAAACACCACACAGCCGCTCGCTCACTCCCCCCTCCCCTCAGTGGGATGGGGGAGAGAATCRGAAAAAAAAAGTAAAATTCGTGGATTGAGATAAAGACAGTTTAATAAAACAGAAAAGGAAGGGAAAATAATGATAATAATAATAATAATGATAGAATATACARAATGAGTGATGCACAATGCAATTGCTCACCACCCACTGAGCAATACCCAAGCAGCGATCGCTCGTTCCTGGACCACGCCTCCTCTTTATATATTGAGCATGATGTCACATGGTATGGAATACCCCGTTGGCCAGTTGGGCTAGCTGTCCCGGCTATGCTCCCTCCCAGCTTCTTGTGCACCTGGCAGAGCATGGGAAGCTGAAAAGTCCTTGACTAGYAGACTACTTAGCAACAACTAAAAACATCAGTGTGTTATCAACATTCTTTTCATACTAAATCCAAGACACAGCACTAGGAAGAAAATTAACTCTATCCCAGCTGAAACCAGGACAGAAACAAATAAGGACTATGAAAAACGAGTATCATGTTTACCAGATGGGTGACTGGATAACAGCAAAAGGCTACATACTAAGGTTTTAATTGAATGAATCACGGGTTGTTGGTGAGAAACATTTCTTGCAATAGAAAGTGTGATCAGGGAACAAGTGGTCTTGCTCCTGTCCCAGTCCGAGCACAACTCTTCCCATATTCACTCTTAATTATGAGAGATTGGTGCCTGGCCCTCTCTTTAGCTGAGTCCAGCGGGAATGGGTCCCGCTCCTTTTGACAGAGATAGCGGTTTGCTGCTCATGGGTTCCCATTTCAGGGAAAGGTCAAAGAAAGACTTTCCTTCCTATGGTTAGATCAACTTTTTTCCCCCCTCACTGAGGAGTCAGATGGGAATGTGCTCTAAGCCACATCCTGAAAAGAGTGTCAGTTGGGGTCTGCGCAGGGGAGCCTGCTCACCCTTACCAGTGCTGGTCCTAATGAGTACGTCATTAATTTGCATTGTAAGGCTTCGTGATGAGCCTGGTTCTGACCTATGTTCCTGCCGTTACTCAGTGCTGTATAAACACAAACCAAAAAGGACCATTTCCCACCTTAAAGGGTTTATCTTATAAGAAACTACCCTGTAGTACGCACAGGTTAACTGTTAGATTAGAGCCTTTATTACAGATGGAGGAAGTGTTTCAGCCCTGCCATTTGTCCTGTGTGGTGGGACTCACCTGGCTGGTGTGGTGTGGATGCCCTACGTGCCGCAGGCAGATGGCACCCCTCCATAGCCAGCAGAGAGAAACAGGCGCTCGGGGTGCAAATCAGCTCACCCCGAGGAGTGCTTCTGACCTAGGCCAGGTGATTGCCTCTGTGAATGCCGCTTGGTCACTCCTCTGGCGATCACACGACCAGCGCAGCTGTAGGCAGAGGTCAGCACTTTGCAGCATTGTAGATTATGTGATACAGATCACAGACATAATGCCAAAACAGGCCCACAGCATGGTTTCACTTAACTGGGATATGTCTAGAGCTTGATTCTGCTTTATGCTGCATGCTCTTACTTTCCCTTAGGATGAGGAGGAATTGAGGTCACCCAGTGCCATCCAGGATGGTGTCCTAGAGAAGCATGGAGGAAGGGTAGAGAAGCCAGGTAGCCGATCACAAAGAGCTACTAAAGCAGCAACAAGAATATCTTCTCTTATTTGAGACTATTCAATCTTTTTGAATGAGTAATATAATATTTATAATATTATAGTAGCTGTAATAACTTGCTTAAAAATTAAAAATAGTTAATGGGTGAAGTGGAATAAGCGTGTTTAATGCTTCTCACTGAACTGCTGCTGTACCTCCTGCTAGAAAAGTTTTATTTAAATGCATAATTTTCTCCCATTTTAACAATATTGACTGGAGCAAACACACTGGCTCTGTATTCCCTTCTGGATGCATATCAGGCTGATGGTATTTGTGAAGCTCCCTGTCTGGTATGTGTCCTAACTATCTGGTGCACCACCTCCTACCGTCGGACAAATTATTCCTAGGCAGAGGAGGGCATTTCAGTGAAATGCATTGATCTGTCTGGTCCCTTTTTACGATGCAGTACTAGGTCTTTTGTGGTAGGTGAATTTTGTTTATTATTTTATGTATTATTAGATAAGATATCCTTAATTCCTGGGAGGTTAGCCCCAGACTCAGCCCAGCTCCCAGGAAAATGCTGTTTCCTGCACTGCTTTCCCCATGCAGTAGAAAGCTCTACTGTGCTTGAAGACCCAAACTGCTGAGCACAGCCCTCAGTTGGGCACTGTTGGAGATATTGTAGACAGCTTGGACCTGTGTCGTGGGGGACCTGGTGAACAGGAAAAGACACTGGTCTGGATTTGATACGGTTGGATGGTACAAAGCTTATAGGACAGCCATGTCTTGCATTGCTGAAGAGGTGTGCTGAGGCATTTTGTACAAGTAGCAGCAGTCTCCATAGCACTGAAGGCTTCATGCCTAGGTAGGTTGCATGGCTGTTGCTAATTGAGAGGTGGTAAAGCATGAATAGCTGCAGCAAGGTCATCATCTACTAGAATGAGGTGGAGATTCCTACCCAAAGTTGATAGTATTTTGCCACTCAAACTTTGCTGTGGGATGTCTCGGTGTGAAATGTAGGCCTGACTACAGGTTGGGTTGACTGATGGAGATGGGGTAGGGAGCAAGGGAGGGCATACCTTAAAATGAAGGGACCTGCTCAGTGTGAGCAGACTCCTCAGAGCGCTGTCCTTTTCCCATCAAACTCATCTTTGCCTTCTCAGATCTTTGGCCGGTTGGTCTTTGTCAGTGCACCAATCTCACTGCACATGGTGAAGGCTAAGTAGAGCTATGTGTCATATTCACAGCATCGGCAGTTCAGTCTGTACAATATGGTGAAGTGAGGTAGCGTTTAAACATTTTCTGATGACTGGGGCCGGATGACTTGTACTCAAAAATCCTAAAAGAAGTTGATGCAGAACATCTTTGGTCTGCTTCTGTTCACTTCTTACACCTCTTGGAAATTCACAATGAGTGAACCTGTGCAAGAGGAAGATCCCGGTTAACTGCAGGCAGCTTAGCCTGACATCAATCCTGGGCAAAAGAATAGAGGAACTGATAGAGGATTTAGAGAATTAAAGGTAGGGAATATAATTAATGCCATTCAACATTCTTCTTTGGAGAATATGTCTTGTCAAACAAACCTGATTTATCTGATGAGATTGCAAGTTTGGGGGATAAGGTAACTGTGTAGATACAATATACTTAAACTTCTGTAAGGCGTTTGATTTTATTCTGCATGACATTATGATTAAAATATTAGTACTATATACTTTCACTGAAGCACACGTTAAATGTATTAAGAACCAGGTAACTGACAGAGCTCAAAAAGTAGTTGTTAATAGGGAATCATCACTGAATGGGAACATTTTTAATATAACTCTGCAGGGATCAGTCAGAGCCCCCATGCTATTCATCATTTTTGGCAGTGATCTGGAAGTAAATATAAAATTATTTCTGATAAAATCTGTGGGTGGCACAAAGATTGATGAGGTGAGCATGAGGGCAGTAGGATGCAGTGCTCTCGGTCACTTGGTTAATTGTCCCTATTGAAACAAAATTCCAAAATTCCTTTAAATCTAATTAAATAAGGAAGTTTTCGTGCATCTGGAGAGGAGTGCAGCACAGAGCTGTTGCCCAGCCTGGAGAGCAGAAGGTTTATGAGAACCCTTTCAGTCTGCTGGCCTCTCTGGAGAACTGGGGCTTCCCTAGGGAAGAGGCTGTTTTCCTGCAGGATCCCTTGGCCTCCGTGTGACAGTGGTGATGGTCTGTGGCTCAGCAGTGCTCTGTTTGAGGAGCCTCCCTGAGGAGGCTGCAGATACAAAACGACTCTTCATCCGCAGTGCTGTGGAAGGCCTAAGAAAAATGTGGATTTGAGACTGGTTAAATTTCTGTGTTTGGTTGTGTGTCTGTGGGATCTCGAGTATGTTTTCTCATTAACCTTTGTCCATTGGAGGTATTTGAAGATGCCCCTACACCTCTATCACAGAAACATGGGAACCAGACACAGCAGCAGAGTTTAGCCTGAACATGGGGCAGGGTCCATCCTGGTGTGACTGGCTTGTAACTCTCTGTTAGCACCTCCAAACTTAAACTAGGTTACAGCAGTAAAGGGCGTACAGCAGTGAAATGAAAACGCAGAGGTATCGCATACCCATATCATGGCTATATTACGTTAGTGGCTTAACATGTAACAGAGGCTCTTCTTGAGTACAAAATCTCCTTGCATCCATGGTTACTTGCACACCACAGGTGCACATGTGTGCACTCTACGGCATGCCAAGGCTTTTCCTCCTGGTGAGACCAAGAGAGAAGTTGTGTACCCAGGTGCCATGTAGTGCACCCCATTGGCAACAGGGGTATAAGGTACCACATTATGAAGAGGGCTATACCAGTGCTGAGGGCCTTCAGCAGTGGCCAGGGATAAATGCACAGGAATAAGATTCTGGAAACATCTTCAGGTTTGTTACGTTAGAGATTTTGAAAAGGCAGAGGAGGTAACAACTCTTCTGCTACTGCTTTTGGCTTTGACTGAGACAGATCTGCTTGTGCATGTAGTGCTGGGACCTTCCTTATTTTCAAAACCTGAACATAGCATCACAGAATTACAGAGTCATAATTTAGACTGGAAGGGACTTCTGGCAGTCAGGTCCAACAGCCTGCTCAAGGCCAACAAGAGCCAGTTGCTCCCAGATGGAGATTTCACAGCCTCTCCGGGTGGTCTGCTCAAATACTTGACTACCCTCATTGTAGGGTTTTTTTTGTTCATGATCCAACTGGAACTTTCTATGTTCAGCTTGTGTCTGTTGTCTCTTGCCCTGTTCCTGTAGACCTCCAAGGGAAATCCGACTCAGCCTTTTATACCCTCCCATTAGGTAGTTGTAGACAGTGATAAGCTCTCCCCAGAGCCTTGTCTTATGTAGGCTGAAGAAGCCCTGCTCCCTCAGCCTGTCCACGTATGTCCTATCCTCCAGCCCCCTGACCTTCTTAGTGGTCCTTCACAGGACTTGCTCCAGTATGTCAGTGGTTCTGCACCCAGTGCTCTAAGGTTGTCTCACAGGCACTGAGCAGAGGCAAATGTTCGTTTCTGTCAACCTGCTGTTATGCTTTAAGAGGGGAGAAATGAAAGAAAAAAATTGGCTTTATTGCTGTAAAGCTTAGCTTTTCTCAGCAGGATCCCAGCATGTGGCTGTTTTAAAACCCATAGAGGGAAAGTGAGGTTCAGTCAGACCAGAACAAGGTGAACCTTGGGGCAAACAAACCAGCAGCAAAGTGCCCCCTTGGAGAGGTCCACCTCAGAGTCGGCTATGGCTCAGCCAGGCCTCTGAGGTTCTCAGCTGTGTAACTACCTTGCAGCAGAGGTACAGTGAAGATAGAAATGCCCGTGATGAGACTGATGGGAACTTCAGGTCCAAATAACAAAGTGCATCAGGCCATGGTCCTTCCTTCCCTGTACTGCACCGCTGCTTTATGTCTGATGCACGCAAACAGTTTCTCCATCACCGTTTGAAGGACCGGGGGTCATTCATAAACAGACCAACTTTTAGTGTAGCTTTCCAGCCACGAGTTTCCCTAAGCTGAAAGAAAACAGTGTATCTTACTAAATAAATGATTAGAYGTCAATGATTTTCTGCCTTCTAGAGCAGAGTTATTTGGAAGCATGAAAGGAAATTGCTGCAGCAGTATAAAACCACTGCCCTTTGCACTTGCATCTTTCCCACAGAGTAATCCTTCATTCATTGTTTACTTAATGAGAAAAGAAAGAGGTTAATTTATAAAACCAAATAAAAAACAGACAGAAGACTTTATTTGTGGAACAAAAACTGAATTAAATGAATAGTCTATCCATTAATGCTGCTAATTGTGCCATGCTCCACTGAGGAGAATACACAGGTCTGCTAGTATTTTGCTCTTGCTGGTGGAGTCCACAGGCCCTCTCCAGTGAGGGTCCAAGCCAGCGCTCTGTGGCAAGAGTTTCCTAAAAACTCTTCTTGCTTCGTGAATTAATTTCAGCTCCCAGTCTGTGACAGGCTCAGACTCTCAGGGGTTTCTTAAATTTAATAGATAGGTGTAGGAATAATTGGCAGAGCTGATCTTGCTGGTGAATGCTGCTGTCTGAATCATTTGCAAATTCTCATGAACATCCTCAGAGAGCTGCTGCAAGGAAGAGAAAGAGGGACTCCTTAATTCATTTTCCCTGCTCCAGAGAAGTCTGTCGTACCCACGTTATAATTTAGCAGTTTCTAGGCTATTTCAGTTGACTAATGGATGTTGCAGAGGTTGGAATGAAACCCAGGTGGGGAGAAAGTTTTGCATTTCACCTGAGTCTCCCGTGGTAGCCATTCATCTTTGCTAGTCAGTGCAAAGTCTGAAATCTCCACCATTCTGATCGGGTAGAGACAGTTAACGGGGAGGGGAGCAGGGTAGCTGTGCTGTGATCTAGATGGGAGCGGGTTTTATCTGCATGGATGATGGCTACTTGACGCTGAGGCTGGCTGGAGGCTAAGGCTGCTGTATCTCCCTCTCTTTGTTGAGTAAGCCTGCAGAGGAGCGAGGAGGGAGGGGAGACCTGGGCAAGCGCGGGTCTGTAATGGCTTGGAAGGAGTGGTCAGTTCATGAAGACATCTAGGAGTAGTTCGCAAAGACACCTAGGAATAACGTTTGATTCCCTTTGGGAAGCTGGGGATTACTGTGAAGTGTAGATGAGGAAAAACATGTCTGGAAAAAAGAGTTAAAGTTGTTTTGCTGGAATTCCCTGTGATGGTTTAGAAGATTTTGTGTTGAAAAAGGCACTTTCCTCTGGACTGTGACTGAAACTAAAGGAAATACATGAAGAAGGTTAATCTGTTACTGAACTTTACCAGCTACCCTGTGAATGTTGAAGCTTCATGGTCTGTCTTCACCTGATGGGGCATGAGGGCTTRTAAGTCCCAGCTGCCGCCCTGCTGAAAGGAGCTTGGGAGAGTTTGTTCCTCACTAACTTCTCATCGCCTTTGTCAGCCAGTCCTAAACCTTGATTTTCAGATTGTGATAGCAAGAGTGAAATGCTAATTGTGAAAACAATTAGTAAAAATTTAAACCAAACTGGTACCACAGAGCATGTGCAGATTTTAATGCGAAAGAAAAACGTGGAGCAGAAATGTTTTTCCCATCCTTCTGTCAGGCAGATTCACCACTCTTGAATTTAATCTGCAATTTGTTTTATTTCTGACATGATAAAATTCTGCTTTTTAACTTTAAACAAGACTTGTTTCTATATATATGTATTTTGTGTGTATATATAATATATATGTATAAAGTATATGTATTTATGAATATAAATGAATATATAAGTATTATGAGTATATATATGAAAAAGTATGTAGTTGTTGCTCTGACATAGCTTAGTGGCACACAGAATTATATGCAGTCTTTGGAAAGTGGATTTTTTGAAATGCAGCTGTCTCTGTTAAGTATTCAGAGAACATTGTAATTATTGTTGTGAGTATCTTTTAAATGMTCAGTGGAAAAAGTTGCAAACATTTTCATTATAACATGTATTTGTTTGTAACCTGTTCAATACATCACCTGTTTGTAYGCCAGCTGGCTTCATTTCAAAAATGTACTATTGAGAAGATATATTTTTTTTTATCATTGTGATATATTTTTATGCTGTTGTCACACTTTAATGGAGATCTGACCCTTCCATAATATCTTCTGGAAATATTTGGGAAACATAAGACTATTCTTTTTCTGGATATATTGGCAAAATTGTTCTTGGCTTCAGTTGGGGCATGCAAGTGATTTTTTTTTCCTCCCAATTCAAGGTAACATAGTCATGCTTGCCAATGGTTACATCCACACGGCAGTGTTCATTTTGGATAGAAGGTACGTAAGCTGTAATGTCTTCATATCTGAAACTGTGGCTCTGGAACGGGTTTGGGTCCTGGGGATGCACTGCTGGGCAGGTGGAGTCCGTGGCTGACAGCAGCTCACAGAGCGAGCATCGGGTCGAAGAGGCGCCTCCAAGCGCCGTGTGCTTGCTGGCTTCTCCTTTTCTTCCCATGGAGCGACCTGTGGTTGTGGTTCTTCATCTGATGATGCTGCAAGCTGCTTGCACCTCACATGAGGTTTTGAACGTTTCAGGACACGTGTCATTTTCGATGTTCGTGTTTAAACACAGGGCTGCAAGTGGGGACGGAAGAGTGTTTTACAAGTGTTCACAACTTCTGTATGTGAACRTAATTTCGAAGGAAGTCAAGGGTTGATGTTGGTAAAGCTAAACCCCTCTCCCGGTCAGCAGCAGCCTCAGCTCCTGCAGTCTGCCCCCCTGCCTGCCTAACCCCTTTCTGCTGGGGCATGGGCCACCACGTGGGGTGGCTGGGTGAGACCTTCTTCTAGTGAAGCCCAAATCAAAGTTAGGATCTGTAAGAAATCCCCACTTGTTCCCCAGCCTCTGGGCTTGGGCAGTCAGCCGCTTTGTCCACTCCGTTTTGGTTTTTAGCTTTTCTGGTTCATTTCTGAGAGCAAGGGCGATGCATTTTTTAGTGGAAGCTGAGATTCTCCTCTGTATCATCCTTCCTGCAGAAGTCCCCTAGGGCTGGGGGCTCTCCAGCGCCAGAGGTTGTTTGGCTGGTAGCTTTTCCCCTTTTTCTGGTTTTCCCTGCTCACTTAAAAAGTGAAGCTGGCCCCTCTTGGAAAATACCTTTTCCATGTTAAAAAGACGTAGCTGTGCTTTCATCCTTGTGTCCTTAATGGTTGTTCAGAGGACAGCCCTGTTCTGAACAGGGACAAGGAACTCACCTCTGTGGTGGGTTGTGGTCTCGAGGGGGAGGCCATGGTATTTTATGGATGCATTTAAAAATGCATTTTTTTTGTAGGCTATTCTGCTTAAATCTGGGAGAAGAATGTAGTAGATTGAAGTAGCTAAAAACACCTGTCTGTAGTTAGCGTGGTGGGGGCTATGGGCAGGATATCCTTGGCCCCCGCCGGCCGGGCTGCATCATCCTGCCTCAGAGAGCWGCCGGAGTGAGAAGAGAAACCCGAGATACACAACATGTAAACACTCCATAAATACTAGGAATTTGGCAAGGAGGCAGCAGTGGCTTCCTCTCTCCCTGAAGATACTGCCATATGCCCAGAGATGAATCCGGTTATTTCAGCAGCGTTGGCAAAACTCGATTTCAACTCCCTGCTGCTCCCGGGCTGGCACGAGCACTGGCCTTGTCTTCTGAGGGCTGGGGCGCTGCAGGGTAAGGGGGGACCAGGGAGAGCAGGGAAAAGCACCGCCATGGGAGTACCATGGTGATGGCAGCCAGGGTGTGGGGTAGGCAAGGTGGCACATAAAGCAGCGGGCTCAGTCGAAGGGCAGTGCATCCTCATGTGCACTGGCCCCCGACCCGGTTTTGGGGCGCAGGATCGGGGCCGATGAGGGGGGGCGAGCGCTGGGGGCAGGACGCGTGCCCRGGCGCCTCCTGCTCTCGCCCTGCGCCTCCTCCTTTGGGTTTTGAGATCTGATGGGATCATGGCACAAGGTGGAATAGCCGCAGGCAAATCACTGTTATGACAGATATATTACTGCAATAAAATTATAAATTTATGGCAGTCAGAGATCTCGGCATGTGCCCATAACTTTTCCTCACTTCTGTGTATTGTCCCAGTGAGGTGGCATATAAACTAAACCGAGCCGTAGAAGAAAGAGATGATACTGGGTTTGCTGCGCCCTCCTGCTTAGTGCTTTGGGCCCTGGCACTCTGCCCTGGAGCGTGGCACCACGAGGGGCTGCTGGAGCACCAAAACACAACGGGGGCTTTTGCGTGGGTTTGGATAGTGGGAAACAAGCTACTGCTACAGCACCTCCTCTGAAAGATGTTATTTATCAGCCCGTGGCAAACCTCTGGCTCATGCTCTTCAATGGCAGCACTTTCCTAGCCCCACGTTACAGGTGGGAAGGTGCAAGCTGTGGTTTTTGTTTTGGGGCTTTTTTATGGCTTGGTGGTGGTTTTTTGTTTTTTTTTGTTTGTTTGTTTGGTTTTTTGTTGTTGTTGTTTTTTTGTTTTGTTTTGTTTTGTTTTTTAATTTTTTTTTTATTTTCTTCTCCACAAGGGGAGGAGGTATTTGAAAGGGTGGAAATGTCATGGGTAAAAATTCACATCCAGCTCCTGGCTCCACTCTTCTGTACATAGCCCTTCTCTCTCCACACCATCTGTCTGTCGAAATTAATGCTTTAATAACTTCTGCAGGGTAGCACTGCTATTTATTTATTCCAGTGTTTAAGTTTCTTTTCAACTTTTGGGATTAAGCTGGAGTGCCCAGGTGTCCGCGTGGACTATGAAAATCCCTGAGCTGGAGTGTCACAGGCTCTTGAAAAGGAGGAAAATCTGGGAGATGGTAGTTTCTCCTATGTTTCCCTTGGCTCACTTTCCTAGTTGCGGCTCCCAGGGCAGGGGAGGGGACCAAGGCCCTAGTCCCTGTGGTGTGACCCAAAGCAGAGGCAATGTACAGTGTGCAATGCCCCAGGGTCCTGATGGATCCCACCTTGCTGCTCCTCTGCTCCTGGCAGCCCTTSGCTGCCTGCTGCTCTCTGGAGTTTGAGCACAGTCTCCTTGCAGTAACCCTGGAGCTGCGAGTGTTCTGACTTACATGTTGGGGTTTTTTTTCTGTCAGAGGTAACCAGAGCCTGAGACCACCCCACAGCAGTACTTCTTTAACAGAAGAAAAATTAGAAATATCGTAACCCAAACAGCAACAGGCTCTCCATTTCTCATCTTGCTTTGCCACCGGGACCATCTCCTGGGTTGGGCTCAGGGTTGTCTGGATCCCACCTGCACCTGCAGCGTGTCCTGGGAAACCTCTTCCTTTCTACTGCCCATAGTTTCTTTGTTGTATTGTTTTCTATCTGGCGGGGGGTGGGGTGGTTTCATTTTTTTTGGCTCCAGTCTAGTGTGTGACACAGCATTGCTGCGTGTTTTGTTCTGCTGCTGGTCGCTGCATCTCGGAAACCTCCTGGCACTTCCAGCTGATACCACCAAAATGTCTCACCCTAAATCCATGGCTGCGATCTTTCTACAAGCCACCACTTTCCTTTGCCTGCCAAGGTCTTCCCTCTGCCATGCCAGCCCGTGGTGGATACCACGTTTATCTGGAGACCAGCGTGCTCGTTAGCCAGTAATTGTCACACTAATCGCTTCATGATAACTACACGGTATCCAGCAGGGTTCATGGAGGCAGATTCCCCTGCTTATCCCACTGGTTTGTCTGCCCTGGCACCCTCCGGGTGTCCACTCAGCTGCTGGGGAGCTCACCTCCTACCGTCAATTTGCGTACCTGGAGATGGTGCTTTCTTTCCCACATGTCAGGATAGAGTATGTCCTTTTTATTTTGCGTCCTGGAGCCTTTAATTACTCTCAACAAGTCCCTTTCACACTTTGAAAATCCTGTAGCAATTTCAATTTGAATTGGTTTCTCTGAGGCTTCTGTTTAGATGAGTGCACCTGCTCTGGGGTCCCACTGGTAATTGGGCTGTAATAGTTATGATCCTTTAAATGCACTTAAGGTACCACGAGCTTTAAGAATTTATAATGATGCAATCTGGCATCTCAGCACCAGTTTTGTCTTGTCTCCGAGCTGAGCATTTTGGTTTTAATTGTATTGTTTTGCCTTTCGTGAAGATTACAAATATTTGCATGTTACAGAACTTGGACATATTTAATTAAACGCTGCCCTGCRTTCACATACCTGTCCCACAGGTCTGGGTCCTCAGCTGCTCCTCAGTTCCCGCCCTGTCAAACCCCTGCTGAGTTCAGTGGGAGTTTTGCCAGAACAAGGCCCTAAAAAAGAAGTGTGGCTCATTTGAGCAGTCGTGCTCATTTGTGCACCAGCCCAGGCTCACATTAAAAGGGTGTTAAACAAAAAATACTAAAGAACCTACTTGTCTTGTCCTTGCCGAGAGCAAACCTTCATCCTGGGACTGGTCCAGCAGGTTAAAGATGGAGTTTCCTCTCGTTYGTGTGTTACCTAGGATTTTGTATTGTGGATACCATGAATAGATCAAAGCTTTTAAAGTTCTCTGCTGCCTTAATTCCCCTCTAAGGAGATGGTGGGAAAAAAAAAGAAAGGAGGAAGACATCTCTCTCAGGCATGTCTCAATACAGCAACAAGAGGTGTGCAGCCTGTAGCCTGCTGCTGTACTGAGAATATAAAATTTCCAAAATTACAAGTTGCAAGTGTGATAATGAACTGAAAGTAAATACGGTTCCGTTTGCTATGAATCATTCTTTGGGGGTTTAATTGGACTCAGATGAGCTGGCATTGTTGCGGTGCAAGAATAGAGTTGTTTTAGAATTAGACAGGCGTTGCTGCTCAGCARACCAGAGCTGCAGCATCCGCATGGCACCGGGTAAACCTTGCCCTGAAAGAGGCACCCCAGGATGGATCAAGGAAGGTCTCCGGGTGGGGAAGGAGCCAGCAGCTCCTACAAGCCCCTGAGATCCAGGAATTCACCTGCTGGTACCGGAGGCCATCTCCACTCTTTGAATTGCTGTCAGATGAACACTATGAGTTAAGGTTGTTGCTGTGAGACGGAAGGCTTTCCTTCACCCTAATAAGCCCTCTGTGCTCTTCTGGCAGGGAAAAGGGGGCATGAAATGATAGTAATAGGAACTGCTAGAATGGGATGTTACGGCAAATGAAAGTAAGCATTTTGTGCTCTTCCTTCCAGCAGGAATTTAAGATCCCAAAGCAGAACCACCAATGGCTCAGACAACGTGTTGCGACCAGGCAGGAAGGCAAATGCAGTTTGGCTCCGTGAGAGAGAGAGAGCTGGGATGATACCCTAACTTGGTGTTTGACTAGCGTAGCTTGACTACACTGGGGACGTACAGAGAGCTTGAATATAGGAACTGTCCTGTAATGGGGAAAGACAGAAATTGCGTATCACCCTCTTTAAAGCCATGATTGTGATTATGGGGTGAGGTTCTYAACCTGCTGCAAGGAGATTTATGTAAGCGATTCTCATTAATGCCAGTGGGAATTACTCAGAGCTATACAAGTGCATCACAATATGAAATGTGCCTTGGCAGTTCACTGTTAATATTTGAAGATAGTACAAGCAAAGTCTCCTTCTCTGAGTCAAGTGGGCAAAAACTAGTGATATTTTTGGGGAAAAAAAACCTGTTATTTTAGTCTTCTGAGAGGTTATAGGAAGGTGAACCATTCATACTTACAGGTCCACAGAAATAAGGAATTTCTTATACATGTGACATGTTAACTGTTCCCATGATTATAACTGCAGATGCTTAGCTACTATCTGCTGGTTACTGTCAGGCAATAGCCCAGCTCTGTTTTTAGGTGCTGCTGACCATCTCTGCTGACCCACTCAGTCCCAGGGCTTTGGTCCTGTCTGTTGCTCACCATGGGACAGGAAAGGTTGGTCCCATTCTGCTTGCAGTTACATCCTGTAATAAAACGGGACGGGGAGACTGCAGGCAGCAGAAGAAAGGCATAAGCAAAATCAGAATTTGTGATTTGAGTCTAGTGAAATATCTCAAAGAGCTTCCTTCTTTTGAAGTGGCCATTGAAGTGGGTAGAAAGGACTGTGTATTTATGTGAGGTACAGAGAGAGGCAGACATTGACCTCTACTTGATGTTTCTGAGTTAGTCGTTATTCCTCTGTTTGGTTTGTATCAGTAACAAGCTTTCAAGTTGGTTTTTTCAAAGTTTGGGTTTCTGTTTTTTTGGCTAAAGTTGGCATAAAGTTTGAATCTTAAAATCTGAGTTCTAGCAGCAAGCGTTATTTTAGGTACGGGTCCTGTCCTGCATTGTACCAAGTATGGCTACGCAGCCTTCACCTCTGGTTCACCTTCCTCCCGTGGACGGCAGGGCTTGGGCTGTGTCTGTTAGCAGCATGTTGCTGTGGTGCTTGCCCGATCCCCATAAGACCTGTGGCTAATTGCTGCCATGCTGTTTCAACCGATTTTCTTTATTATTCTTAGCATTATTTACATAATTTTTTATGGAAGCCCATTTCACTTAAATTAGAGAAAGTAAAATTTACTGTTCCTGACAGAAGTTGACAGCTTTGGAACAATGCAGGACATGGTGATTGCGTCCCAGCAATGCCACTGGCTTGGAAGAAGGTTCACCAAAGCAGATGAGTCTTGCGCCTCACCCTGCAGATGATAAATGCCAGAGCTAACCTTTGTAACAGCACATTGCAGGTGATGGCCCACCCCGAAGCCCAGGATTCCCCGCTGAGAAGGTCCTTGCTGATGGCTGCGCAAGTTGAATTTCATCAGTTTTCACATTCCCAGCAAATAAACTGGTGAGGTAGAAGTTGGTGCTATGGATGGCTTGGTGCAAACCTTCTTCAGGACTATTTTGAAAAGTTGAGGGTCTTGGAGATCATCAGCTGCTAGACTAGTAACACCGAGGATGGCAGTGTGTGCCCTCAGGGTATACTCCAAGTCATAAGTGGAGCATGGAGCTAGAGGACAGCCACAGTGAAAGTGCATTTCAGTTTTTCAGCTGAGCAGTGGCCAAATCCTGGCCCACTGTGTATACATCTTACCACTCCTGTATGGGGCAGGTACTCTGATAGGAGGGTTTGGCATTGCAATGGTATGTGCTGTTTTAATACTTCAACAGGCATAACAATACCTGAATAAACCCTGTTTGATGCTTAGATAAGGATTTCATCCTGCTATGTCTGCAGGCAGATACCAGACAGAGTTTATAATTCACTGTCCAAGGATTTGATCCTTTCTTTCACTTTCTTTTGCATTCCAACTTACAGTACTTTAACTGCATAGAAATTACCATAAGTAAGTAAAGAATGTAGTCACATAATAGTTGCACAGAATAAAGTCAGCAGAGAATAAGGCGTTGGGAACCATGGACCTAGGAAGGTCCAGTTACTTGCTTAATACAAATATTGTATTGGACATTAAAAAGCAGAAATTCTTGAATGTTCTGTGCTTTCCTGTTGTTAAAAAACAATCAGACAAACGTGAGACCAAGTGAGCGTACATGTCTCCCCTGCCCTGCTACGTGGCAACAGTTACAGGGTATTTTACAAAAAATTCCCAAAACACCCTACCACTGTTATCACCTCTGCTGCTTGACAGCTGTTAGCATCAGCCAGGCCCAGCCAGGAGCACCGGGCTCCTAAGGCCAGACCAGCTTTTAGACTACTTGCTAGTTAAACTTGACTGAAGGCGAGCCCGGCTGCGGGATGGGTATGGCCGCAGGAGCCTGGCTGAAGCGTGGTTCCCTCCCGAGTGCAGGCGTGGTTCGGCGGTGGCAACTGGGGACAACTGTGAGCACCAGGGAGGGAACCCAGGCGAGGGCAGCTGGGTTGTTCAAAAGGGAAAAAGATATTTTTATTCCAGCAGCTAAAACCCTTTTGTATTTTGGTTTCTCTTAGCAGCTATTTATCCAAAACATTTGGGAGAAAAGCTGTCTCTCTATTAAATATTTAACACGCTTGCCTTCAGCTGTGGGCTGAGAAAACTCCCAATCCACATGTGAGTCACCAAGAACTCCTCCAACAAAATCAGAGGAAGTCCAGATTGGAGATTGCTACAGGAAAAAAAATGTTTGCTGATTTGGAAAAAGCCCAGAATGGTTCACATCCCTCATATCATAAAACGGGCACAGCAGTCACTCTGTCGTGTACGTGGAAAGGACTTGTAGAGTCCCAGATTTTAAGTGGAGAAGATCTCAATACGCTAGGTAGCATCACACCCTATATAACGCAGACGAGTAGTGCACCCAATAACTGGTGTCTTATTAAACGCTGTTTGGATTCGTATACTGACATATCAGAGATGACAAGACGTAGATCACTGTTTCCCTTAGTAGTTTGTTCCATTGGTAAATTATTGCTATTTTTAATCTTAGTCTGCTTAGTTTTCACCTCCAGCCATCAGCTGACATGCGTCTCTCTGCAAAGCAAGGAGATCCATGTTTTGAAGGTGCCCAGCTCTCTCAAGACGACAGCCTGGGACTTGTCTTCAGAGAGCGGGAATGCAGGCACCTGCAAAAACAGCGTATGGTAACAAATCATGTGATAAGAATGATGTGTGATAAAACAGATAACAAAAAAGGTTACGGCTAAAGTTTAAGCTATTCTAGCACTACTGGTGGTGAGTAATATTGTGCACTGTGGTTACATGTACCATGCACGCATGCTGCTTGTAACCAACTCTGCTATTTATTTCTGTTGAAGTGGTAGGAACTGAATGAGTAAAATTAAGATGAAACTTTTGTGGCATGTTTCTCCTTTGGCCAAATTATTTTTTCAACATCCAAATGAATTATCTGCTGCAGAGATAGGTGGCAATCTCTGTCCCTCAGCCAATTGCAGAGACATCTCCAACAGTGGTTTTACAGCTCTTTCCACTGTGGACCACTTAAAAATTTTTCCTGGTGATGTGGGTTCCTTGTATAGCAAACATACACCTACTGACAAGAGGTTTACTCCTCCTTATTACTATTTGCAGATACTTTAAATGTGGTTCACAATATTTTCACTGGTAGAAAACCATTAGTCTGTGACACAGGTAGTTTCTGTGCACTCTGAGATCACTTCTAGGAAGACATAGATGTAAAACACTTTTTTAGGCTATATGCTCTGAGTACTTTTAAACAAATTATTGTAGCCGATGGGCCTGATTCTGATTTCAAAGCAGTGTTTATTTATCAGCTTGTGGTAAGGTTATTCCTCATTTAAGACTATGAAAGTAATATCCTTTTTTTTCTAGATGTTGAGCTTAGAAATACAAGCCTTATAGCTGCCTCCGCCTGCCCTGGCATGGTGCTTATTGGAAGGTGAGGTGAGTAGTGTCTGTTAATGACACACTACCAGTTGAGCAGCACTAACTGGCCAACATATTCTGGTGCAAGTCACCTGGCCCCTTTGCTCCTTTGACCTCTGCCTTGTGCAGGTGGGACCTGGACAACTACCTTTTGTACGTGCCTGGCTTTTGGGTAGCCAAGGTTAATGGATGTGACTCCTTTTTCCATAGTTGGCCTGTGCTGTCCCCCCCTTTCTGGGAGGTGAGAATGAGATTGCCGAAAGTCAGTTTGAACATTAAAGACTGAAAGCAGTGGGATACCACTTTGCATTCTGCAAATACCCAGAGACAAGACGGTCAGGAGACAGTTTGTACCAGCATTATGGAAAATGTTAAGACCCTTTTTAAAACTCGTTGCTCAGATGTGCTGCAACATGTACCTGGATGAACACGTGTGTAAGGACTCCTCACTGGGAGGAGCTGGTGTGGCCATCCACCTGCGCCTGAGCTGGCTGATACAGCTGGCAACCTCATTCCCTACCCATTGCTCAAATTGCCTAATATTGCAGTTGCCAGCCTCTTTGATGAAAGGCAGGTTCATGTATCAGATTGTTGAGCATTAGGGATAGGGGATTAGATTTGCAGTGTAATCTTCCAGTAACATTCCTCTTGATCCGGAGACCGAGCTTTATAAAAGAGCTCTTTTCTCTCCTGACATTGTGGTGGCCTGCTAAGGGACGACTATCTTCCACCTTCATTTGGAGATAGTAAGGCTGCTAGTGACGTGATGTTCATGAAGGTCACAGCTGCACGGGGCAAAATTAGTTCTGTGCAGGACAGTTAAGTAGATTGGATTTTCTCAGTTGTAGCTGATTTGCTTTCATCTGGGTTCCTCTTGCAAAGCCATTTAAAGTCCATTCCCCTCTGCCCCCCACTGCCCGTCTATGGGAAAAGACTGAAAGGGGGAGATTTCTGCCTGGGCCCTGATTCTGCTTCGAGCCCTATTCTCACATCTTTCCAGGTAAGTGTCCGGGCAGAGGCTGGGCTGGCCTTCGTAGTTGCTCTGGAGCCTCAGACTGTATTTCATCCCATCACGAATGTTGTAGGGCCAATAGGGATGGTCTTCCCCTGTGCCAGTTGACTGTAGCTTTGCACTGTCTGCTTTGGATCCAGGACCCTGCGGGGACCCTTCTGCAGATTCTTGGTAACGTTGCTGCAGATGTGGCTGAGCCCCTTTCCAGTCCAGCTTTTTTCTTCTTGTGGCTGAATGTCCCTGCAGATTTTGGAGCCTGATGGAGCCAGTTAACTTGGGTCAAAAGGCAGGCAAAGCCCATGACTTCTAATCAGGAAAAAAAAACTTCTGCTGAAGTCAGTTGAGTACCAGATTTGGCCAGTTAAGTCTGGCCACTAGGAAACGTGTCAGATATACCTGTCTGTACTGGCAAAACATGGCATATGGTTGTGCGTGAGAAGCCCATTCATTGTGAGCATGGTGAGACATGAGAGGGAGAGTGATTTCCACCCAGACGCATTTTACTTCAATGACTTTGCCAGCGGGATGTAATTGTGGCGGGGCTTTGCCTGTTGCCCTGGGTTGCAAAGCAACCACTGATGGAAAAAGCCTCTCGTTTTCCAGGCATCCTCCTGGTGTCATTCCCTTTCATTGTACGTTGCGGTGAAACCTGAAGTCTGCAGCAATTGCTGCCTGGTGAGTTTGGGAAGCGATACTGGAGGTTGCGGCAGACAACTGTCGGAGGGAGGCTATGTGATACCGGTGGTGGACTGTGTGATCCCAGTTCTGCTCCACAGCGCAAATGGGGAAAATTCATAGGGAGGCTTGCTCAAGGGCCTGGGCAGGGGCATGTGGCATGTGAAGGGGATATTTCTTTCTTCGCGAAGTCACCTTCAGCCTGTATCAAAAATCCATGCCGCCTGGTGCTATATGGAAAAAGGGGCTATGGCTATAATTGAAGTAAAAGAGAGCTGCTGGTATGTTCCCTCCTCCCCAAAACTGTAGCTGATGCAGAGCTAAAGGCAGATGAGCCTTAATTGCTCCCAGAACTCCTGTCTCTCCTCTCTGGATAGCAGACCTGCACTGGAGCAGCACCAGCAGCACCGCTGGGTCCTGTGCAGCAGGGTGTGGCACTCCCGGGGGAGCCGGGACGGCTGCAGAGAGCAGGTCTGTCCCCCCCGTCCCCGGGTCCCTGCACGTTGCAATCCCCTCATGCCAGGCAGGTCCGCTTGACTTGGTCGCGCTGGTCAGCTGTATTAACACAGAGTCTGTCTGACTCAGGGGTCGTGGCGTGCTGCAGACCGTCCCCTAACTGATGCTGTGATGTCCTAGTGTAGAAACTGTTGCAAAGGAGAAGCACCAGATCAGYTGATTATAAATACAGCCAAATCAAGATTTTTGGATTCCATTTTCTTTTCTAAAAGCTTTGGTAACTGTAATTTTCCCATACTGCACTGAAAAGATGCAATGACCCTGGTTTGTCTTCGGCATTTTCTATTACTTTTTATTGGCATCTCCCTTTATGACAGTATGTCCTGTACTGGCTTACAGGTATAAATATTGCTTAGGGGTTGGGCTTTTTAGTCAGCACGGGTTTGGGAAAGGTGCTAGCAACTGTCGAGGGGTCAGCGTGCAGCATGTGAATGTGCAGTTGTTGGAAACATCAGCATCCTTTGTGTCTGTGTTTCAGAACAGGTCTGAGGTGTGAGGATTTTAGGTGTTCCATTCAGACAGTATTATATTAGGGGTATGAAGTATTTGACAGTTCTTTTATATTTACTCTTTTAATGTCAAAATGTGTCACATCTGGTATTAATTGGTGGAAAATTATGGCTCTAATTTACCAATTTGATTGTCTGGGAAAATTGAAAAGAGTGTAACATAATAAATGAATGCCTATTCATCTTTTAAATTTGTCTGTTTACCACCAACTACTGTCTGCTAAAATGGCTTGTTACGTGGTGCTGTAAA
Source organism: Phoebastria nigripes (assembly GCA_035582835.1). NCBI lineage: Eukaryota > Metazoa > Chordata > Aves > Procellariiformes > Diomedeidae > Phoebastria > Phoebastria nigripes. The sequence goes on along the minus strand of JAYKAV010003204.1, from coordinate 30,636 downwards.
CAGCTTTTCTGAAATACTGGTATTCATGGAGGGGAATTACTACGTGGGAGGGCTGTGGCCAATGCGTTTTGGACTCGCTAAGGGGAGGATGGGGCCCGGAGAAGTCCTGGGGCCAATGGTGGCTAAGACCCACCTGAGGCAGGGTCTCCTGCGGGGGAGGGAGGAGGCTGCTATTTGATAATAACCTTGGGGGGGTGACGGCACGGCGTCCCCGTGTGCATGCCAGTCCCGTCCCTCACTGTCCTGGGTGCGGGGACGGAGGAGCAGCCTGCTGCGGACATGACCTTTGCTCTCCTCCTTCCCTCCGCCCGGGGCTGTCTTCTCCACATGAGTTTCTTAGTCCAGGGCACAGGCTACCACTTCATTGATGCCCAACACAAATAGGCGTATTTGTCCACTGTAATTGTTTTAATCATTATTAATGAATATTAATTATTTCCAACCAGAGCTCTCCAAAAGCCCTGATTTTCTCAGACTTGCTGACAGAGGAGCATAGGCAAGAAAAGTCAGATTGTTCTTCCTGGGGTTGCAAATGGAAAAGTTTGTCTCGCAGGCAACGTGTGGATCAAACCCAAACTGCCAATACACTTCGGCAAGGCACTGTCACTCTGTCCTGACAACCCCGGCTCTAACGAGAAGTGTCGCCGCTGCCTTTCCAACTGACGTGTGGGCGAAGCAAAGGAAGCCGGAGGCAGTACGCTGTTATTTGTGTAGAGTATGTGCATGGTGACAAGCCCGGTAGCTTTTCTATCAAAAGACACACGTGTGTGTGTGAAAATACATCTTTGGAGGATCAAATACCAGGTGCTTATTTTAGGAGCAGAAAGCCCTGAAACATGCCAACTCTGGAATAAGCTGATTTTGAACCTGACATATTCTGTATGATTATTCCAGTTTATGCCATCTGTCAGTAGCATATCCAAATATTTATATATTTTGATTATTGTAACTGTTACGAGGATACTGAAGCTCATAAATAATTTCATTTTCAGCAATCATTTTATTACTCTTCCATGGTTTAATAATGACGTTTTGCCTGTGCCCGTTTGGGCTCTGACACAGGGAACAGAGTCACAGCGTGGCTATGCAAGTGACACCCTTCATACAAAAAGCCTGTGGCCAGGGGATGCCTGAGCCTGCCTCCCCTCCGGGTCTGTGCCAGCTCCCACTCACTTCATCTCCTTGGGCTTCAGCCCGTGCTGCGCTTTCATTCAACTCCCTCCCGCCTTGTCAAGTGACTACACTTAGATTGGCAAATGATATGACTAATTATGTTTAATGCAGATAATGTCTTATAATCAAAATAAAGAGAGGATTGCAAACAGATCCTTAAAGGGCACGAGGCACAGAATTGACACCGTATTTATTACCAATAACATTGCTGAAGTGCTAACAGCTGCTCAGCTCCGGCAAGTGCGGCCCCTTTGCAGAGTTTTCCAGAAGAAGCGCTAAGTGCATCGGAAGCGCATTATTGCTGATAATAGTAATTAGTTGAGTAGAGCTCGAAATGTTTTGTAAAATATTATGATCATCCCAATTTTGCAACTCTGCAAACCCTGGCACAGAGAAACAGCCTCCTCTGCTCAGAGGAGTCGCTGCCGGCTGTGGGGATGGCCCTGGCCACGGGTGCAGGGCTGCTGCCCCTCTTGTTGGACCACATTGCTCTCTCCAGCTGACTCCAGAAGTAGAAGGGATGTCCCCTCCGTATCTCTGCCTTCGTTTTCACAAGCGTTAGCAAAGAGACTTCAGTAGATGGAGAAATGCACTGATGTGAAAGCAGGTTTGGGTGTTACATTTGTGAAAAGCCATTGTTAAGCTAAAAAATGAAACCGCAAGCTGCAAAGGTTGATGAAGCTCCTCTGTAAGGGACTCTTATTTTGCTGTGTACATTTGTTTTCTCTTGCTTACTAAAGGGATAAAGTGCAATCTAGGTTTCAGAGAGAGATGGCTGATTAATCTGTCTGCCAGGTACATATGGAAATAAATTAGCAAATGGTGCATCTGGGATTAAACTACTGCAGAGATGATAAATTATTGCCATCTTCCGTGGCTGTATTACTGAAGCTTCAGTGGGTTCCCAGTACTCAGTTACTTGCTATTCACATGGTATCACCATGGCTGTGAAATGGAAAGCCTCTACATTTGAAGCAATTTTCTATGATATGCTAGTTTGAGAACAGATCTGGCCAGACCTATAAGGATACGCCGTATACTTAGATGAAGTATAAGCGAAGAGATTTGTTTCAGTCCTTCTGCTCTGCATAAAATTCTGCTGGTTTCTGAGGGCAGGAATGCTTGGGAAGGGAAAAGGCAAGGACCTGCAAGAGGTTTTTCCACTATCTGCAGTCACCCCTCACCCTTTATCCCAAATAGCAGAGAGTTATCTGTGCTAGCACGAAGTTGTGAGAGCCTGGAAGTGAGCATCCTCTGGGCTGAACCTCTCCCACACCCTCGGCTTGACCCAGATGTAGCTCCAGATTGTGTAACTCCAGCTTATCTCCCAGATCAAGACTGAGATGAAACACCATGGGGGCAGGTGGGATTTGCATTGAATCCTGATACAGGCTTCTCAGCTGTGTCTCTGCTTCTGTTGCATTTTTCATGTCCATTTAAACTGATGTATAGCTGATGGGCTGGCAGCTGAGACATACCGGTGATGCCTACAACAGGACATGCAAGTGGAGTAAGTGTAACAGCCACACACATGGTGTGCTGTCCTTGTGGAGGAAGCAAGGGTCATGCAGAAGTTCTCATCAAGGCTTCTGCATTATAATACTTAGGAAGATTGTGGCTGTGTCCACAGTGCTTGTTGGGAGCTCTCTGTGGATCATCTGGACTATAATTTTCTTTCCCATGCACATACCTGGATTTCATTTCAAAAGAAACTGGGACAGCTGCGGAGATGGTACAAAAAACTGTAGCTGTACTGGCTAGGCCAGGAGAGATTCCTTACCTACACAAAGGTGATCTATGATAGCAGTGCAGAGTAACAAAAGTTCTTGTTGTGGTTTCCTTACTTCCTGAGGTCTTTACTTGGGCTCTTAACACTTGCTCTGGTGTCGCTCTTCCCTAGAAGGGAGTTGAGGGAAGAAAGCAACTCTGTGAACGGTCACAAAGAAGTTGAGGAGGGGGCAAGCGGGAGCAGTGTTGGACACAGAGATAAATCAAAGATCAAGTTTTGCTTAACATGCCTTGTGTTTTGTATTTTAGTTTGAGAGCATATTGAAAGAGTGTCTCAGCTTTTCCTAGGACAGGTCTGCAGCACGTAACAGCCGCGGTGTAGAGGGGCCAGATCCTGCGGCACACCAGCGAGCTGCAGGAGCGGAGGCAGCATTGCTGGAAATTGCAGCATTGCAGCCGGGCTTTAATAGGGAGTCTGCAGCCCGGCACATAGAGCTGGTGTCTCCACGTCAACCTCCCTGGCCCTGCATGGGCCTGCCGGGTCTCTCGAAATCGATCCCTGCGCAGGGAGCTCTGCTGGGGTCTGCTCTTGCAGGCTGACCCTGAGGCGCTGGGTGGAGATGTGCGGGACAGGACGCTTGTGGAGCTGGGAGCTGCCGGCACTGGTTGTCCTTCAGGTCCCGCCGATGGYGCTGGCAAGCGGATGCAAGCCTGTCACAGGGCACGGACAGCCGTGGGATGGGTCCACTGTGTCTTCAGGCTTGGCAAGGTGGAAGAGCTGGGCTTGAGGGACAGTTACTGGGCTGATTGTGCCCTCTGGTTTTCTTCTCCGAGTCACTCATTGTGGTCCGTGAGTCAAGCACAATTAGGATGTATGCGTTCATAATTGAATAATACTAATGAGAAGAACACGTTTTGTTACAAGATGCATGGGTGGATGCTGGGCTGTAAATCTGAGCTGGCGAGGACTAGCTCTGTTCAATTAATCCAAACACAGAAATATTTACTAGAAATAGATTTATCTTCCAATGACTTTCTCTGCAAATTTTGGTTAACAACAACAGTTTGCTCATAATATAATCATGTCAAGCGGCATGTGGGACTTACTGTCGTTCTTGGCCTTTCCCATGAAGTGTTTGGAGCAGAATGCAGAGTGAGTCAAAGGAAGCACCGGCTGATGGATGAACAGATTGCAGCACAGACATCTATTCTACTGTGCACTTCCAGGGAAACCCCTGCAAATTAGATGTGTGGTTTTTAAATGTACAGAAAAAACTGAAGAAATTACATTACGAATGAAAAATGAGATGGAAATGTCTATTCCTGTCTCATAAACAGTTCAGGAACAACTTCCTCTAAAGTATTCTGCTTTAAGCACACATTTAATTTGTGCTCTGGGACCAAAATAAAGTTGCTAAGATAAAACATTCTAATAATGATTTATGTAAATTTATTTGAACAAAGCAATGATGTAGTTGCCTATAGCAAATTGTTTGGAATGTGAAATGGTATTTACAAGCTGCTTCTCTCTATATGAATACAATAGTTGATAGGAGATGCTACATAAAGAAAACATAATTGTACATTCAAAATGGAGTCTGATGCCATGTTTAGTAGGCAGGAAAGCCGGTTGAACAGATTGCTGAGTGTCTGATAAAATAATCTCCAGCTTGATTCTTTATAGGCTATAGTGTGCGTTTAATTTAAAATTTAGATACGTGCCACAGATGACCGTAACAGTCATACCAGGGCCATGTATGATAATACTAATTGTTTGCCTCACATCACACTTATGCAAAATCTCAAGTTGCTTTGCAAGTAGAATATCAGGCTCTGTATCCTCAAAATACGGATGAAAAGGGGAAAACAATTGTAGTCCCCAGCTGCTACAGGCATGTGGGGCCAAATTTACCCTGTCTGTTGAAGGTTATGGAGTTCTGCCAGGGATGACTTTGATCCTGTATGTCTAGCAAAGTGGAACCAATATGTCAATATAAGACATCCTGCTACTTCTGATGTTCTCCCAATAAAACGACATCATTCAAAGTGGCTTTAATTTCCCAAGTGCCCAAGTCACAAATGTGATCAAGGGGGATATTTCAAAAATGTTCTGATTCTTGCTATGTTTATGTTAAAGCAGTGAACAACAATTTTGCTTTTTCATCAATGAGGGCTTAAGCCTAGGAGTTGCTGGTATAAGCGAGCATGCATCAGCCCTAGGCACAGAAGACCAAGGGCCATTTGAAGCATTTTAACAAAACGCTGCAGGACAGAGAGCTGTTTCTGCATTCAGGTAATGCAAAGCATGTTTCACTTGAAAAGCTTTTTTTTCAAATCAGGAATGAGAATGGCATGTAGGAATAATAGGGTTATTTACTATATTTGCTTTGGCATACTAAGGCATCTCTAGATACCTGGTGATGGGCTGAGCCACAAAGTTTGCATTCAGCTCCAGCCATTTACAAGTTTAAGAGACATTTGAATTCCTTGCTTTGAACAGGGCTGATTTCCTAGTCCCCAGCAGCTACTCTCTTGGGGACATAAGGCACTTGTAAAGTAAATTCAGGTGGGCACCATGTGAAGATATGTACGTCTGGCTATTGTACAACAGCTGAAGAGTCTGTGTGTGCAAAATTGTGCCTGTGGGAATCCTAGAGGGGTTCAAGTAAAATAGTGCTCTGTCATCTTATTAGGGTTCAGGCAACATTTTTGCAGAGTTAAGGTCCTCCCGGTTTATTCTGCACTAGCAGTTAAGTGCCCAGTGTAGGAAAGCTACGGCTGCTGCTCAGGACTTCACTGGTGGCGACAGAATGGTCTGCCCAGCACCAGACTGGTGCATTAAAGGCAATAATGAACAGAAAGTAACTCTCTTTGGTCTCATGCTTACAGGCTGTTCTTCTGGGCCCTTCATGCGTATCTGAGCGAGGTTAAGAAAATCATATAAATGCCAGCATGACGAACCTGCAAGTGAGAATCTCTGACCACAGTGGTGTTTATTTCTAGCAATGCTACATTGGACTGTATGAAAGGCAGATCTTGGTAAACACTGTTCCTTAGTGTAGCTGACAAAATTTTACATAAAATGGTTCTGGGAGATGATTGTAGAGTTTAAAATTTGACTAATTTATAATCAAATTATTTTGCGCCTATTCAGTATCTAGTGCCTTATAAAGAGGATTTTGAATGGCTGTGGATAGAGCCACTCCACAGTCTCTGTTTATAAAGCGCGAGGCACTGTTAGCTCAGGGTGAAGAGGTATAAAGGTACAGCAGACTCGCCACACAAGCCACAACTGGAAGATCATCTATTTTGTTCTATTTATTCCTTTGTGACCACTCTCTTCTGCCTGGGGCTTTCTTGTCTGCACGGTCTGCATTACTTACGGACTGCCAGGCCAAATCTCCGAAGACATCTGAGAAAGCATGACAGATTCACTTTCAAATGTTGATCAATGCTGGTTTGCCCTCCAAAACAGACAGTAGCCCCTGGAAATTGGGGTGAAGCCATATGTGCCTTTTGCTTTGCTCTTTGGGAAGCCATTCCTTTGCCACAGCAGATCAAAACCAGGAGATCACCAAGTCATTTACTGAGATGGCACATCTTCCTTCAGAAATGTGCAGTTAATTTTAATAGCTCACCTATTTAATATGCTGGGGTATAGCTAACACCATCTATTACATGTAATGAACTAAACTGGGACATCTCTGTCACTTGAGGGTGCTACAACTGCAAGGAGAGTTTCAGAAGAAGCTCTTGATCTGTCAGTGGCAACCATAGCTCACGTGTCTTCAGCTGAGATAAAAGCTTTGTTTGCTTAACAGGACTGAATTTTCCTCAAAGAAATAATTGAAACAATAGGAGAATCACCCAAACCTGTGCTGAGCATTAGCAGATGAGCTGTTTTGAAATGGATCCATTTGGAAAGGAAATAATATGCAGATTGGTCAAGGTAATGATGGTATTGGATGATAAAGTAGAAGCAGGGGTGGAGAAAGCTTGTGAGGGATATAGTGTCACCTAAAAGCTTTGCAGAAGTGCTTTTATTACCCTGAATCAGCTTGGCTTTGCACTGACACTTAGCTGTTTGCAAAAGAATTATACCTGCTTCTGAGATAAATACATCTGACAGTGAACTCTCAACCCCTCTTTTGCAGTCCCCTTCTGGGTAGAGCCATGGAGAACAAGATGCCTTCAATTTTTCTGAATACAGAGTTAGACAAAATGGGGTGCAAAACTACAGTACATAATTTTCTATTGAGCAGAACGCTTCAGGAAGATTACAGTCATTATTGAATGTAATGAAACCTGACAAATTAGAGTTTCATAGGCCCTCCTTGAGATTAGTGTGATCCATTAAACATGCTCTCTGACTGCTAAATGGCATTGTCCCATTTCACCATAAGAATTTGAGAAATCCTGAGGTAACTCTGGCTAACAGCTGATTGAAAGCAGCCAATCACGAGCTCTTTAAAGTAAGAGGAGAAATTATCCTGATTAACATTATTTCCAAGAAGGTACTCTCTGAGTAGGCTGTAAATTGTGTTAGAAGCATTTGGGTATTGCAGGGAAGACCAAATTTGACACTGAAGTGGCCACAAAGTAATGTACGAAGTGGAGTGATCGAGGGAAGAACATTTTGTTGATTGTGGTGGGAAAATTGAATTACTCTCAGTTGCATAGCTATTCAGAATATGTACGTTAAAGTGAATGACACTCAGTTTAAAAGAAGAGCAAGCAAATATGAAGAGCAGAAAAAGCCCCTTTCCCAAATTCTTCTTGCCTCATGATGTACATCTTAAGAATGTTTTCACAGGGAATAGTGTAGCACGCTGGTCATGAATACCTYATCCATTATGCTAAGACATCCCAGTGATGCAAACTAAATCAATACAATAGTATTCCTTAAAATGATTGCTTTTTCCTTGACTGATTGTGCATTAAAAGCAACCTTTAAATGATGGCCATTAGCACCTGAGACCTGGTCACTGGTGCTGACTGAGCTGACATGAGATGAATTGCAAAGGATCTGTGTGATAGTTGAGTTGGTACAATCCTTCTGAATTGCACAACGGAGTCAGTGAGAGCACGTGTAAGTTGCCAGTGTGGGATAGAGGGTCTTTATCCTGTGGAAGAGGTAGGACATGGATATACTCTAGTGCCCGGTCCTTCAGGGCCCTAAGACCACCTTAGACAGTTTTTATAGGCATAGGCATAAGCGAAGGAAAGAGTGCTGTGGCTGTAGGTGAGCATAGTAGCATTCCAGCAACAGATGAGCCTTTCCATCAGTAAACTGTCTAAAAATCCAAATCCCACATCTAAAACCAGTAAATAGCATATGTGCACAGGAGCGATGCAACTGCAATTTAGTTTTACTTGCTCTGTCTGTTGGTCTCATCCATCGCCCGGCCCACGTCCCAGTTTTGGGARGTGCTGCACACTGCTAGGCACAGTCTGCAACATCTTTCTGAAGCTTCCAGTGCAATGATGCATGACACTGAAATGCAATAAAAATGAAAATCTGGAATAATGGCAGGCATTAATAGATATTTCTGCAGTTCTGCGGCAAAGATTTAAATGAAATCCTAAATGTCAAATTAAAAGAGCCACATGACTACAATTTAATGCTAGGAGCTGTCTAGTCTGGTAATGTCATCTCATTTCATGACATCCTCAATGGCTAAAGATGATCCAGAAGACTGATTTGTGGTATTTTTCCAAGATCACTTATTAAAAATGGCTCAGTTAGTGGTGCTTTGGGTGGTGTTTCAGCCAGAGCAGTTGGCACTGGTATAGTGGTAGAGTGTCATCATGGCATGTAAAGAAGAGTTGAAGCAAGAAGCATTGAAAAGTTGGAAGGGAAAACAAGCACTTGAAATACAAATAAGATTCCCATAATCTTACCTCTGCCTAGAAGAAGGAGCCTGTCAGCATGGCTGACATGGTGCAGAGCAGAACATGATGAACGTGAACACAATCTCAGAGAAGTTAAGTTTATTTCCTGCTAATCTAACTGCTTATAAGCATTTACGGTGCCCATCCTTGTAACATCTGAGCTATATTTGACATTGTTGTTCAGGGCTGGCAGCTCATGTCTGCTATTGAGAGCAGATCTTTAAGGAAGATCTCTGTTGGCTATGATGTAGCTTATACATAAAAATATTTACGGTAGCTGCTTACATCTATCCTCTTTTGAAAGATAAAGCACTTGAGTGCACACTGAATGCCTGCTACCTTCTCATCTCCCTGACATTCATTATAAACTGAGAAGCCAAGTTTTTTAAAAGCTATTTAGATGTTTTGTGCTGTAACTTTCTCTAATAGATATATTCCTATTGATTGCAATGAAACACACAGAGTAGAACAGAACAGATCAATTGAAAAGTAAAGTTAAGACAGCAAGTACACTTCTTTTCCACTTACCTTAATGGAAACAGTTACGGCTGGATCTATCCCAGGTGTAATGCTGCTGAAGTCAATGGAGTTGTACCAGCGATGAATTTGGCTCCTAGTGTTTTGTTTTGACCTTTTCAGAAGGTTGCTCTGCAGGAGCGAAACTATTAAACGCAGCCAGCGATACCTTAAGTCGAAATATAGAAAAGGCAAAGCTAGGGTGCATAGCACCTTTTTCATTAAGGAAGAGGCCTGACTTTTATAGAGTGAGGGCGAAAGAATCGATTCCAGATAAGTGCTAAACTTAGTTTCAGGTTTCCCTGGTGAACAACAATCCCAAGTTGGCCTGAGACTTGGACATCTCTGCATTCACGGACAGCTGTCTGGAAGGGGCTGCATGGTCCTTCTGTACGTCTGTGCATCAGGACGGTTTTGAGTTGGATGTCAGTTCCTGCAGATACGCTATTCATCCGCTCACCAAAAATCCATGTAAACCGACTGAACATACTAATGGTTCAAGTGTCCCAAAATTGCCTGGCAGTGCTCCGTGTGATGGTCTTTATTAGCAGGTATTTTTGGATTTCAGTAGACAACACAGATTCTTCACGCACTGTGATTGTCTCAGGAAGGCAGGGAATAGCGCCATGACTTTGGAGTATTTTCAGCCTCGAACCATTATGTTTTACACCACTGGATGCACTCATCCAGGCTAAGAGACAGCAGTGTGTTTTATGGCGACTGACAGGCAGCAGTGCAACTGAGAAGTGGCCCTCAGTATTGGCACTGTCTCCCTCCCACTGCAACGGCCTTCCGTTCTCCACTGAAATTTCCAATGATCTCCGAAGGCAGAAACAATGAGCCACGCACGACGGGGACAGAGGCTTTGCTTACAAGGAGGGAGACAGCTAGAAAAGCTCCGTTTCCTTTGCAGATAGCTGGATTTGGAAGGATGGCAGAAGTCCAGAGAGGTGTATCAGAGGTGTGCCCCAGGAGGTCCCCTTGCCGGCAGCGGAGCTCAGGGCAGCAGGAGCAAACACCCAGGGCTGCCGCTGCCGCAGCAGGGGCTGCAGGAGGGGGTGGCCAGAGATGTGCCACACCRCCGCACTGCCTTGGCCCGGAGGCGATGCTGGACGGGTGCCCCTGGGGTGGCTGTCTGTGTGCTCCTACCCCTCTTCTCGTAGCTTCTTCCCTCTCTCCTTTTCGATGTCCAGGCCTCCCCAGCCCTTTCCTTTTATGGGCCCCTTCCCTCCTCCTGTCCTCCCCACAAAGCTCCTCCCCAGCTGTGTTTAAGAAATTGTTGGCACCAACCTGACATTTGCAGGCTGTCAGACTGCTCGCGCGGGGTGCTGCTGTCCTCAGCCCTAACGCGGGCTGTGGGCTTTTTGACGAGCAATGTCTGACCCCACATTGCCTGGCTCAAACGGACCAGGGCCTCCTCTTCCCCTTAGCTGCTTGTATAGTAAATACACTGATTTGCAACAACAACTGATTTTCCTGGTGGAAGAGGGAGAAGGAGTAGGTCTAAAGATCCCTCAAGTCACTCACACCTACTTACCATCCTGCACGTGTAGGTGAGGTGAGAGGATTTCAACACTTGACAACTCAGAATAAGAGATAAGACACTTCATGTTAACGGAAAGCTTTATTTATAATATTGCTCATTGCTTTCCTTGCTAAATTTTGGGTTTTCTTTCAAAGTCAAATACAACCTCAAATTCTTCATTTGCCCTAATCCTTGCACCTTGTAATTCCTTTACTAAGTGAGGCTTCAGTCTCTGTCCCAGCAGAGGCTTCAGAGCRGGAGGCCATGCAGCAGTCTCCCGCAGCAAGGGCTTTCTTACTTTTGTAGAGTCTACTGCACTGTGTTTACTAGTTTCTTCTGAAGCGTTATCATAAATAATTAATGCTAAACTGTGCTTGTTAAATAAATGAGGAATGCACATGTTCAGATGCATTATCTATGCTTTAATTGCACTCATTTGTTGAGGCCCTTCTCCCGTAAGGAGGCAGGAGCCTTCTGCCTGAACGGAGGGCCGCGGGAGCTGCATGATTTGGGCTGAAGTACTGGGCCCTTGCTCGTTTGCCCAAGAATTTTTAAAACACATTTTTAGCATAGTGGTGAACGTCATCCATTGTGGTGAGATGATGTTCCTGGAGGCAGGTGCCATCCTTTTGCTACGGGCTTTAAAAATGTGGAGAAACTATTTCTTGGGGTGAAACCTTTACAGGGGGAGTTTCTTACATCCAGGCTGCCATTCAGCATGTACAGGACAACCAGGTGAAGCCCAACGTCTGTCGTGTTTACAGCCACGTCGGTTCGTGCTGAGCGCTTCACAGTGCACACTGCCCACACGTGCCCTCGATAGCCTCCCCGGGGCTGGGCTGCGGGGCTTCCCGACGCGTTCCCCGTGCTGCTTCCTGCACATGGCGCTCTGGTTGTTTTCATTTCTCCGACAACCTTTTCATGTGCTTTTAGTCCTTCTGTGCTTATGTAACACATACATGCCAATGCACATGCTGCATATGACCTAGTCAGGTCCCAGTAAGCTGCTGCTGCGTGGCTGTGGGCACGCGGGGCCGCTCAGGGTTCACTGGTCAGCGCGCTGTAGCATCCCTTTCAGAAAGCAATCCAACTTCATCTTAGAACTGGTTTTAAAACTAATTGCTGCATGGAGTCTCACAGCCATCCTGATTAGTGATTTAAAACTTCTGGACTCAGTAACTCTATCTTCATTAGGAAGATCTGTTTTTATAATAATTGTCTCTAAAGAGGACCTGGGGGATGATTAAGAGATGGCATTCATTACCAGTAAAAATACTTCGAAGAAATTTCCTAGACTAATGTTGATGTCCTGGTTGATGTTAATTTTTTTCCACAAGGAAACAGAATTTTATTTTAAAAGCATAATTATCTTAACACTTATCTTGAAAGCTAAACTGGATTTTAAGGCTTAGTCTGTGATTTAAGACTTGGGTCAGTGATTTCTAGGTGGTTGACACCTGCAGAGCTGAGCAGCTGGGAAAGGCTAAGGCTGGTTGATTGGAAAAAAAAAACCAGACAAAAACCAACAGAAAAAAGGGTGAGGAGGAAGAGAAGTAGTAGTGTCACTGGTAAGGAAAGGCTTTGGTAGGATCTGACATTTAGGAAGCAGGCTAAGTTGGAGACACATGAATGCAGGCAGCAGAAACCAACTTCGGAGCTTGAGGGCTGAATGCTGGGAGAATATGGTAGATGGAGAACAAAGGATTTTTGGTTTTTGGTTGTTTGTTTTTTTTTTAATTAGGAGCGTTACAGGAGAGGCTAGTAGCTAGAAGATATGCTAGAAGACCATGTGATGGCTCAGTAACTAGCAAGAGGACTCTCTGGTGGCAGGAGTGAGGCTGGTAGGTGGAGGTACAGTAAGGCTGCCCTGGCTTAGGAAGAGATGGGCAGAGCAAGATGATAAGCAAAAGGAACCGGTGGTTGCTGAATTTCTGGAGGTTTTCTAACTTTACAGAAACCAGATTTGGTAGAAATCAAAAGCAAGAACAATACACTGATACAAGGCAGCTGTAAGAACAAGAGTCAGATGTCCATCTCTGCCGTCACCAAAGGAACACAGGTGTCCCTAGATACTTCCCACAGAATCTAAAATGGTTTTTACTGAAAGACTTTTGTCTTTATAGAGGACGTGGTTATAGAGCAAGAGGGAATGAATAGATTTGCTTTTTTTTTCTGTACCTCAACTTTGCTTTCTTGATGTTTATTTTGGTTATTGTGGCTTCTGAGGCTTTTTAAAGTAGTGTTTATTTCTTAAACAGAGTGCCTGTGAATGGTCCAGAATCTCATGTCTGAGGCGGCAGAAAATAATATTTTAGTGAAAAGGAGTGGGAAAGTGAATTTTCTCTGCGGAGATAAGTTTTTGAATGATTGTTTGTATCTGCATCTAGAAGAAAGGCAATGAATATTTCTTATGGCAGCTGAGAGATGGTCGTGACAAAAAGGAAGCCATTATTAATTAATCATCAATTATTATTTTAATATTTATGTAGCACTGTGTGACTGGTGCCCCACAGGGAAAGAGGATCATCTCTCTGCTTGAGGAGCCTATATTCTAAATTTAACCGTGGTGAGGGCTGCTTGTGGCAGATGATGTGTTTTCATCATTCCCTGCTCTGCCTCAGCTTTTCAGTTGAATCCCATTTTAATTCCCCATCCCCAACAGAGGGGAGCCTGCGCTAAGCAGGAATGGCGAGATCAGAGTTTCAAAGAGCACAATCAATGCAGTAAACAGAGAGGCAGGATTAGAGGTCTCATTTCAGAGTTATATCTTGCAATCCTTACCCAGAATTGCAATAATGTAAATAAAACCTTTCCAAGAATAAAGAGTGCAGGATTTGGTGCCAATTTGGAAAGACCTGCCCTTCCTGGGCCCTCAGACTGGCGTCCAAGTAAAGCAGGGTTTTTTTTGAAAAGTCTTTAAATTGACACACTTAACAGTGAGACCTGGCCTGCATGGGACTGGTGGGATGTTTCTCTGATGGATGTTTGCCCTGACCTTACCTCTTGCTGAAGTCCCGTTCCTATTTCTGTGCTTTGATGCAATTGTTTCTAGATCTGCTGTGCCTGTACCTGATACTACGCTCAGCTGGCAGCAGTCAGCAGGGTAATGAACTCTGATAGATGTATTCTGATAAAACCCATATATTTAGTTCCTAGTAATTAGCTGATACATCACAAGGCTTGTATCGTAAGGAGGTCGTTCCACAAAGTGTCAAACTGAACTCTTTGATTCGAAGAATATGTATACGTGGCAGCCCTCTTGAAGGGGAGTGCATTTGAAAGGGCAACTGAAAATATGTAATACCGAGAGAAACCAACGTTTATGTAAAGAACCTATCATTGTCAAAGTGTGGTGTAGTGGCTAGAACAGAAAATGGGAGTCATACAGTCTAGAGTCTATTTTTGGCTCCAGCATATCTGTGCTGAAGTCAAATTAATTGGAGCTAAATACAGAAATCTCTCCTTATATAGGATTTTTGATCCACTTTCAGAACTCTGTAACACGGATGTGCTATTTTGTTTTTCTAGAGAATGATCTAAAAGCATGGAAGGAAGTTGCTATATTTTGTATTAATGTATGCAAGATTTTTCCATAAGCATCTGAGTTAGCATCAGGCATATGACTTCTGTGCTGGGAGGGATGAATCTGTGGAAATCTATAGCTGTTGCCAGATGTCAGTCTTGATCAGAAATCTGTTGGCTTCACTGAAATTTTGCATAGATATTTTCCCCTGTCAGGTGACCTATTTAAATAGAAGAAATACTGTATAACAGTCTTACAGAAGTTTCTGGGCAGAGAATCCCTCTTCTGCAGTGTAGAAACCTGGGACAAAAAGACAAGTTTTCATTTATTAGTACATTTTCCTTTATTTAAATAAAAATTAATATTTTGAATGTGACTTTTGCTTGTTAAAAAAGATTCTTTAAAAAACCAAACCAAACCAATTGTTGTCTCCAGGGGCATGCCTGTGTAGCGCTCTGTAAAGGTATCCTAGTGCTGTCTGGAGGTATCCCAGTGAACTCCAGAGGAGCTCTCTCGAAGAAGTTCAGCTACCTGGACCGTGAGTTTATCTTTGTGCTATCTTGGGGACATTGCTTACAGGACATGCCGTAGTTTGGCTGTCCCTACACCATACGGTGCAGGGGGTAGCAGATAGATCCTTAGATATTACCACACGAGAGGACGCTGTGATTCCCCTTTGTTTCAGCTAGCTTCCAAATCTAGGTGATTGCTCATAAATGCTCCCAAGAGTGGAGGCTTGCTAATAGTTGCAGAGAAGAGACAATCTAAGCATACAGGAAATGGACTCTGCAGAAACATGATTTGGCAGTGGTTTCATCCTCTGGAGTGGCTCGGGCCTCCATCGCGCTGAGTGTGCTGTCTGAGTCTGCGCAGAGCTGGGCATGTCCCTTTTGGGGATCAGTACCTCCTAGGAGTAGGACCTAAGCCAATACTTGCAATGTACAGTCCTGAAATAATTCACAGAAGAAACTCTATAACAGGGTGCATTACCATCTGGTCCATCTGAGTTAGAAATTAAAAGTAGAGTTATCAGCGGAGAGGGAGACACCAATTCCGTTGTCTGCGTTGCTGTCTCCTGCCGGCTGCAGAGCAGGATGGGCGCAGGACTAACAGCAGCCACAGCCAGTTTGGCCATACTGGTTTGCATAATGGCTGAGAGCCAAATATACTCAGGATCATGCTCATTTCTGTGCGGGACATTGCCCCTAGGCAAGACAAGCATCTTGTAAGATTAATATCCCACTATAACTGCCCTCCCCTCTCACAGGCGCGCTGTGTCGGTGGGGAGAGGCAGGCAAACCTTTAGGCAGGGCTTTAAGATGACACTTTTGAAAGTACCTGAAGGCTTTAGCAATACTAACTTCACTGGAAGTCAATTAAAAGTCAGTGAGACTTGGGCTCTTAAATCTTCCCAGTGCTTTTCTTACAAGTTACCATCAGTACTTGAAAATCTAATCTATTGGCTATGCCTCCATTGCACCATCCATCTGAGGATCTCTAATCAAAGCTGTAAATATCTATAAATCTGTAATACCTTATGAATTCTCTATATTGACTTGAGTTTTGGGATGTTTACTGTATGAGTATATTGATTTAGATTAATAGGAAAAATAACCCAGTCAGTAATAAAAGCTGATAATAAATCACTTTTCCAGGAGCACGGTTCGGGCGGGTGACAGGCAGTGCGAGGACAGAAGGATCCTGCAGGCAAAGGCCGGCAGGTCGGGGTGAGCGGCTTGTGTGGCCAGTCCTTCCCTCACCACAGCGAGGGAAAGTCCAAGGGAGACTTGCTTAGGGGAGAGCAGGGTCTCCTTGGGAGCTTGTGAATGACTCAGCTGTAGCCATGTTGCCATCGGGTGACTCAAGATACACGTGCCCACTCTTCTTTGTCTGGCTGTTAAGTAACAACTTGGCTTTGTGGGGACTGTTGTTATCGCTGTCACAAGGCTCTGACAGAAGACCAGCAGAGTCCTCGCAGTTTGTTAGATAAACAGGGTTCATGCTCAGGGTGCTGCTTCTCAGGGCTGCCTCTCGCGGTGGGAGCAGCTGCAGGATTGCGCCCTGGGAAAGAGGGAAGTGTGATGCCTCACACCCGAGGAGGGTGCAGTCAGAACAGCAGAGGTATCACTAACTGCAGCATGCTTCACCTACATCCCATGCTCATGGAGGAAAACACCCGTAGATTATCCCATCCAGCAGCTGGTATGGATCTGTACCATTTTGCCTGAAGCCTTTCTGTAGACTGCAGGGAAAAATACTAGTGATCCGCAGGAAAAGCCAGGCTGCCTGACGTGGATGTAACGTTAGGCTTAGCCACAAGACCGGGAGCGGTAGAATTTGTAACCAGAGTATGTTTTTTCTGGTCAAGCTCCTTGCGATATTAACTCACATTGTTCTAACTCAGTCTCTTGTCCTTGTGGTTTATAAAGCAAAAGAGCTTTTTTGCCCTGTTAATTTCCTGAAGTGCAGTGTATTGCTTTCTTGTTTTAAATAAAGCCCCTGCTCTATTTTTGAATAACATAATGAGTGAAAAATGACTTTATCCATCCTGGTGGCAGGACAGCAATTTGTTACGAAGCCAGCTGGAAGACCTGGATCAGAAACAAATTTGGGTTCCCAGGCTTTGCGCCAGAAGAGCTGAGACATATTTTTGAGGTGATGTACTTGGACTCTAGGGGGAGATTGTTGACTGAACTGAGCTGCTTTCAAAAACATTCTGCCAGCTGAGCCGCAAAACACTGCTGGTCTTTGCCTCAAAATGGACAGGTCTCCTGCCCCGCACTGTGTGTGGCAGTTAGGAAGTGCTCCCAGGAGCTGGAAGCGCAGGTGAAGAATTCAGGATGCTTTGAGTGGAAATTAAGTTCCTGCATGTATGTTCACCCTTATTTATCAGTTATTATTATTATTGAATCGATCCAAGCACAAGGAGGTCATGTATAATAGTGAGTGCAGGTTTTTAGGGAGGGGTTGCCCTTTTCACGTGGGGCCAGAGCTGAAACTTGGGTACAAGATGATGCAAGGCCATCGTTTCCCATATCACCACTCCGGACTCGACCTAGCCCCACGCCACTCTTTGAAAGCACTCTCTCTCTGTCCCTTCCCCATAGCCCTTCCCACCACGTTCCACGGTCCTTCCTTGTCTCCCAGACCATTTCCACCTTGGCCATGCTCCTGCTGTCTTAGGCAGGTGCCAGGTGTAAGCCAGAGGCTGCGACTTGCACTGGAGCACCCCTGAGAAGTTCGGTAACTCTGAAGCTGCAGCTTTTTTAAAGGACTGAACCTGCATAGAGCCTGATCCATTACAGCTTGTGTCTGTGTGAGGCAGCATCTTCCAACTGCTGTCCTCTCCGTGGATAAAGTATCGTCAGCTGGAATGATCTGCTTCCACATTTTGTATGGACGTATTAAGTGCTTGGAAAAGCTCCAGGTACTTCAAGTGAGACTATAAAGGAAAACTGCAGAGTGAGACTACAAGGGAAAGCAAATTGCTAGGACCATTTTATTGAAAAAGAACATCCTTTTCTCCTATCTGATTAGACACAATATTGACAATTATGACTGTATGATTGGATGGTCATTGATAGGTATGTTTATGTATTATGTTTTATTGATTATGTATACCTGTAGTTACTTCAAAGAATGACATACAGGATTAAGTGTATTAGTAGCACTGTCTGAGCAGTAGAAAGGCACTATAAAATCAAGTGACTCAGTCTGCATAGACATGAGTCACATGACCTTGATATACAATAATTATCATAATACAAGAAATAGGGGTTTCAAGTAAAGCTATCAGGTGGCAGGTTTAAAGCAAAGGAAGAACTTTTTTCACACAGTCAATAGTTAAAACGTGGAACTCCTTGCTACAGCCTGTTGTTGATGCTGAAGCTTACATGAACCTTTTTTAGACAAGTTGATAGAAGAAGTATATTTGGCTTATAGCATAACACAGCATCCAATTGCATCTTTAGCTGAAGCTTTTAAGCAGCAGGTCTCTGTAAACACGGAAGAATGCTGTAGGGCATCACTGTGCATTTGCCCTGCTCTTCCTTAGGACGTGGCTGGAACCAGGATGTAGGCAAGAGGAGCTTTGGTCTGACCGTCTTCTTCAACTCTTACAGTAAAGGCTAAATGGAGTTATGTGACAGGGGCATAAAAGGAGAAATAAAGGTAGAGGGTCAGATGCTGATTTAGTTAGCACTGGTGTAAATCCAAGGGTGCAATCAAATAGTGCATGAGAGCCACAGTGCACTGGGGTACCTGAGAGCAGCTTCAGCCCACCTCCCTAAGGACTCTGCAGGCACCAGTATTGCACTTCCCACTCAATAAGGCAAGCACAGGCATAAATTTCCATCTGGCCACTTCCAAGATCTTATTCCATCTGCCTGACCTATGAAAGAAGAAACCCTGCTTAAGTAGAACCTGTTAACTTCAGAAAGGACCCCCTCTGGGTACTTGACAACTAAAATCCCAGTCTTGAAGAGACTTGAGCACATACTTGCCATGGCGTGCATGCACACATGCACCTCCCTGCACACACGTGCTTGCTCACTCATGGAGATCAGCTGCTTGACAGGGGTTGTTTTGCAAGTCCGGAGGGGTATGTAGATGCCAAGTCAGAGTGTACACGTGTGTTAGGAGAGCCATGAAAAAAATCCAGTAAAAGTACGCAGTCCTTCTCCAAATCCAGCAGTCTGCACCTGAGTGGCCAAATTTGCCTTATTGTCCTCTTGTTTCCCTGTTGTCTCTTGAACTTGGCTGATAAGCATTTGAGGTGGGTTGACCCTGGCTAGATGCCAGGTGCCCACCAAAGCTGCTCTATCACTCCCCTGCTCAGCTGGACAGGGGAGAGAAAATATAACAAAAAGCTCGTGGGTCGAGATAAGGACAGGGAGAGATCATTCACCAGTTACCGTCATGGGCAAAACAGACTTAACTCAGGGAAATTAATTTAATTTATTACCAATCACATCAGAGTAGGGTAATGAGAAATAAAAACCAAATCTTAAAACACCTTCCCCCCACCCCTCCCTTCTTCCTGGGCTCAACCTCACTCCCAATTTCTCTACCTCCTCCCCTCTGAGCAGTGCAGGGGGACGGGGAATGGGGGTTGTGGTCAGTTCATCACACGTTGTTTCTGCCGCTCCTTCCTCCTCAGGGGAGGACTCCTCAGACTCTTCCCCTGCTCCAGCGTGGGGTCCCTCCCA
Source organism: Phoebastria nigripes (assembly GCA_035582835.1). Classification (NCBI taxonomy): domain Eukaryota; kingdom Metazoa; phylum Chordata; class Aves; order Procellariiformes; family Diomedeidae; genus Phoebastria; species Phoebastria nigripes. The sequence goes on along the minus strand of JAYKAV010003204.1, from coordinate 11,072 downwards.
CGGGAGACAGTCCTCCACGAACTTCTCCAACGTGAGTCCTTCCCACAGGCTGCAGTTCTTCACGAACTGCTCCAGTGTGGGCCTCTTCCACGGGGTGCAGTCCTTTGGGAACAGACTGCTCCAGCTGGGTCCCCCACGGGGTCACAAGTCCTGCCAGCAAACCTGCTCCAGCGTGGGTGGCTCTCCCCRCGGGTCCACAGGTCCTGCCAGGAGCTTGCTCCAGCACGGGCTCTCCATGGGGTCACAGCCTCCTTCAGGCACATCCACCTGCTCTGGCGTGGGGACTTCCAGGGGCTGCAGGTGGATATCTGCTCCACCATGGACCTCCATGGGCTGCAGGGGGACAGCCTGCTTCACCATGGTCCTCACCATGGGCTGCAGGGGAATCTCTGCTCCGGCGCCTGGAGCACCTCCTCCCCTCCTTCTTCACTGACCTTGGTGTCTGCGGAGTTGTTTCTCTCACATGTTCTCACTCCTCTCTACCGGCTACTGTTCCCCAGCAGGTTTTTTTTCCCCTTCTTACATATGTAATCACAGAGGCGCTACCACCGTTGCTGGTTGGCTCAGCCTTGGCCAGCGGCTCTGTTGGACACAGGGGAAGCTTCTAGCAGCTTCTCACAGAAGCCACCCCTGTAGCCCCCCCACTACCAAAACCTTGCCATGCAAACCCAATACAGCATTTTGATGCAGAGACGGTTGCTCTTCCTTTGCTTGCTCAGTACCTTACACCACAGGCTCTTGGTCCATAGCTAGGGAGCACGTGCCAGGATTACTTTCCCAGAGCAGCTCGTGTGCCAGGGACCCCTCCCCACGCTGGATTTGTGGGGAGTCTCCAGACAGAGAGCGTCTTTAGGCCCAGTTGCAGTCCCATGCTTCACACGTGAGTGCAGCATGTCTCTGGCTCCCTAAATCTGATGGGTGTGTGTGAGAATCCAGAGTCAACCATGGCTGCGCACAAGGAGTGTGCGAGACCAGCGTTGTGGCAGAAGAGCAGGAAATAAGTTACTGATGGCAGTGCTTGTTCAAGCCCATTTGTTTTGCCTTCTCCACTGCTGCAGTAGTTGTGACAATAGACAGAAATAAGTAAAAGTAAGGGTAATAAATGTATTATTTTCTGGCCTCATCTGGCCAGTGCTTACGGACTTTCTCACTCTGTGAAAGTTGCGCTCTCCCACTGACTACCCTGTAGCTACTGGAGTGTATAAACATTAACTTTCTTTGGATTAGGACCTGCATGTGTGAGTAGAGAAGCCACAGCTTTTCCTTTGAGTTGAATATATGAATTTTTTGCTTTGCAAACATCTGAATTTGCTGTTTTCTGGTAAGAAATATCTATACTTCGTTGCAGTGATACGACCAAAGCACAGAGGAGCCCAGCCTTCCTGACAGATGGGCACACACTGGCATCTTGAGAACCATGAGATTATGTGGTTTGGAGAGCCAAGGGGGAGGAGGAGTTGCAGGAGCAGTTTTCCAGTAGAGGTAACAGCTGAGCATGGCTTTGGATTGGGCTGAGTTTGCCCTGGTACCCAGCATAATCCAGCTGCCTTCACCTCAGTGACATCAGCTGGCCCCAGAGCGGTGGTGAGGATTGCCCAGTTGGCCGGTGCTGGCTGCGCGCCCTACCCATGCCTCTGTGCACATGGGAGTCTCACATGAATTTGCTTAGACCGGTGTCCCAAGACCCCCAGGTGACCTCTCAGGCCAGAGCCATCCATGGCACCCTCAACCAGATTAGTGGCATTAACCAGTCAAGAGATTCACTGTCAGTTGCAGCTACGGGTTGGCTTTATTGCACACAGTTAAAAGCTGTACTGTCAGTTTGTTTGCTCATCCTCCCCCAGATTTGGCATTCCTCTGATTTTGCAGCCAACTGTAGGTTGTTTTTATTTGGACCAAATCAAGCCTTGGGGCAAAACTGACATCACTGCTGGGCCTCATTAGGGAAATGAGGAGCAGGGTGTGGGGAGCCGGCTGCAGGAAGCGCCTCCGTTTTGTTTCCCACCACTGAACTGGGAGGTGAACTCCGCTTGCCAGACAGGTTAGTGGGGTCCGGCATGTGACGGGGTTTCAAAGCAGCCCTTTGCCAACACCCTTCAGCTATGAGAGGCTCAGGAATCTCATCAGGTGGAGAGCTTTTGATACGTTAAGACTTGCATGCTATGTGGTGTAGGCTGCTCCGTTGCTGTCTTGTGTTTGTCAGGGGATTTGGGGGTTTTTTTAATCATCATTTTAAAGAGCAGTACTAACAGGGCAACAGGGTTTCTGTGCGTCTCTGGTAAATTCAGAATTGTGGATGTAAATAAATGAAGACTAGTCACGTGGTTGTCAGTAGGTGGTAAAGTCCTTTTCTTCAAGTAGTGCAGAAGGTCTTACTCTGCTTAGTTACAGTGTTTCCAGCTTGGAAGAAAGAGGGTGATTAGTGAAAATGCAATGATTGTTTCATTTGTAAACTTCCTTTGCTAGCCCCTTTTTTCTTTTGTGTTTAGATATCACTATGATGTTGCTTTATGTCTCCCACACGTTACCTTGTTTTATACCTTACACAGTGACTGGACTTCAGCTATGTAATTCCTGGCTTTCTCTTTTATCTAGTTGTTTCCGACCTTTGGAGTTGGGTTGTGTAACCAGAGGTGCGAGTAACGTTTTTCCACTGAATATCAGACACATCATATAAGACAGTGTCTTTAATGTCACTTTGTAGTTGCTAGTTCAACATGCAACAGGTTACTAAAGTTAACTTGTAAATATTGTGAGCAATTTATCTTCCAAAGAAAAGTACTGTTTGAAGAGAGCCAGTGCCTGTTCCAGCCACCCCAGCAGCAAACACCATGGCTCGTGCCACTAACATTGAACTATAACCTGTCTCTTATTTCACGCTAAACAGGATAACAAAAGTATTCTTAGAAATGGGCTGTTTCTAAACATATCAGAAGCTTGTTTGGTCCAGCACCTAAAAAATTGAAAGTGTGTTTTTTAAAGGCCCCTGTTTTCATTTTGGCACAAATCATAGATATTCACAGAAGTATCAATAAGCACAGGCTCTGGAGATGGGCTGCTTCTCATTCAACATGCATGTGCTGTTGTCTTCTTACTTCTTTAGACCTGGCCTTCATTTTGAGGTCAGACTTTAATTTCTGAAGAATACAATTTAAAGCTAGCTATAGCGCTTCGTGATTACCTGTAACTACTAATGAAAAAGACTTGGCAACAGAGAAATAAATACATAGCAGCTGCAGCTGCTTTAACTCTACTAGAGGCAGTAAAAAAGAAAGCCTAAATATCCAAGCGAGTTTAACAAGGGGACAGAAGCAAGTGAAGTGTCTGTTTGATTGCAAAAAGTTTTACAGGCAGAAGCTGACAACACAGGAGGCTTCCGATCCCTGTATTTAAAGTTTACTTTGCCATTTGTCTTGAGTGGGGTCAGTGTTGTAGTGAATAATTTATAGGCAGCGTGAATGAGCTCATTAGTCACCTTTTCAGAGCTTAAATGAGTTTTGCAGTTGTCATTACATGGGCCTTCTGTTCAACGGCACAGCAAAAGGACGGCTTGGTGGCTGGCTGGCTTGTGGCAGGACAGCCTGTCTCCCTCCAGCCTCGACTGGCCTTTGTCTTCTACTGAAACCCCCACTCTGCTGCCCAGTGCTGGTCCAGTAACCTGCAGGCATTTCTCCAGTGATAGCTTTTTTTTTTTTTTTGTTATATGTGATGTTTGGTTTGATGTGTTGTTTTCATGTTGTATTTCTTTTTTCCATTATGGAAAAAAATACTGAAGATTATGTGACAAGTGATGTGGAATAAGTAAAACCCACTACCTGCGTACAAGCAATAAAAGTTACTTTTCTCCTCAAACGTGTTTCAAAATTTTGTTATAGCCACAGCATTTTTTTGTCCTTGAAATGCTTATGGAAGTGCTAAACTGTGCTGGAACTAGCTGAACCTTAGAAGGAGGCATAACTATCAATGTTTACAGGACTGCAGATTTAAAGAAAAAAAAATTCCCAAGATTATTTCCTAGCGCTTTGGCTGCTGAGGCCCACTCCATCCTTGTGGCATCGTTGTGAGAAACCTGTGGAATGAGAAATTTGCCTGCAAAAAATCTGTGAGGTGTCGGATGCGCCGTACCTCCCAGATGACTGCAGCTGTTAACTGAAGTTACCTGTTGCCAAAAAGACTGGAGCAGTGCCAAAAGACCCGGCATGAATTAATGCCCCAGTGGATAAGGCAGCCCATAATCATAACGAACTTTTGTCACCATGGAGAAGTCAAAAGCTACTCGCAGGGAAACCCACCTCCCAGGACATGAATGCGGCAGCCAGGGGATGGTTTTGGGCCATAGCTGGCAACAGCAGTTRCTGCTGGGATGCGGGTAATTTAGTTGTGCCTTTTTTCTGTGCCAGCTTTCCTCCTTCCTTCCCAAATCTTGCTTACCTGCTCTGCCTGGTGGCTGCTCTCTAGTTCAGCCATGGAGCCCGCCTAGCCTGTGGCTGCTGGGAGGAGCACAGGACAGAGCAGAAGCTTTCTGCAGATGCTACTGACTCTTTTTAGTCCTTCCACTGCAATTTTTCGTTGCTTTCCGTTCCTTGCTCCCTGATGCGTTTGGTAGGCTAGTATGTACTAGTAAAAACACACCAAGGATAGAAGTCTGCTCAATCATTTTATGACACTTTGCTTGTTTCCCAAAACCAGCATCCTCTCAGCATCCTTTCACAGACACAACTGTAGGTCAGCCGTGCTTGTGCTTCATCACTGCATCACCTCATACAGGCTCTCGTAGCTGTCTCTGTGTTGCTGCAGTCTGGGAATCTGGACCCGCCTCTCACAGGATTTCCTCCGGGAACAGCATTCAAGAAATGTACAGGAAGAGTAGTGCCGAGTGGTGAGTAGAGGAAAGCACCCTGGAATATCCGGTGCTACGAAGAGCTGGAAATCAAACTGGGACTCAGTACAGTTGTGGCTAGGAAATCCACCTGGTGCCAGCAAATGGTCAGAGGAGAATAATCATCTACTAGCTTACAGCACTAGTGATAGCAAATTGTGTTTAGTGTTAGTTCCCGAGATCCCCAGTTGATGAGATGTGAACACAAACTTCACTACCTGTGAGGTCCTGTTGCAACTTAATTTTGCGTGCATAGATACACAAATAAAGGACAAACTCCTGAAGTCTTTGATGAAATGAACAGCTTGTATTCAGGAAAGCTGAGGCAGGACTCGAGATGTTGTCCAGAAAGAATTTTGTCTTAGTTTTAGAAATTCAATTTGGCAATACAGTTTGGGACCTTTATAAAAAGAGGTTCTCCATTGCAGTTTTCCCCAAAACGTGTGATCTTTACTTGTATGCAGTGTTGACTGCTGCTTTTCCTCCACCTTGCTTTTAAGAACAAAAATACATTTGATTTCTGGTTCTGCTGATTACTTGTAAGTTTGACTTCAGCTGCCAAATGGTGAATACTAATGTTGAGATAACTCCAGGCCACATTTTGTGGCATTACACCTGTACAACAGATAGCAGAGTCCGTGCACCAAACCCCAGAAAACAGTTCTTTTCTCAGCCTCTGCAAACACTGCAACAGTACCAGAAATACTGGCTTGTATTGCAATTAATGTACCAGCTGTGTTAGGTTAGGTGTGATTTCAGACCAATATAGCCATTATAACAGAAAACTCCAGTAAAGGTACGTTTATCCCAGCAACATTTTGCTTCCCATTGGCTGGGCTACTAAAATAAGCTGCACTGGCAGAAGCTTCCCTTTACCAGTGTAAGCTAGGTTTGTGCTCGGGGTGCTTAGTATGTTGGTGTAATTACACTGGGAAAGCATCTCTCATATGGACCTGTTTTAATAAATGTATGTAGGACAAACTAGCATGCATGATACTCTCCTCCCACTGCACTCACGTACAGAAACACACTTGCTGGTAGCTTGTCAGCTGTATATAGTTTTGGCGCTAGGTATACTCATTTTCTTAGAAGCTGCAAGCAAGTGTTACTACAATAACATCGTAAATGTGCATACATTATTTTATAAAGGAACTGTTTCATAAAACCTCTGGATTTTATTATAAGAAATTCATTATATTTTAGCCTGTGAACAGAAATGCTGTAGATACTTTTGTTTGCTCGCACTTCTGACAAAGCTTCATATCGGTGCTCCTTTTCTCACTGATTCAGTTCTGTTTCTGTTGGGTTTCACCAGCTGGGGCAAATGAGAACTTGAAGACTAATTAAATGAAAGGTTGGGAAAATGCTTTGTAAATCTGATTCCATGGTCTCAAGTGAGTAAGCAAAAGGTAGATCTATCAGTAAGCTGGAGTAAGCTGGGCCTTCATTGCATGTGCAGCTTACATCTTTAGCTAGTGCTTGGGGTGGGAGAAGAAAGGGGAGCGCATGCTTGTAAAAGACATGGAGCAGGAAGGCAGGGTACGACTGCCCTCGGAGCGGCTGCGAGGCAAGAGCTGCTCTTTTTCACGGGACCAAGGCACTGTTTGTCAGCCAGTTAGTTGTGTTACCTCTGTACGAGGCAGAGACTCTGGCTGTTCAGGTAGGAATTCAGATACGGCTGTTTCTCTGCCCCAAAAGTGGGTGTAGCACAAACAACAAAACCAGGCTGGTCTGGCATGGTTAAAAATAAAGAAGTGTTGATACTGCAGGTTCTGTATGAGGGACTGGAGAAGAATGCTGGGAACAGGAGTTGTGAAAGAGGAAACAAGCAAACACATACTGTGTTCACAATTTAGTTTTTAATAGTGCCCGAAGGTGTTCAACGTGCTTCTGCTCTGTACAAGATTAAATCCATTGCCTCAGAGAAAACAGAAGTTTAGAAATGGCAAGACTGATGGGGGACACCAGTCACTCTGCGTGGGGGAAGAATGGGAACAAAATGAGGTGGCCAATGTATGGTGTTAGAGCCTGAGATGTGTCCCACTACAAGGGCCCGATCCCTGATCACAAGGGGCAGCAGCCCTGTCCACTTCGGTCTTTGAAAGGTACCTTGCACATGAGGACCCTTTCAGAATTGGGAGGTTTTTGGGTACAGCTGCATGTCATATTATAAATCCTAATGAGCAAGCTTAGTTGGCAAACTTGCAGCAGACCTCAGGGAAGAAATTTGACTCTGATGTAGAGAGAATAAACATTGACAAGGATGCCAGTCAATGAGGACATTATAATTGGAGATCAGGTTAGGAATGGGGGCTTAAAGGTGAGGATAAGAAGTGCAGGTCTGTTGGATGGTGAGACTGGTGAGGTCAGTGGGCAGAAAGTAGAAATATTTATCAAGGTCATGTGGCATGGTCATAATACTAGCAAAGGAAGATGTTCTCAGCAGAGATGGAGATGGAGGGGGGGAAGATGAGCTTTAGAGGGTGGTAAAGAGCCTGTGACCCTTGCTGTGCTTGTTTTGCAATGATGGCTTACAGGAGGTTATCAGGGATTCCAATCTAGAGGAGGATAAGAGATAAAGGAGTATAGGGAGATGGCTGGAAATCCTCATTAAATAAGATAATGCAACATCTGCAGTTGGTATTCTGAAATCTGAGTGGAAAGATTAGACTGTTGTATATTAGCCCACAAGGCTAAAGTGCAGCTCTGCACTGTTGGTACTTCTAATCGGCCTTCGGTACAGCAAATACTTTGGTCTTGACGTACAAACAGTTTTCATCTGTCAGTGTTGTAAATCTTTTGCTAAATGAGTTAGTATTATTCCTGTCTTAGAAATGGGGAAATCGACACCCTAATAAATTTGGTGGCTTGCCTAAGATTACAGTGAGTTACTTGATGGCCATACGTTGGATGTTCTGCTGCTGCTGTAGTCTCTAAGCCAGCAGTTAATGACCTTTCAGTGGTGCCGTGTGAGACTGTATTCTCCTTTCTTAAATAAGTTGTATTAAGTATTCCAGCAAAGAGTCAGAAGAAGCTGGGGGACAGTCTTCCCAAGAGGCAAGATATCAGTGTTTACCTCGCTGCTGGTGTTTTACTGCTCTGCAAGTCAGCAGCTGCAGTTGCTGCTGAGCTCAGAGGTGAGTGGGAGCCAGCGAGAGGCAGCCCCGCACTGCTGCCCCTTGCGGGGTGCCTCGGCGGGGAGCCCCATGCCAGCCCTCCGACCTGGCGTGCAGTCTGTCCCCCTGCTCTCCTAGGCTTCTGCGTCACCCACTGCTGGCCCCTGCACTCCATCACACTGGCTTTTTTGTCTACACAGCAAATGTCTCGCAGTGGTCCTTCACTGTAATCCTTAGTGTGCGCTCTGGGGAAATTCCTACCCACCACGGAAAAGATATAAAACTCTGGAACTGATCTTATTCCACCAATATCGATGGGGAATTTTGCCACTAATTTTGAACAGAACTGAGCTGTGTACCTGAACAGGATGCATATATAATGTATTCAAGGTGTAATGTTCTTTGCATACCACCCTGCATCTCACGAGGCTTCCCCCTTCTCACTTCAGAAATACTTCTCATTAGCTGAATTCTTCTTGGTATTCTGTTCTAAGACACTTGACTTTTACAAGTGATGATAAATGGGATAAATCTCCTTGCTTGCCGATAAAGAGACCTGTTGATTCACTCAGAAAAACGTCTGAAGCATTTGGACTAAATTCAGGTGGGTGGAGTTATGACTTGGTAATTTAGTTTGGGTTTGAAATGAAACGGCCATGAGATAAGAACTGTGTAAACTAATGATCTGCTGACTGTTGGAGTGTTAGGGCTGGTGGAGTCATGGGGCAGGGTTGGTTACCAGTGGGTAACGATGATACTCTGCTGCCTGATAGGTATTCTTCCCATTCTTCAATCCAGCTGCTGGCATGTCTTCTTGAAAATATGCAAGAATGCGAAATAGCAGTTCACTGGGTAGGGGAGGGAAAGCTATCGGCAAAAGAAGGTCTTAGCGAGTTATGACAGGAATTTCTAGTTTGAGAGACTCAACGAAACACTTTTCAGCCCTGCACTTCAAGAATGAGGTAGTTGCCACTCTTGTCTAAAAATGTGAATTTTGCAAGTGTCAGAGAGATTAAAAGAGGTAACCCATGCCTTGGGAAATGACTAAGTATGGACACAGACATGGAGTAGGATACAGTGGTGATCCTGGTTAAGCAGGATAATATTGACTCTGGGGGCCAGCACAGAATTCCTGCAAGGTCTTGAGACAGCTGTCCTAACTTTTCTAAATGAAGTGGCTAAAACAGTTTTCTTCTTGGCTTAGGGATAATTTCTGTGTCCAGGGCTGTGTTGGAAAGGACCTACCAATATACCTGTATTTCTAACTCGTATTATGTTGTTTATATGTTTCTGCAGCAGACCTTTTCTATACTGAAAGGAAAATTAATTTTGAAGTATGCTAAATCTGCAAACCTTGTTTACCCAGACCAGAAAATCCTTGATTTTTGTGGGTCAGCTATGAAACAATTTCACGTACTTGTTTTGCGGGTAGACAGCCATACCTTAATTCTGTGCTGTGAATCACTGAAGCTGCTTGAGATCAAGCACGTTGCGTATGAGAGACTGTACGTTTAACTAGTGTTGTCTAGACTGGGCAACTTCTTTTTTGTTTTTAAATCAAGTTAGTTCCCTCCAATTAACTGATGGTAAGGTTTTTTTACTCAAGTTAATACTAGTTACGTCAAGGTATGGTAGCCGGGGAGAAAATGCACCATTCTTCCTAATTAAATCGGGCCTTATTTTAAAGCAGATTTCCTTAGACTAAAGAAATAAACTGTTTTTTTTCCTCGGCAGTTGTTGCAGATTTCTGCAACACGGTTCTTTACTGCATAATGTGAAGACAGACCCTCAGCAGCGGCTATAGTTTCACGATACACCGAGTCAGCAGCAGAGACCCCTTGCATTATCCCCTGCGTGTTGCTGCCCGCAGACGTGCTCTCCCCTGCCCTGCACGCCTCTCTGTAGGACCTGGCTCCTACACAAATTAGGAGCATGGATGTGTTTGAAACTGGCTGACGGACTCTCTTAATACCAGAGGCTCTGCTCTGAGTCGTGTGTCGTTGGTGGGCTTGCAGGTTTTGCCCTCCTCGGCAGGAATTAATTGCCCGCTGGGAGACCTGCAGGACGGAGCCCGGTGTTTCGGTGTTGAAAGATGTCTGCCCTGCTCCTCTTGAGCAGGGAGGGAGAAGCAAGGCGCCGGTGTGTTGATCTTTGGACTTCTGGTGCCTGGTGGTGCCTTTAGTGGCGACCGTGTAGTTCATTGCCGTTCAGCCGGGGTCAGTCTGGCCGGGCCTCCTGTCACCAGCGGCCGTCACCCACGGGTAGGGCAGAGACTCCCACAAGTGGGAGCGCCGCTGCCGCCGGCGAGGACCGGCAGCGCTGTCAGTTCTCTCCACACCGGGACTTCTCCCCGGGCGCTTCCCGCCTCCTTCCCGACCTCGAATACCCGCCCGCCCCAGGCAAACGCCGCCGGCCCGGCGCGACCCCGACAGGCCCGCGGCGCCCGCCCGCCCGCCTCGGAGGCGACCCCGCGCCGCGCCGCCGGGCGGGGGCTGGCGGGCCGGGGCGGGCCCCCCCGCGGGAGGACACGTCCGAGCAGCCGGCGGCGGCGGGTGCCCCGTGAGGGTGGCGGCGGGCCGGGGTCCCCGCGGCCTGCCGTGAGGAGCGCCGCCCGCGCCGCCGCCCTCCCCCACCGCCGGCGGCCCTCCCTTCCGCGGCTTCTCCCGTCTCGGCTGGCCCAGCCCACGTTTTCCCTCTCTCCCCTCCCTCCCTGGTCATGTGTCGCCTTTTTTGTTTGCAGTGGAAACAATTTCTCGCTCTTCGGCTCGCACCGAGGCGGACCGCTGCCCGTCGGGACCGCGGGGCGGGCGGGGGGCGGGCGGTGGCCGGGCCCCATGCTGGCGGAGGTGCCGCCTGCGCCGGGACCCCCGCGGCACCCTCGGGGCTCGGGCTGAGGCGGGGGGCGCGCCATGCCCGGCTCCGTCAGATGAAAGTTTGCGCCGCAGCCATGAAGGGACCGCGGTGAAACCACCGCCCCCCCCCCAGGTAAGTTGTTGTTGTTGTTCTTCCCGGGGATTGCGCAAGGCGCTCGCGGGCCCGCCTGGGGGGCGGCGCGGTCCCGCCCGGCCCGGCCCGGC
>JAYKAV010003203.1:364802-403714 GCA_035582835.1 Phoebastria nigripes | reverse complement strand
AGCGGGTGGTGAGCAATTGCATTGTGCATCACTCATTTTGTATATTCTATCATTATTATTATTATCATCATTATTTTCCCTTCCTTTTCCGTTTTATTAAACTGTCTTTATCTCAATCCACAAATTTTACTTTTTTTTCGATTCTCTCCCCCATCCCACTGAGGGGAGGGGGGAGTGAGCGAGTGGCTGTGTGGTGTTTGGCTGCCTGCCAGGTTAAACCACGACAGATACAAAATTTTCTGTAGTTTTACATCTGGCATATAAAACATATTAACCAAATTTGAGCAAAGTTCCTTCAAGTCACAGAAAAGGCTTTTCATAGCATGAATCCACATTTTTATACATTCTTCTCTGAGAATTGYTAAAGAAATCTTCATTGAAGTTGACACTGGAAGAGCTGAGGACTGCAGAGACTTTCCTCTACCTCCACCACCCTACCCAAGGCATTTAGGCTTTACCTACAAAGCGATGTCATGGTAATACCCACTTACCCACATACTTTACTTACATCCGACAGTGATCTGTCTGGGAGAGCAGAACCAGTAAATCCACTTCACCTCTGTAAATGTACAGGCAGTGCTGAATGGCACATCTAGATTTACCCTCATTTCTGCATTAGCCTGCAATATCAAGAGTACTACACTTCTTCCTTTACCTAAGTTATCCCTACATGCCTGAAATAGAAGGTAAAAGCTTTTGAAGGTTTCACCATGAGCTGGCCTCCARTTCTCACTCCCGGCTTCTAAATGTATTATCAGACTCTGAGTTTCTAGTTACTTTCCCCAGAAAGTTCTTCATTTTAGGAGTGACACCTTACGATCCACCTTACAGGAAGACCACATGCAGTTGTGCTGCATGGGGTTGTAGTTGAACAATGGTTCTTAGTGTTTAATCTTTTCTTACAGGAGAAAACTGTGTCAGTTTGTCTGGCATATCTTCATTTCCCCCCTGCGTGAGCTTAATTCATAGACACTTGACAGCAACCTCTTCTTGAAGTGGTTACAGATAACTCAGTGGTGTGTGCTGTTTACCCTCAATAAGTGTGGCCTCTGATTAGCTTGCACAAGAAAGTCATTGTGTTGACACAGAGGTAGGGACATGGCTAAACCTTCTCTATTCTTCAGAACATTCATGGACATGCGTGAGTGATGGGGATCTCAGTGAACAAAGGCACTTAAGTGCTCACATAAATACTCAACCGCAGCAGGACTGCAAATTGTAGTCTCAGGGGAAAAAAAAAAAAAAAAAAGAAAAAAAGAAAAAAGCCTAAATATTAAACTTCCTGAAGCAGAAACTCTCTTAGAATTATCTACACTTTCAGATTGTTGACTATTTTTTCTAGCCCCACCACAAATTGATAAATACATGTTTCCTAAACAAGGAAAAAAAAAAAAAAAATCCTGTGTAATTTGATTAATTTCTCTTCTCTTTTCCCTGTCAGCCTCTTATCATGAATAAAAATAAAATGGCCAGCTAAAATACAAAATATTGCCTTGAGGTCACCTTAGATCCTCTACCAGCTGCTAGTAGAGTGAAGATTACTATGTTTCATAGGTTTTTAGCACTGAAAAATAAATCTCCCTAGATCCCATAAAGTCTAGAAGTCTGTGTTTAAGTCTGCATTTAACACAGATTTCTTTGAAAAGTTTGCAAACCTGTTTGGACTTTATTATGGCCATAGATAATATATTATCTGAGGGCTGAAACCACAAATTTTTGAGTGATTTTATTGTATCTTATGACATTTTGCATGCATGCTTCTTGCTGTTGTCATCATTCTTGACTTTCAAGATGTATTGTTGATTTGTGTTTGGATAAATGCCCTGCAGGTGTCTCCTTTCTATTGTACTTTTATCCTTTAGGTTATTCACGTTTTCAAAAAGAAACACTTAAAGTCTTCTTCATTTTCTGTGCATGATCTCTTCCCATATGTTTTGCTTTTCAGTCATGTGATTGTCCTCTTTTCTACCTAAAAAGTTTTCTAATGTAATCAATTTAATCCTAAAGAACAGCTCAATCTGGATCTTGGTGTGAATACCCAGCATAGAAACCTCTATTGGATTAATATTACTGAATATTAGAAATATACAGAAATACAGTTTATCCTGGGTAAAATGTATAGAGTTTGTGCATATTTTGATTTTTTTTTYCCCCRAGAGAAGATTTTATATATTTATTAAAGCCATTTTTAGAATAATGCTTGTTGTGGTTTAACCYCAGCTGGCAACTAAGCACAACACAGCCACTCGCTCACTCCCCCCTGGTGTGATGGGAGAGCGAATCAGAAGAGTAAAAGTGAGAAAACTCATGGGTTGAGATAGAGACAGTTTAATAGGGAAAGCAAAAGCCACGCACGCAAGCAAAGCAAAACAAGGAATCCCTTCACTACTTCCCATCGGCAGGCAGGTGTTCAGCCATCTCCAGGAAAGCAGGGCTCCATCACGCATAATGGTTACTTGGGAAGACAAACRCCATCACTCCRAACGTCCCCCCAGTTTTATATGCTGAGCATGACGTCATATGGTACGGCATATCCCTTTGGTCAGTTGGGGTCAGCTGTCCCAGCTGTGTTCCCTCCCAACTTCTTGTGCACCCCCAGCCTACTCTCTGGTGGGGTGGTGTGAGAAGCAGAAAAGGCCTTGGCTCTGTGTAAGCACTGCTCAGCAATAACGAAAACATCTCTGTATTATCAACACTGCTTCCAGCACAAATCTAAAACATAGCCCCACACTAGCTACTATGAAGAAAATTAACTCTATCCCAGCCAAAACCAGCACAATGCTACTTTGGAAATCTTTTATTATGTATTCATGTTGTTAAAATGAGTTCTTACATAATGTCTGCTCTTTGTAATTATAGTCACTACTTTTCCCAAATCTTATCTCAATTTAAGGAAAAATAATTCCACTGAAAACTAATCCACAAAACACACTGTAATCTTGGGTATGCAATGAAATTAAGATATTTCCATGCTCCTGATCATCTTGAAATCTGTGAATGAGCTTTATTAACTAAGGAATATTAGGAATTCAGTTCCCAGATGCTTCAGCATTTATGCTGGAGTTCTACAGTAAATTGATATTACTATGTGATAGTATATTGGCTCCCCTATATTTTACCATCAGTGAAATTAAAATGATCTGAGTTCCAGGAAGCCTACTTGCCTCTCATGATGTGAGGTTTAATGTACGTGGATTCACATTTCGGGTTTAGTGCAAGCACTTCTCGGTCTGAAGGCAACRGCCCCCACCTGCTGCTAAAGGAACACTCTCTTTCTGTGATCATTAGAGCATTGCTGGGGCAAGCTAACCATAGCAGCTCCTTGATGCAGCTGATCCACATCTCCCTCTAGAGAGGAATCGTGATGAGTGTGATTAGATTAAGCTATCTGAAATGGTGATTTTCTGGCTCCTAACAACATTTTTTGTCCATGCAGGGGGCTTTTATGCCTTAGTAATGCTTTGTAGAATTACAACACTTAAGTAAAAAAACACTCAAGTCAAAAGCTTGGAAGAAGATGGATTCTGAGGTTTTCTTGACTTTGATTGAGTTTTATATTAAAAAGATGAGCCGCTTTGCGTCCATTAAAATGTTCCCAGACTAGACTGGTGTTTCATATGAGGTTTGTTGTTGTTGTTTTCTTTGGACTATGAGGATTGTAATCATTTGTGTATGTCTTCAGACTTCTTCTACATCAAGAAATCTCTGAAATGTCTGTCTTAAGGCCTCTGGTTCTTTTTTTTGCTTCTGCTTCAATGTTTCTATCAACTTTTGCTAGCATTTGGAAAGAGATTGCTGCTGATATCTGTTACACTCCTTGGAAGGAGAATATCTTCCTTATAGTGTCATTATTGTGAAAACTCACAGGTAGTTCCCAACAAGGAAACAGGGCTGCTGTTATGGCTGACATCAGCCTTTTTTTTGGCTGTTCACTAGCAAGAATGTGAATTTTCTAGACAAAATGTGGATGTTCCTAGTTTTCCTTAATAGTATAATTATATTTTCCAATCATCTCCAGTGCATATGTTTGATTGTCCCACAACTTCAGTAGAGAAAGAAGTAAAGCATTTGGACCTTCATTCTTTGTTCTATAATGAATCCTCAAGTATCCTGGATTTTTATTATCCAAATGTTCATCCAACACAGAACAGGTGCATTTAGTCCAGCAGTGCAAAGGTACTGTATACAGACTAGTAGTTAGGGGACTCATCTGAGGTGCCAGAGGTCCAGATTCAAGTATCTACTCTTATTACTGTTAATAATTCTGTAAAATGGCTAAACTCCAAAAGATTTAAGAAAATTTTATATTCCATAATACCTGCCTTGGAACTGTAAATTCTGTATTGATGTTAACCTGAAATAGAGCATCTGGTACAGAAATTCAGTGAGCTTTCCTTCTGCTTCCTAGATCAGCTTCATATTCAGTAACATTACTGCAGGGTGATCAGTTTCTAATGTTTGTTTGTTTSTTTCTTTTTGTTACATCTTTTCTTCTTGGCAGAGGARGAAGGACCAATATGACGCATAAGTATTTCTTTTTCATCCATGAAAATATGGAATTTTAACACCACTATACATATGTAGCAAAATCAAACTACTTAGGTTAAAACACCAGCTAAAGTGCAACTGTTATAACTAGCTTCAGTTTAAGCAAMGTTACTTAACTTTGAAGTGAAAGGAACTGGAGAAGAAACATTCATGTACTGACCAACAGCTGAAACAGAATTAAAGAATCTGATTTACAGCTATCCTTTATTGTCTTTAACCTGAGATTGGTACTTGAAGGTAACAGTTTGCATGTGAAGAAGTATTTGGCATGCTAATGAAACAGCAGAAATGGGCTCAATATCAGCTGAGATCCTTATATGTGCAGGGTCTATCACTTACTGCACAAGTGTTCAAAGCATCCGGTTATTGTACACACCTATTTTTTTAACCTCCTCCTGCTCTCTTCCTCCTGCCCAATGAATAAGCTATATTCGGAAGGATTTTCAGAAACACACTTTTCATCGAAGTCTGTTCTTCTCTCACTTAGGCTTAGTAGTGATATGAATCTGAGATACCTAAGTATCTCACATCTTATAAACAGATTTAAAAATTTAATTCTGACTTCTGGGAACCTATTGTTTAAACTAAGAAGTTGTACAATTTCCTCTTGTGAATCAGACTCTAAATATATTTCTTTTGCAGATTTTTATGGCAAAAATTTTWTATATATATATATATACACACACACACATATATATAATT
Source organism: Phoebastria nigripes (assembly GCA_035582835.1). NCBI lineage: Eukaryota > Metazoa > Chordata > Aves > Procellariiformes > Diomedeidae > Phoebastria > Phoebastria nigripes. Next base: position 398,464 of record JAYKAV010003203.1, on the reverse strand, counting down.
ATTACTTACATGGGTYTTCTGAAGGGCCATGGGAAAAGAGAAGACTCTAAAAGAAACCATATATATTTGAGCTTTTCTCCACTGAGAAAATACACTGAAATAGCAGATCATAATTGCAGCAGCAGCTGCTACTGAAGAAATGAAAAAAGTAAATATAATACTGTCCTGGTTTCAGCTGGGATAGAGTTAGTTTTCTTCCTAGTAGTTGGTATAGTGCTGTGTTTTGGATTTAGTATGAGAATAATGGTGATAACACACTGATGTTTTTAGTTGTTGCTAAGTAGTCTACTAGTCAAGGACTTCTCAGCTTCCCATGCTCTGCCAGGTGCACAAGAAGCTGGGAGGGAGCATAGCCAGGACAGCTAGCCCAACTGGCCAATGGGGTATTCCATACCATATGATGTCATGCTCAGTATATAAAGCTGGGGGAAGAAGAAGGAAGGGGGGACGTTTGGAGTGATGGTGTTTGTCTTCCCAAGTAACCATTACGTGTGATGGAGCCCTGCTTTCCTGGAGATGGCTGAACACCTGCCTGCCGATGGGAAGTAGTGAAKGAATTTCTTGTTTTGCTTTGCTTGCGTGCGTGGCTTTTGCTTTCCCTATTAAACTGTCTTTATCTCAACCCATGAGTTTTCTCACTTTTACCCTTCTGATTCTCTCCCCCATCCCACCGGGGGGGAGTGAGCAAGCGGCTGTGTGGTGTTTAGTTGCTGGCTGGGGTTAAACCACAACAAATACTATAAGTTTTTTCTACTTCTTTGATTGAGGAAAAGAGTAAGGAATCATGTTACTGAGAGAATATTATGTACACTTAAAAAGAGTTTGCAAAGAAAGACAAGATTTACATTTCATTTTACCCTTCTCTTTAGATACCCCTTTGTCCACTTCGTTTTTCCTTATTGTTCCTGAATATCAGATAAGGATATCACATCTCTGAAAATAAGAATAAGGAGGAAAAAAAAAAGTTTTTCAAAAATAAAAATACAAGAGAAAGATCAATTGAGGAAAGTTTTGAAGGTAAGTTTTCTAATAATGAATGTGAAGTACAAGCAATGCTGATGGGTTAGCAAGTGTTTTGATGTGAGAGTACACGGCATGGTTTTTCCTCTCTTCTCTAGCTAAAATCAGTAAAACTATTTTACTGTCTTGATTTCTCTTCCATTGTAAGGAGGACTTGATTCTCAATACACTCTGAGTGCCATGTTTGCTCTGCTTTTAAAAGGTGTTATCACTACAGCCACCATAAGTATAATGATGATGAGAATATGTGGGTTTTTTTTCTTTTTAATAGCCATGGCACACTACTAATTAGAAAATCATTCTCTGCAAACAAAGGAAACCGAAAGAAAATTAAATAATGAGTGTTATTTGAATGTTAATAAGAGTAACATTATGGTTTTGTCACTATGGGAATGACTGCAAAAAAGTTAGTACTATAATAGGAACTTCATTTACAAACATGACCCAGACAGTAGTGATGCTGAGATGAGGACAGAGCATTTTTAGATCCAAAAATGTTTAAATTAAAATATTTTTTAGCTGCAGAATGTTTTCTTGCAATGAAATTATGTGCAAACAAATACAAGCACAACAATAAACACAAAACCAGAAAGTTAAGAGGCATGCTAGAGACATGGCAAATTAGCACTTTGCATATTTATGACTTATAAATCAACAGCATTTTGAAGTAATGCAAAACAGTTTAATAGAAATGAGAAGTGTGTCAGAGACATCAAAGAAAAGATCCATTAAATCAATATTAATCCAAAGTGTTCTGTTATTTAAAGAAGAAAACAAACAAACAAACAAACAAACAAGGTAATGCAACATTAATTTAAATACTTGGAAGTCACAAAATTCAAAATGCTAACTTTCCCTCCTCATTTAAAACACAGGGAGACAGATTTTATGGCATCATATATAACTATAATAGAATAATAACAAGCACAATTTGTGTACAGTAAATTGTGATACTAGCAAAAGGAAGCCAAATTAAAATATTACTAGCCAATATTTTAAATATTTTCTTTAAGTTGAAGAAAGTTCTGGATGAAAGTTCTCATCAATCAGATGAGAGTTCAGTTGAAGTATAGAAATTAAATGTATAGTAGTTTAAATAATTTTCTCTGTCTCAAATATTATGAAAAAAATAATCTCCTGAGTTAATTATCTTTTCCCAAACTCTAAAGTTACAACTGATTATAGGGTTGCCTTGTTGACGTACTGTTCAAATGTTTAAAACCCTGATTTGCCTATCTAGCCAAATGCATGATTGACATGTGTAATTCAGCCCATATAACCTTAAACATCAGATCACTAGAAYTGCTGTTTTTCTAAAGTAGAAATGAGAGTTGCTAAATTTTGGTAGCACTGATCTAAAATGTTTCCAACTATATTGAACTAGCTTTATTGCTAGTGTATGGAATACAAAGTAATATATTTTGAAGCCCTTTATCTGAACCTACAGTAGCCTAATACTGTTGAGCTGACAGTTCACTGAAAGGCACTCTTTCTTGCTTTCACCGGTTCTCTTGTGCTCATTACGGTATTTCCTGGACCCCCATTTGGCTGATTCAGTTCACTAAACCAGCAGAAAGAAAATCTAGGAAAAAAAAAAAAGGGTAAGTGAACACATTTCCATTCATCATTGACAAACTGAATCAAAGAAGAGTCTTATGCCTTATAAGAGCCAATACAAGCGAAGGACACATATTGTTACTAGCAAGGAAGTAAAATTCTTTCTCAAGTATTTCTTGCTAACAAAGTCTGAATTTATGACAACATCTATATAAGAAGGTTTCATAATTCATTTGTACAAATATCATTTTTCTGTTCTTGATTACAAGAATAGAGCTTCACAGAATTATAGAGCAAATACAAGGTCAAACTAATCTAAACATATTGACAATACAGAACATGGCAATAAGCCAGAGGAAAAAAAGGCATGAGAGTTGGAACAGACTGTTTTTAGTAAATCTGCAGTGAGAGAAGAATGGTGAAAATAAACAGCAGCATTTTTATTTATTCTTTCTGAACATTATCTGTGCCAAGAAGGAGGGTAATACAGTGAAGGCACCTGCTAAAAATTAAGGTAGCTCTAGAAAGGGAAGAAAATGGGAAGACTAAAAATGAGAAAATAAAATAAAGTAAAAACTAATAGTACCATAATATAGAAAAGATAAATTTAGATGAAGGTGAAGGATGAGAAATACTTGAACTGAACCAAAACCAAAAAAGAACATTGACACTGAGCTTAATAATATTTCTGATATCACTCATGACAGGTGTTATCTTTTGAAAAATGAAAGTAGATAGCAATTTTCCTTTGAAATGTATTCTGATTTTTCTGACCGCAAAAATAACATAAGGAAGGAAACAAATAAATCTGTTCTTACTTTAAAATGCATGTTAACTTTGTTAATTCTGTGTAATTTAAATAGTGACCCTTTTACCAAGAGAAAATTAACAGATGCAGATACTTGAGGGATTCCACAACTGCTTTCATGTCCGGTTTTCTCTGCTAATCTAAGTGGAATAGACATGATTCCACCTTTTTTTTTTTTTTTTTTCATGGCAGTGAAAACTGTTTTAAACTGCCATCTATCTATTCGGAGCTGTAGCTTCCCTGTATGGCAGAAATTCAACATCTAGACTGATTTTTTTTCTCTCCAAAAGGTGCAAGTTCCTCCAAAGGACTTGGAAAGAAGGTGACATAAAATGGGATAAAATACCACTTTATTAGCTAAGGAGTTTATAGGAAAGCTTGTTGTTGTGTCTATTCTGAAAAATCATCAGCAGGTAATAATTAAGAAATTCTGAGTAAACTCACTGAAAACAGAAACTCTCTTACAAACAAGTATGTTATCCTTACTAGTGGAGTTCCTTTTTCAGGTAACAGAAATGCCAGAGGCAAGGTCAATGCTATATAAGGTAGTACCATTACTATGCAAGGCTATTTACTTTCTTTATAATGTTACCTTTCCTGCTTTCACAAAGTCAGAAAATAAAATCTCCATGGGCAGTTTTCCTGGGACAATTACAGTCTTAGGAAAGGATAATATTATTTCCCCAAAGCTAAGGTAGATAGATAAAGCCCAAATAAATAATAAGGTGTAATGAAGAAAAACCTCAAACTTTAGGTGGTTAATATCAGGATTCCTTTATTTGTGTACTTAGAATTTTAGAATAATTCCTTTAGATCTGTTCAACTTGATGCTTCTCAAGTAAAGAGAATTAAGCTCAGAATCTTCTTAAGAAATTATTGAAAAATGAAGTGGTTTGAGGTTTAACAGACAAGGTTAAGTAGAGATCATCATGAATAAAAGAGCCTGTGGATGAAAAACATAAAGGTTGAAATTGGTTATGCAATAACCAATAGAGAAAAGATAGAGAGAAATAAATGACTGAAGACTGTGAAGTTAACAGAACGGCTAAAATATTAAGTAAAAAAATAGCAGCCTTCATCTAAGTTGTATTACAAAAATGTAAGAACTAGAGATGTACTTTCATAAACAAAACATGAAGCCATGAACTAGTTGGAGATAACCACTATTTTTCATGCTCTCTCACTGAAAGAAATACATTAGGATCACCCTGCTGAGCTAGCAGTCTTTGAAAGCACATTAGATAGGCTGGTGAGTTCGCTTTGCAGGCAGATTTTCCAAGGTTCATCCATCTCTAAGATTAATATAGCCCTCTGTTACAGCCTTTACGATGTAGTAAGGCTGTATTTGCAGTCAGGTATTACCTCTTCAGTTTTATATTCAAATCTTAAACTGATCAGTCACATTAGGCTTTAAGTCCCAGATCTGACATATATTTATGGATTACTGATCTGTAGAAGGTTATTTCTACAGCAAAAACAGCAATGCAGTTTTCAGCTGAAGTCTGAAATCTGATTCTGCACTAAAACAAAAAATGTTTCTGTACGACTGCTATCCTGATCACATCTCAGAAGAGAATAAGATTTACTTTTTGCTTTATGGCTTCTTTCCTTTTTCAGTGGAATTTATAATCTATATGTAAAATATTTCAGTTACAATTGATGCTTTCAAGAAATTTTCTGTGGATGTTTTCAGTTGTTTAGGTTTTTTCTCCCTTTTTAATAAGATGCACTTTTGAATTTATCATAGCAAAATGGCTATCATAAATGATCAATGGCTGAATGGCTGGGCCCAGAGGGCCCAACTGAGGCATGATTTTTTGTTTGTTTGTTTTCTATATGATAAATAGGGAGAAGGGAAGGAAATCAGGAGATCTGGAGAGAACACAGAATTTTAGCATGACTGAATCTGAAATTTCATTCTGAGGTTTAAAATATTTTAAACTTTGGATCTTGTCTTTTGTGTGTGAACATAAACTGAGAATCATTACCAAAGACGGTGTATTGTGTTTACATGGCAAGGTTTTGGTATCAGGTGTGGGGGTGGGGGCTGCAGGGGTGGCTTCTGTGAGAAGACACCAGAAGCTGCCCCCATGTTGGACAGAGCCAGTTCCAGCCGGCTCCAAGACAGACCCACCGCTGGCCAAAGCTGAGCCAATCAGCGGTGGTGGTAGTGCCTCTGTAATAATATATTTAAGAAGGGGTAAAAAAACTGCTGTGCAACAGCTGGGAGAGAGGAGTGAAAAAACGTGAGAGAAACAGCCCTGCAGACACCAAGGTCAGCGACGAAGGAGTAGGAGGAGGTGCTCCAGGCGCCAGAGCAGAGATTCCCCTGCTGCCCCTGGAGAAGACCATGGTGAAGTAGGTCATCCCCCTGCAGCCCATGGAGGACAATGGTGGAGTAGATATCCACCCTGCAGCCCATGGAGGACCCCACACCGGAGCAGGTGGATATGCCCTGAAGGAAGCTGCAGCCTGTGGAGAGCCCACACTAGAGCAGGCTTCTAGCAGGAACTGTGGCCCATGGAGAGGAACCCATGCTGGAGCAGTGGGTGTCGGGAGAAGGTGTTTTTAGATTTGTTCTTATTTCTCATTATCCTACTGTGTTTAATTGGCAGTAAATTCAAATAATTTCCCTAAGTTGAGTCTGTTTTGCCTGGGTTGGTAATAGGTAAGCAATCTCCCTGTCCTTATCTCAACCCATGAGCTTTTCACCATATTTTCTCTCCCTGTCCTGTTGATGGAGGCGGAGTGAGAGAGCGGCCTGGTGGGCACCTGGCAGTCAACCAAGGTCAACCCAGCACAGACAGTAAACCACACCAGTGCAAAACTCACTTGGCCCCACTGTGAATCTAAGAAACGTAACCAAAATCCACAATGTACGCTTCTTTGAAAAATCCCAGACTTWCTTACTTTAAGATTATTTTCTTCTAGGAGGTTAGGCTTGGAATTTGTGTCTCAATTACATAAGACAGAACCAAAATGTTGGCACAAAAGGATCTTATTCCAAAGACTTCAGAATATATTCAAATAAATCTGAATGTAATTATGCAAAACAAAAGTCTTAATGAGTCTATACTCTTCAGGTATTAAAACTTAAAACTATCAAGGAAAGCAGAAAATAGAATTGAACAATATAGTAATATTTTAGTCCATTTAAACATGATTGTGGGAGGACTTTTTCATCTTTGTTTACATTTAGTTCAGGATAATTGTATGGTTCGATTATAGGTACATTAAATAGATACTGCCATCCTAAGAAGAAGAAATACTTCATCTCAGTAGTTACACAAATATACTAAAAGTACTTATTCAATGAGCGTTCATTTTAATAAATATGAGGAAGACAGGAATACTGAAAGAAAGTTTTGTACTGGAAAGCTTGAATGGATGAATATAAAAAAGATTAACATTACACCTTCATCAATTATTACAGTATTCAGGGCAAATTACATTTCCCATTTCTAACCAGTCTTGGAACTTTCTTAAAATATTTAGTAGTGACTTATCTATGAACATGCTCTGCTTTAATTTATTCTAAATTTATTGCTCAATAATTTCTGCAAATAGCTTGTGATGGGTTTGCTGGATGCACTTACTTGAAACACAAGCTGTTATTGGAATCATCAGTCACAACTTTCTCGTGCTCTAGCTCTGTCATTGTAATTTTTTAATCTTGCATATTTTCAGTGCTAACACTTTCTATTTCCAATTTGAATAATTTTGCTAACATCTTGTGATACTTAATGCATCTGGAGCTTGCTGCTAGTAAATTATTCACTGGAATATTAGTAGAGAAAAAGTACAAATCACACAGTTGCAAATTTTAAAACTAGAGTGAGTGGATATTTTTAGCAGTATTTCCTGCTTCTATCTTTTTAACTTCCCGGTAATTTGATATCAGAGTCACAAAATATTGGCTTAACTAATAACTGTCTACCTATCTCATTACGTGCTTGCTTAAGGGAGGTAAGGTACAGCTTCCTTAAGCGAGAATTTATGAATGAGCCTATGTAATTTTTTCCCCAAGTCTTCATTTCATTTTGCCTCAGAATAAGAGATATGGCACTGAAATGAACCCCAGCTGCCCCCTTACCCAATTAACTATGATTAACCTTTATTTTAGTTTGCTACATCTGCTATTGTAGGTGACGTGATTCCATAATAATTTATAATTTTTTTTCTTCTGTGTCCTATGAACTTTGCTCTGCTGTGCAAAGAGACATCCAGAAGATCCTGTTGTCATTGGGTTTTTTTTTTGACTGTGTCAGAGATGTGGCGCTGAATAAGGATTCAGTGACAGATTTTCTGAGTGCCCTGATAAAACTGGACTGTTTAATTTTGTAAAATCAGATGAGGCTGGTAGTTGAAGAGACAGTGGCTTCAATTCAGTTGCTTAAGTATAGGCACCTGAAGCCATTTGAGCTTTGGTTAAGCTGGCTGGCCCAACTCTGCTAATTCAGGAAGATACAGGCCTCATCTAGGTCTTTTGTTATATCTGCCAGCCCCAAAGGAATGCACTAGATATACTAGGGTGTCTCAAATGGCAGCAGAAGCAACTTTTACATAACTAAATCAAGTTCAATAAATAGATTTTTTTTTTCCTATCTCCAGGAAGATAATATCTGAAGAGTTAAATGGGAATCTATTCTGGAAGACACCTTTTATGCAGACTACTCTTGCAACCAAGCATACTTAATATATAGATAGGACTTTTTCAGCTTTTTAAAAATAATAACTGAAACAATTCATGTCTTTGTARCCTTTAGAGTAAGTACTGCAGTAAATGTTGCCAGAAAAGATAATTCAGACTAATAGCACAGAATGCAACTCTTTGTTAGACTCAAAGTATAGACAGAAGTTTACAAATCATGATGGCTTAATGACTTATTTATCAGCTTAGTTTCAGTAATTATCTGTTCTTAGCCATTTCTGCACTTAAAGGAAAGTGTTACCCTAGGCTTTTTTTGAAGCTTTTTTTGTTATGGCTTACTTTACAGTTATAGTTCGTAACGCGTGTAAACACAATCAGCTCCTGTGATTTTGCTGAAGATCAGTTAATTGACTGTAAATTTATAAGGGGGAGGGGGCGGGAGGGAGGTTTTGGGTTGGAAGGGAAGGTACCACTTGCCTTTGTACTGTTTGCACCAGCAGTAACTAGCCAAATACCTTGATTAAAGAATGTCAGTGGGATAAAGCTTCAAAAACTTTGTACATCTTTTTTTATCACACTGCCAGTCTCTTTTTCAGTAACTGGTTCCATTTTCAAAATACTAGGAGACTGTGAAGGATGAACCAATGAATGTGAACATGACTAAATCACAAATGAACTGAAAGAAAATGTTGAATGTAGCCTGGAGAGCCAACTGTGTTGCAGCCAAGAAGTTTTGACTGCGTTTTTGGTAGCACCAGGTAGAATAGCATCACCTAGGGTTATACAGCCTTCTTCTGTACCAGGAATAAAGTGAAGGGAATGAGACAAATTGAAAAACTGTTCCTACAGGAACATTTTTTTCTGAACAGTTGCAACTGACAGACAAGTATGCCACTTTTTCTTTTTGAACCCTTCTGACTTCTAAAATAGCCTTACCATAAGATTTATTTGATTAAAAGTAGTCATTTACATCTGAGTTTGAGTATATACTCAGTGGAAAGAGAAGGACAGTTTGAGAGAGTTATTTATGTGATAGTAGAGTATATCTCTAAAACACATCAGATACACTAAACCCTCTATTTCTCTCCATTGGCTGTTAAAGGAGCTCAAGCCCACTCTGCCAGACCTTTGGAAATTTAAGCATCCACACAAACTAACTTCCTTTTCTCTGTGTGTGTGTCTTGCCATATGCTGTCTTGTTTTACTATGTCAGATATTTTGAAATTATGGGGAGCATTTCACAATGACTTACCTGAAAAAATCAGAGTCTGCTGTGATTTCAGTATGGAAGTGGATCTTTAGGCCAAATAGATTTTACGTTAAGATGACTTTGGACATTTGGCAAACAAGAACAAAGGCACTTTGTTAAATATATCTATGGCTTTAGCTATAAAACTAATGATTTTTACAGTCACAAATCCTAAATCAACAAGTATTACTGTGATACAGAATTTCTCCAAATTAAATCTAGAGGCTATCATTTTAGATATCTCAGGAAATCTACATCTGAGGATGTACCTCCTCAGAATAGCTCTGCGTCTAAAGTGGTGCTTTAATGGTAAAGGTGTATATGGTTAAAGTTTTGCTAAAGGAGAGCTTCAACAGAAAAATGGCGGGGGGGGGGGGGGTTATTCTTTCTTTTTTTTTTTCCTTCAAGATGCCTTGCTTGTGCAAAATCAGTAACATCTGCCAAATCATGACTGTTAGATTAACCGGTTCACTAGTACTTCATGGCGCTCTCTGTCTTGAACCTCAGTACTTCTTCCTAATATCTCCAAGATTACCTCAAAGATAAGTCTGACAGCTTATAGGAATTTTTTGGAAGACTGAGAATGAATCCAACCAAGAGAAGCAAACTGTCTTCTCAAGAATGTATCTTTCTCAAAAATTCTGAAACAGTTGAAGGTAGTAATAACTGCATCCCAAACAGATGTACCCTGTATAAACAGTCTAAGCCTTTAGATAACCAGGATCCATGTTGGAATCTGACACTTAGATGACTTTTGTAACAATGGTAAACACCCAGAATATTGATATAAATATTTTATACAACCAGAGTCTTAAACAATGTGCTGACAATATTTTCTTTCTCTCTCTGTAGTTCTAACGTAATTCATAAGATATTTTATTCCTATTTGTTCTCCATGTATTTTCAACATTTCTTGTTCATAATAATGTCTTAATTTACTTGCAGGCAAAATTTCCTCCCCAAAAATAGCAATGAGTGCTTTATCAGAGTTCAAAAACATATTGACAGACATAATTTGATTTTGATTGCATACTTGATAAAGGTAATATTTTTGACCTTTTCATAATAATTAGCGTGTATCAAAGGTTGTTATATCCAGTTTGTTGGTTGGAGCAACTTCCATTTCACTTCACTAAGGAACATGTTAAGCTGCTGGAAGACAAAAAAGAATGTTGAGAATTTTTTACCTTTCCTTTTTTTTCCCTATTAACTCTTTTATCCAAAAGATGCAGACCAGTCTTATGATTTGTTTTTTTATGTCCAGTTTGAGTATTTTGAATACAGGGTACTCTGTGTTTTGAATACAGAGCTACTGAAAGTTTTTTTTATTTAACATTCCCTTATTTTTTCTATCAAACAAAGGAAAGCCATCTTTTAGAAATGTAGTTATTTTGATGTTTCATAAAGCTATATGAAATTATTACATGAGCATTTCCAAAGCAAGTAAATAGGCTTATACGCAGAATTTGATTTGAAATGGTAGTTTGTGGCTCAATTCTTCTGTCCACATATATGTGTCTAGTACCACCTGAGATGCACATATCAGAGAAATCTGCATGACTATGAAATATGAAGAAGACTCAGTAGAAAACTGTGCACTTATGGAGTGGCAGCTGGAGGTCTGCATAGATACTATATCCCAAATGGCACTAGATCTCTATGTATGACTGATTCAATCAAGTCTCTGCAGTAGGACCATTTTCTTTTTTTTTAAGAGGAGATATCTAACTTTTTGTCACTTTCTATGAATAGTGTAGAAATATAGACTTCTCATGATGCTAATGTATCCTAATTTAGTTGATTATATGAGGATAGGATGTTTTTCAACAGAGATATCCAACTCTTTTCACTGGCTGAAGAGCATCTAAACAGGCAGCTTAGATTAAACACCAAGATCAGGACTCCATTACCTAACCACAGGCATCCAAGTGCAATTTGGGATACATGAGCTTCCTGAGTGACTCCATTTGCTGATCTAGTTAGGAATGGTTGTCCTGTCATCTTGTTTCATATTTGCCCATCCCATGCAGATATCTCCAAAACACAATGTCTTCAGAAATGACATTAGACATTCACACTTAGTCATCTAAATTGTACTTATAGTGTGGAAGTCAATTAGAGACGGGGGAGAGGGAGAGAGAGGGAGAAGTGAAAGACAGAAATTAAAAATTAACAAAATTATGAAAGAACAAAAGAAGAGGGAAAAACAGAGCACTGTTATTCTCTGAGTATTCCTAGTGGTGATGCTTCTGGACTCACCTGCTCACTTTATTTATCCATTTTATTTCTTCCAGTTTTAACAGGATAAACAACTGTCTTGCAAATTTTGTGAATGACAAATCAGAAAAATAAGTAAAAGTAAAAAGGGTTAAATAGCTTCTAGTTAATCTTAAAGTAGTCTGACAGCCAGTGAGCAATTTGGACGTTCACCTTGAATTCCATATTACAGTTTGACAATTGGTCAAAATTGTTTCATTATCCCAAGCATGGTTTTTCCCATATCTATTTATTCAGGCCATTGTATAAATAAATAAATAAATGCTGCTACAAGATTAGTCAGCTTTCTCAAAAGCATAAGCACACGTGGTAGTGCCCTTCAAGGATTTTAAGTTTTGAAACCCTGCACCTTAAGCACTGTGTTAAACAGTGTGTACCCAAAGAATAAAGTTATTCACTGAGGATTAGTATTATATATCATTAAAGTAAATCTTGTCTTTTCAGAAAATAACATATCTGTGGGTGGAAGTGGGTTACGTTAAGCACAAACTCCCTAACTTCCATTTTAAATGGAAATCTATCCTTCTTTTCTGTTTATCTGAAAAATACATACTTTAAAAATATGCATATATTAGTGAAGTACTTGGCATAATAGTGGAGAAAACTTCTTCCTAGATCATAATTGTTTTAAAGTTCCCATCTCTCACACATTTCTAAAAATGTAGTCACCAAGATTTCTTCTTCTTGGTTTATATATTGATATGGATAGAACACAATTTTTAGACTAGAAAGGCCACAGCTTGTGGACTATAGTACAAGATGATACATATAACCAGGCATAAATATCAACTGAAGATATACCTAAGTATTTCTGTTTTCTGAAGTAATAGAATAACTGTGGCAATGTAAATTTGTAGACACAATACCACTGACAGAATCGTGTAAACCATATGTGAAGTACAACAAAAGCAGTCTGTGTGGAGGATAACAACATTTCAAAGTGGTTGCCTGTCAAGGTTACAGGAATTCACAGAATGAAAATAGCTGAGCTGAACTTCCATTAGCATTTAGCTAAAAATCAGCTTCATTTTYACCAACTGAAATAGTGTACTGCTGCCCTCTAAGGAAGATTAAACTGTTTGATTTGTTTCCAAATTACAATATAATGAATCATCAGTAATAATTGTCATTCAGCTTGCATCTACTGGTACAATCAGAACCATTGGTCTGATTAGCCTTAATCAAAGATTTAGTCCTATGATTTCTATTYGTGCTAATGAGGTATGACTATGGAGTCTGAAGGTCTGCACTGAGCAAGTTTGGAAGTCCTGTACTGAACTCCATCTACTCTGGGTTGGTTTACCGGGGAGCTGGTTTACTTCTGTCCATAACGTAAGCATTTACATCTGATATAATCATCTAATCTGATGTAATCGTCAATTTAAAGTTAAGGAAGAGAATCAGGTATTTTGGAGGAATGGTTCATAGTATCAAAATATTGATGAAAAAAAAAAAATAGAGCAAATAATTAGTTCTACCTTAAATGTGCTTCTTTCTATTAAGTAATCATAAAATGAACCAAATAATACAAAAAATTCAGATGTCCAAATGTATTGAAACCTTCTGTCTGTCTGTCTAGTTCCTCATATGTCTCAAGACTGTCTAGAACTACTTTTCCTGAATTATTTTTTGATAATCGCATCAGTGTTTATTTATTTGTTGAACCTACTTAGAAATTGAAAGTATGTCTTGCAAGGCAGTAGGTATTCTGGAAGCTTGTTGAACTTATACATATAGAATATCTTGCATAAAATGTGGTAAAATGAAGACTTTTCTTATAAAAAAATGTTCAAAGTGTGGAGATTTTTTTTTTTTGTGCTGTACGATAGCATGTTAATTGCAGAACTGTCAGAACACACATTCAGTTTCCTTATTCTCAGTGTGAGAAGATTCAAGAAGAAAGTATATTTTATAAACAACATACTATGAATGCCACAGCTAGAAGTGCATTTTAGCTCTCTCTGAAGGTTTTCATTAAAAATGTAGGAATAGGGAGTCCTACTCCTTTGGTCAGAAGCCTTGCCCTCGTGGCTGTGCTTAGTAAACACCTTTCTTATAAATCAGGTTGGGAGAGACTGTTARCAATTGCTGTAAACTTTAGGCTATGTTCTTCACGCTTCCCAACGAATCTTAAATTATTTTGTACATGTTGGTGCATCTACAATGTTAGGGATACAAATCTGAATGATTATGACTATGACAGTTGAACCCTAACTTGTATGATGATTTAAAACTATGACTAAGGATCTCATTGTACTCCTGGCTGCTATTTGCCCATCCACCTGAGAGAGTGTTTTCAGTCTTATGGTTCCATTAGTTAAAGAGAAGTTTAAGTAATGAGAAACAGTACTGTATAAAGGATATCTGATTCTGATTTTAAAAAGTATAAACAGATGCAATCACAGGATGTCTACAGGTTATCTTTTTTTCCATTGCATTGACTTTACAGCATGTCTGACTGTGACAGTTGCCCAAAGATTGCCCATGACAGGAAGTGTCAAGGAAACTAGTTGTTGTGGTTTAACCCCAGCTGGCAACTGAACACTGCACAGCTGCTCACTCACTCACCCTAATGGGATGGGGGAGAGAATCGGAAGAATGAAAGTGAGAAAACTCATGGGCTGAGATAAGAACAGTTTAATAATTGAAATAAAATAAAATAATAATAATAATAATAATAAAAATAATATACAAAACAAGTGTTGCACGATGCAATTGCTCACCACGCACCGACCGATGCCCAGCCAGTCCCCGAGCATAGGACCCCTGGCCAGCTTTCCCCTAGTTTATATACTGAGCATGACATCATATGGTATGGAATATCCCTTTGGCCAGTTTGGGTCAGCTGTCCTGGCTGTGCCCCGTCCTAGCTTCTTGTGCATCTCCAGCCTTCTCAGTCAGTAGAGCATGAGAAGCTGAAAAGTCCTTGATCTAGTGTAAGCAGTACTTAGCAACAACTAAAACATCAGTGTGTTATCAACATTCTTCTCATACTAAATCCAAAACACAGCACTATACCAGCTACTAGGAAGAGAATTAACTCTATCCCAGCTGAAACCAGGRCACTAGTGCATCATTCAGGTTGCCACATCTTTCATAATTAGGTAATCATCAGCCTGAGGAATGGATTCTGCTGAGCTACATGTTAGCCTAACACGTGATGCTACCAACAACTGATATGTTATATTACCATATATTATGGTAACAACATATGTTGGTATGTTGGTGTGATACTAACCGTTCTTCTGAATTCCTACTTAGAGAGTCATTATCAACTAGGAAAGAGTTGCATTATTTTTTAAAGCTATTACAGACAGCCACATTAAAAGCAAAACTTTTTCTTTTGCTCAWTATAGGTTAAACTGCAGAAGATAACTCATTTCAGAGGAACGAAGATAAACTCCCTTATCAAAACCAAATTACTTCCTATTAGTCACTCTTTAGATGATAGGAGGAATTTAATAGAGATTCTCCAGGAGAATAAAATGAAGCAAGTGATATAACTTGCCCAGAATTCATGAACTCTTCCTTCCAGTTCTGTACAGTAAATATTAACAAAGGTTCTATACTCGCTCCAAAATYGTGACCTTCTAATGAATTTCATCGTAATACTTCTCTTAAGATGAATTTGAATCTATTCATCTGACTTTCCCCCAATAATCTGAACTATAAATTAAACCTCTGTACACAAGAACAAATTTTTGCTTTTTCTCCTGACCAGTATTTATCTAGAATTCCTTCTGCATAATGAGTTGTACCGTTGCCACAGTACAGTAGGAGCCACCACAAGAAGAGATATACATCCTATCTGAAGATGAACAAGCATAGCTACTTATTATACCTCTTAAATAAAGTCATTATTCCATATCAGAAGTTCAGGATCTTCCTCTAGTGGTTTTCAAAAGCATACAGGCTCATAGGGCCCAGATCTGTTGTCTGCACATAGGTCTCTGAGGGGATCTATGGGAAACCTGTGATTTCTTTCAGAAATACTTAGAAAACATTTGAGGTACCATAGGGAAACTCAAATGGTAGTGTAGACCTTCTTCTATGTGAACAGCTGACTCAAGCCTGGAATGTCAATCGCTTTTAAAAAAGTCTGCAGAATTGCTCTGGGAAATCACTAGAGACACTGCAATGTATATTTTAGTAATAATTGAGAAACTGTTTTTTCCTAGGTGCTTATCTTCAAGTTGTAACAATAAAAATGTTAGTCAATGCCAGGCTACACTAGAATGTTATAGAGAATTAATCTCGTTTTACTGTCACTGGGGTTTTTACTGACATAAGAAAATACTTGCATAATCTTGATTGTGAAGTGGCTTCTGGAATAATTGCAATCTAAAACCATTTTTGATAACTCATGTTATATGCCTGAGGCCTAGCAAAGAATAAGCAAATATTAGAGTCTTCTACCCAAATGGTCACAGCTTTAGGCATTAACAAATTTATATAGTCAGGCTAAATAAATATTGGCAAAAGTTGATAGGGCAGGGATGAAAAAGAATTCTTCACTTAATCACTGGCCACCCCTTTTGCCCCTTGGAATATAGCATTCTAAAGAAAATTGAAAGAAATCTTAATAGGAAATCTTTGCTTTTTGAAGTGACCAGAAAAGTATACTGGTGACTCCATTCAGCATTAGATGGCTAGTTAGATGGCTTTTTTCTGACTGATGGCATAACTTCTAACAAGAACACATATAGCCAACCCTCAGAGTTCTCTGAAATGGTCAACACCTTTCTGCATAGTGTTAGTATATTAAAATAACTTCTGTTGACTTAAAGGTCCCAGAAAATTATATACATACATATGTGTATATATATAATAGATATATATTCTTCTGGAAAATAATTTATGTAAAAATTTAAATGAAATCTAGAATATTTCCTGAAGCAAATTCATCAAAAAGAGGCATCTTATTAAATGTTATTACCTTTATGATTAGGTTTTTAAAATTAAGCCAAGCTATTAATAACACCATTTAGTATTCTGTTAGCTTGAGTATTTATGTCTTAAAGTATAGACTAAAATAYGAATAAATTTGGGGAGTGGAATATTAAGAAACTAGAAACATAGTAAATCATAATGGGACTAGAAGAAGCCTTCTGAGTCATCAGTTATAGTCTGCTGCAGCAGGCAACCCTACCATATAATCTCTTTGCTAAACTGATCAAACTCTGTTTATTCACAGTTACAGTTTTGGGGGTTTTGTTGGTTTGTTTTGTTCCTCTTTTTTATTCTTTATCAAGATAGTGTTTTAAAGTTGTCCTTCTCTAATATTTAAAAGTAGTCTCTTAATTCCTGTATAAATTCAGTGGTGGGTAAGGTTTCCTCTTTTTTTTTTTTTTTTAAATTTTCCTCTCCCACCCCTCTTATTTTCCTTTTTCTTTCCCTCTTCTTTCTTTCCCTTTTCCTCTTTGTTCTTTTCATCTCTCTTCTCCCCCCTATTTTCTGTTTGTCTTTTTTTTTTTTTCTGTGCACAAAAGTTGCACCTATCTTAACAATTTCTTCCCTTTGCCATCTTGATGTAGTTATACAAAGTAGCTGTCCCTTAGTCATCATTTTGGCAAGTTATTCTTGCCAAGTTGCTTGAGGACACATATACTTTGACTTCAATGATTCTGGAATAGAAAATATTTCAGACAGGCTGATGCTAATATCAACCTGACCTGCAAAACAACTAAGTTAGTTACTAAGCAGTTGGAAGTTTAAAAAAAAAAATCTGGAAAATAAATGACATTCTGGAATTCTTATCTCTGCATTTTACATTGCAGATGAAATGGAAATAGTACTGGAAATAGATCTCTATTCTTTCAGGAGCATATTCTAGCAATTATACCATGTAGTCAAACTCTCATTTGCTGGATATTTTTCCATCTTCAGGAATTTTTCATTTCTGGCTACTCAGTGGCACAGTTTTAACAGAAGGACCAGAGAATACTGGTTGACTTGTGGTGGATGTCCTCCCTGAAGATTGGAAAATGTAATTTCTAGACATTCAGGGTGAGAAATGTCAGAAACTGTTCTTCTATTCCCGGAGCAAATGTTCTCTGATCCCTCGATGAGTGCTATGCAAAAGGGTGCAGTACCATCAAGGGCTGATATATTTTAATCAAAAAAAMCCCCAAATGTTCCACAACTGTGCAGATGAATGCAAGACATGTTTACTTTGTATGTAATTTCTTGAACTGTAGATTCCTATCCTTCTTGCACCGACAAAATCATAAACCCATACTTCACTGTCAGATGCTGACAGGTGTCTAGGATGTCTTCTAGGATCACCACTGTAAATGACAATTCCAGGTGCATATATAAATGCAATGTTGGTCTACTTACAAAAATACAGAGCTATAAGTCGGTGCATTCCAGATATATCTAGCTATGTTATTGAAGGCTCCTTTTAACCTTCTCTTGCATTCTGCTTATGACACTTGGGTTTACTCTTGGTCAACAAGTCTTCTTGACCTCATTAGTACCCAGATCTTTTTGCAGTTGTGAGATATGTATCCAGGTATGGACACATACCAAAAAGTATGAAACTGCTCTACCTCTAACGTAGAAGTCTAAAAGCTACATGTGCGATTTAGAGCTCAAAAGCCTAGTTAATGGATAAGTACTGCCAGAAATGGGTAAGTACTGTCAAAAATGGGTAAGTACTGCCATAGAGAGTTTATTTCATCCTTCTGTGCTGCACTTTCATCAGCTAAAATATGCAAAAAACAGCTATGGAAAAATCTCTGGATACTTTTTCTGAGGTTTTATTAAGTTTAAATGGCCCACAGACAGGTCTGGTGATATGCAAGGGAAGGCAGACCATGCAGAAGGGAGCAGGAGAGGGGAAGTGGTATGGATGGAGAAAGCTCTGAGAGGAGTGAGGAAAGAGCAAGCTTATTACTCAGCTTCAGTGAGATATAAAATCAAATCAGTTGCATGCAGAATGCCTCATCTGGAAGTGTTTCCTATTAGCGAGTTGAAGTGTCTTCCTGCTCACAGTAAAGTGAATTACCTAATTCTAAAGTATAATTACATGAACAGATAGAGTCATATATTCTTTCACCTACACCCTGATCTGTCTCATGTAAGCAGATCTCATCACTGGGCTTGAGTTGATACCTCCTGCCTCTCACCTAACTCATATCTCATGGGCAGTGATCAGTTCTTAGCTTTCTTCATCCAGAATATGAGGAACTTAAACACTTGGCCTCTGACTTCAACCCCTGGAAGTGAAGTCCTCACTTTTTGGCTCTAATGTGTTCCACAACATTAAAGTCCATTTTTAATTGGGTTTCTGTTAACATTCTTCATAAAGTCTAGCACTTTCTTTTTCTTCAGGCTACCACATAATGACTCAAATAAAAGAATTTCTACACTAGACACTTTTACAACCTGCATGTGTCCTCATTTTATACTCACATACACATTCATATTGTAATTGGAAGGTAAGTTTTATAATATTATTTATATGACACAATATTGTGTGACACGTTCAAATCATAATTACTCATTCAGACATCCACCCAATTTACTACGACAATGGAATTAAAATCCCTGAAACATTCTGTGGCTTAAAAGTTGTTATTAGAGATCTCTGAAAATTGAGTGCAATATAAACAGAACACTCAAACTATTTGTCAGCTGTTTTAATACTTTAACATTAATAAAATACAGCCATTTGTAAGCCATTCAGGAAATCAGAAGAAAAGGTCCTTATCCTATATATAGTGCTCTTGTTCCACTGGAATAAAGGAGCTACGCTAATTTGTATCCCTTAAGAGCAAGGGATATGTCTATGTGAGGACAGCAATGGTGAAAGTGTTCAAATCTATAAATTCCAGTCAGTGACAAGATAATTTCAGATTCTTAGGTAGAAAACTGTGCATTTTTTCAGGCTTACTGGTGTAGATAGTACAAGGGACTGCTTACCACGTGGTCAAGTGGGAGATCTGGTTAAAGTCATTCTTTGTCATAGATTTCTTTTGTGCCTTGGGAAGGTCTCATAATCTTTGTATGGTTTACTTCCCTACTTATAAAACAGGCAGAACAGTTCAGTCTCCTGAAATAGGGTTTTCTCTCATGCACAGACTATATGTCCCTATGGAAGGTACAGAAGAAGCTAGAGTTTGGTAATCAACCTCCAAACCACTGCCAATGAAGCCTTCTTATGTCAAGTGCTGAAGCCTTTCTTATTTTCTAGGAATTCCTGGAACCCTATAAGAGCTATACAAATACAAGCACACATGCATACATGCTTCTTACTGCTTCCTTTTGTTCCTTGATACTGCTGCTGTGAACTCTGCCACCTGTGTGGAGTCCAGCAGCACTGATGGAAGTAGCCAGTAAGTGAGAAGGGACTTGGACCCAGGTTACATGCTTTTAACAATGATAGCAGATATTAATTCTGACATGCATATAACAGAGTTGTCATAAYTACTCTAAACATTACTGTAACAGAAATGCATGTAAAATTCTAAGTATTTTTCCCAGACCTCAGAACTACTTTTCTTGGTATAAATGCAACAGTCAGTGAAATTTAATCAGAAATGGTTAACAGCTTTCAACAATTTGTTAGAAATTCTGGATACAGAGACTTTTTTTTTTTTTAATTTAGATATAAAAATCTATGTCAACATCCATATTTACATTTTCAGTTRCTTGCTTTAGGATTTTTTTTACAAATATACCTAACTTATTTCATAATTTTAAAATTGTATTTGTTTTTAAGATTTTAAACATGAACAGATGAAAGCATGTTACTATAAGAAATTGATGAATGTCATGGTTTGTTGTGCATATGATGACATTGCATAGGAAATAATATATATTTATAAGCAATGACGTGAGATCTAAGTTCCACATTTTGTCTTTTAGCTTGAAAAGTTTCACTGGAATCAATTCACTGTAAGAGGAGGAGACTCTGCCCTTTTACCATAACTTAAAACTTTAATCACGCACTAGCTCTGAAGTTATACAATGTTGGAATCCTGTGCCCATGCACAACACAGAACATAAAGGACATTCCCTTCTCAGTTGTAGAAGGACACATTCCCTATTTTAATGTATTTCATCTTCTGTATCAGATTTAATGACTTACTTTGAGATGAGTAAGTGTAAAATATTTTGTTAGCTTCAGATATGAATTGATATTGTTGATATTGCAACAACTGACCACTTCTTTTAGTTTCTGGCTTCACTTATTCAGTGAATCTCTTGGCTAAGCAATGGTTTCACCTTCCTTTCTAATCCTGTTATCCTACTTCACAGACAGTAACTCAAAATGAATTTGGTAATTCCATTTTTTATTCTTTGCCTTCTTAGTGACGTAAAGTATGAAAGACGTCTATATCTCTATTAATATCTTTATGTATATTGCTTTTTCTTTGTCTGTTATTTGTTTTTGTTTTGCATAATTTCCATAGATTTCATACATCTGTGAAAAAACAAAGAAGTAAGATAAGAGCCTTTCCTTTTTGTGACATTTAATTAATCTGTGTTTTTTATCTCATAGCTGATGTTATCACCCGAATCTTTTTAAACAGTTATTAGTATTCACCTTTTAATGACAATACATGTAGCTAATCTATGTCTGCATTCAGTTTGCTGAAATAATTTACAATCAGAAAAGCATTTTTATCTTCTCTAATCACTTAAAACTGCTTTAAAATAAAATAAAATAAGTTAAAGGAAAATAAAAGGAAGTAAAATAAGACTAAATAAAATATTACAGCAAGCTCAAAATGAACTTCATTTAAAAACTTAGTCAAMCAATCTTGTTTCAGAATGTGATGTTGTTTTTCAGGGGTAGGATTTAGGGAAAAAGAGAAACTGCAATTCTCATTCAGGATTTTCAGTAGTAGAGAAAGAGTGCTTTTCAACTAGCATTTTTTTTTCCTTCTCAATAAGATAACCAGTTTTTCTGAGATAACTTTGGAAAAAATGGATTAAAAATTGTCTTCAAATTTCAAGGAAATATCAAGCTGGAAAAACTACAAAGTCCAGCACTAAAAATTTAGAAATAGAATTGATGTTTCATCTTGAAGATTCACAGTGAAAGACAAAAAAAGTAGAAAGAAAAAATTACATTAAACTCTTGATGTTACAGTTAAAGGAGCCTGGATGATCAAAGCCTTTTTTTTTTTTTTCCAAAAAACAATTTAATAACAAAGAAAAAAGATGGAGACAGAGGGAACTAAGGAACCTTAAGACTACATTTTTAACACTGCTGAAATTGTTCAGTGCTCAAAAATCTTAGCAGATACTCTCAATGACGAGTTCAGCTTTATCAGCCCTTATCCAAATTGTAGAGCACTTTTGGTGGATAGAGGATGTCTACAATCTCTCTTTGGTGTTTTGTCATGGTTAAGGAAAACTACAGCAAGAGGTTACCTACAAGATAATTCTGTCTGAGAGATTCTTAATGTCCATAAATATTTCTTCTGTGTGTGTTCATTTAATAAAAACTGTCTAGGAAATAGCTGAGCTACTAGCAAATACAGACATTCTCCCCATTGAAATACTCATTCTTTGGTTTTAGATGAATTCTCAAGAGCATGTATTTAGAATATTGATGAATCTGAAAATAATAAACACAAATAATTGAAGAATAATCTTTCATCCATAAATACTGATGGATATAGTTTTGCCCATGGTGCTCAAATAGTTTATTATAATTGCCAGCCGGGTACTCACATGTCAATGTTAACTCAGTTTTCCATGCAGGTTAAAAAAAAATGTAATGTGTCCACAGTCTTGGTTTTCAGTCTCAAAGGTACAAATAAAGGGATTGGCAAAACTAAGTATTTGTTACTCAGTCTCTTATGTACATAAAACTGTGACTTAAACAACATAGTCTGACTGAATTATTAGCTTCTTAAAAAGAAAGAACTATGGTAAACCTTTCTAAGGAACACATTTTCCTGGAAGATACTGTAATAAACAAACTTGTTCTTCATCATTATTGGAAGAGATTACCTATGAATTTCAGCAGCAGCTCCTGAAGCGAGTGAAACAACCTGCAGTTGTAAGATCCTTTCCAAARTGTCCTTTGTTATTTTGAGATATAAGAGCCTTGAATTTTAAATCCTTCTTGACTAATGTCAATTAGTTCAATTGGTTCTTTCTATCTACATTTTAACTCTAACCAAATCTCCAAGGTCAAAAGTTAAAAATGTTTTCTTAGATCATCTTTCATCATAAACATATCAATATCTCACTTTTTTATGTGCTTAACCTTTTTGAGATTTGGCAACTGAGATTCTGTATTTCTGGAAGATAAGATATAGTAATGTAAATCAATCATTTCATTAAAAGATGTACTGCACTGATTTTCTTTGAACAAGTGCTGCTTCATAGGACAATAGCATTCAGAATGGTCCGTTTGACTTCAGCATTTTTTGTCAGTCTGGATTATGATTTAATGTTTTCTTCAACTGGGAATTTTATCCCCAGTTGTAGCCCTGTGATAGAAGCTATAAGCATCTGATAAATTTCTAAGTTGAAAGTTCTGTTACAGAAGGTAATTGAAAGACAGGAGACAGAACTTTCTCTTTATTTCTTACTATTCTACAAAATACTGCACACCTCCAGGAGATGTAGGGGAACAAATGCAAGGTACTGATCTCCTTAGCTTCTGTAAACTGTACCCAGATAAACTTAGAGCTATATTGTGTCATTATCACTCTCCTTCAAACAATTACAAGATAAAAGGTATGTGTATACTTTGAAAATTTAATGACAGTGGTAATACACGTTTTCTTCCTTTAATGATGCACAGCTTTTTCTGGAAAGACAGTACGAGGAATCTTCCTGGATATTTGGCCAGAGTCTAAATGCAAATTTGAGAAGTTCCAGTAACCTGGCATTTTATGGTGTTGAAAATTTAATTTCTGGAAAAACCAAAAACCAAAACCAAAAAGAAAACCAAACAAACAAAACCACCACCACAACAACGAGGAAATAGAATGCTCAGAATTCTCTAATATGTTTAATTCTGCATGTCATCATCAAAGTGTAGTATCTGTGATGAATTAAAGGTCCTTTCTTGAAACCAGTATTATAGACATAAAGAAGGTGCTGAAAGGTGATCCAAATAGTACTGAACAGGTTTTCTGATTTCTATATGCTGGGAAGGAGGAGGAAATGTCTTTCCTTATAGTAACCTCAATCACAATAGTTTTTCTCTTTCTTGTTGCCCCATTTCAGAACATACATGTAGTGAGGAAAAGGCCTAGCTGCTTAGGATAACACCATGGAAATCCATCTATGCAGTGCGATTCAGGGAGAGTATCTGACTTTTTAATAAAGTTAGAAAACTTAAAGCAGTCTGATCAGGTCTGCAGCTGGAAATCATTGCCTTCTCCTAGAGAAGACAAGACCAGCTATTTGAGTAGCAAGTATTCATTGAGCAGAGGCATATGGTCTCAATTGCCTTCTAAAGATACGATCCATTGGTGCCATTTATTTTGTTGACTGGTGGGAAGAGTGAAGCAGGATGTGACAGTAGTGGACACAGCATCCAGGTCAGCAGCAGCTCATGTATAAGTGGGAGGTGCAGGAGAATTACATCAGTGGTTACTTTTGGCAGAGTGTTAAGACGTAAGTTGTTACTTCCAGGATTCTGTGATTGCAGTCAGTAGAGATAAATAGGTCCAAAGCCCTGTTTCCAAGACCACATTGTTAAAAAATAGCATCACCCAGTACCACAGATAATATTTGCACTATTACATATGTCTACTCTTGTGTCCAAGGCTGAGACTTTACCTTTGTGGACTGCTAACAGAGGATCTGGCCCTCACTGTGACACCTGATACGATCTTTCCAGGGAGACCTCCCAGACCCAAATCCTAGAAGGGAGTCAGCCTGAGCTCTCCTTGAGAGGCATTTTGTATCATGGTGCTAGCGCGATATGCAGAAATTCAGGGCTCGAAGTGTGGTACCAAGACRTTTTAGGACATTAACAAATAGCTTTTTAGCACTGTAATTGCACTGGGTCTGGCTGGGATGGAGTTAATGTTCTTCATAGTAGCTTATATGGTGYTGTGATTTGCATTTGTTGCTAAAACAATGTTGATAACACACTGGTTTTAACAGTTGCTGAACCGTGCTTTCACAGTGTGAACTCTTTCCCTCTCTCACACCCCTCTCCAGCAATGAGTAGGCTGGGGGTAGGCAACAGGTTGTGAGGCCACAGCTGACCTCAACTGACCAAAGACATCATTCCCAATGATAAAAGCTCAGGGAAAGGAGGAGGAATGGGGGTACAATCGTGGTTATGGCTTTTGTCTTCTCAAGCAACCGTTACGCATGCTGAGGCTCTGCTTCCCAGGAAGTGCCTGGACATCTGCCTGCCAATGGGAAGTAGTGAATGAATTTCTCTTTCTACTTTGCTTACATGCACCCCTTTTGCATTCCTTATTAAACTGTCTTTATCTTGATCCACAAGTCTTCTTCCCTTCCTTCTATTTTCTCCCCATCCTCTGGGAGGGGGGAGTGGGAGAGAGGCAGGGTGGGTGTTTGGCTTCTAGCCAGAGTCAGCCCACCACAGTAATGGATATAATGCCCTGTGTGAGAACACATAGTCTGTTTGCATTTGAATTTAACATATTAATTTGAAATATATTTCAAATAGTGACTAACACACTTTGATTTTGAAATGGAATGAATTAGAAAGGCTCAGCACGTCAATCCTGTTTGTCACCTGAGAAATGGCAATTAACATACAACACTTCTTGTTCTCTGTGCTTGATCTACTCTTGTTGTTCTCATGATTGATAAGAAATGTCCAAACAGAGATTTGGAGACAGAATTTCAGGAGGAAATGTAACCCAGGTTCAAATGGGAAACAAAGTGGAACAAGTCAGGCATAGAATCATGCCAATTTCAGCCCTACAAGCTGAACTAGGGGGAAAGAAAGCAAAAAACAAAACCAAAAAAACTTTCATGGGTTTGTTTCCTTTTTTCTGATTTGCAAGTAACGTCAAGCACTAATTTAGTAGGCCAGGAGGCTCACCAAGTTAATGTCCATAGTATATGCCCGAGCCAAGCATTTATAGTAGATACACCTGCAATCCATTACTCCAGGTAAAAACAGGTGATATTTACATACTTTATCTAAATTTTTAAACATTTCTTTATCTTAGGGCTTAGTTATCTAATGGACTTTAAAAGTAGCTTTCATTTTATATWGTTTAAGCCATCCATAATTTAGTCATCTAAATCTGTCTCTAAATTATGGAAAGTCTCTTCTGCTTGTCTTAGGTCATTATTTTACAACTGGAAGAACAGTTCACTCTATCTGTCTAACAGTCATTCAGACTGTCTCCTTCCATTAACAATATTGAGTGTCAAGATGAGCTGCTTGTATCACATACTTAACTTTTAGGTGGCTAAAATTAAATTAGACAAGTCAGCCTGCAGAAAAACTTACATTTCTCTTGCACTTGAAGTATCTTGAAGCTTGTCATACCAGCACAGTACTTACATTTGCAATAATCTAAAATCTGCTTATGGACAGACAAGTTAAAAGAAAGGAAGATATTTCAAAAGTTGGAGTTATCTACCATATGATGAAAATAAATTAGTAAAAGCATAAAAAATTGTGAATCATCTCAGACAACTAGCTGGGACGCTAAGAATCCCATAAAGATGCAGAAGCCTTTTCTCACACAGAGTTTCTGCTTTCCTCTAAAAGTAGTACCACTTTCAGGAGGGCATTCTATGGATTATGGAAAAACATAATATAGGGATATTCTCAAATTAGGACACGTAAGTCAGGGTCTCATAATTCAGCACAAAACTCAGGCATCTTCATACCTCAGACAGGCAATCCAAAATAAYTGGAACTTTTGTTTTGTTGGTTTTGGCTTTTCCCCCGCATGGTAACAGTTCATAAATGATGATATTGATTTTAAAGAACTGTTCTGATGTGATCTTAATTTGATCAGAGAGTAATTTCCAGAAGGTAGGAGCTCTTCTTTTAAAAAATGGCTTTTAAATTTTGCAGTGCAGGGACAATACCTGGAGCTTTTGCCTACTGCTTAAGTGTTGTAATGAGTTCAACACAGAAGCAGTACACAGGCTCTAGAGTAAACCAGGTAAAGTGTTATGTCAGGTGAATGTTTTCAGTATGCAGTAGTGGGAGATTAACCTTCCTTTTTTTTTCTTTTTTTTTTTAATTCTGAATGCAATTGAAATAATCTAGAAAAATGCAGTCGTAAATTATGGCTAGGTTTTATTAGAAACACAAATTTAGAAATACTCACAGTAAGCTAATAATAAGCCTATTACAGTCACTTTCAGGTTGACAAGTTGGTTTTGACAATGTAAACCAGGTAGTTTCAGCCAAGTAACAACTACTCCAGATCCTGGTACTATGTAGTAACAAACAACATCATTGGGTGCAACACTGTTGCCAATATATAATACCATATACTTTTGTCACATAAGAGTTTGACTCTGAATAATGGTCCTTCAAACTCGCTCTGGGTCTGGCTGGGATGGAGTTAATTTTCTTCATAGCAGTCCATACGGTGTTGTGGTTTGGATTTGTGACTAGAACAGTGTTGATAACACACCACTGTTTCAGCTATTATTGAGCAGTGTTTGCACAGTGTCGAGGTTTTTTCTTTTTCCCACTCTGCCCCCCACAGTGATTAGGCTGGGAGTGGGCAAGAAGTTGGGAGGGGACCCAGCTGGGACAGCTGACCCAGATTGACAAAAGAGATATTCCATGCCATATAGCGCCATGCTCAGCAATAAAAACTGAGGGGATGGTGTGGGTGGGAAGGTAACCATTGCTCAGAAACTGCCTGGGAATCAGTCTGCCTGTGGCAGGTGGTGAGTGATTGCCTCTGCTCACTTGGTTGGGTTTTGTTTTGTTGTGTGTGGTTTTTTTCTCCTCTTCTTCTTCTTCTTCTTCTTTTTCTTCTTCTTCWTCTTCTTCTTCTTCTTCTTCTTCTACTACTTCTACTTCTTCCTTCCTCTTTCCTTTCCTTATTAAACTATCTTTATCTCAACCCCTCAGTTTTCTTGCTTTTTCTCTTCCTATTCTCTCCCCTGTCCCTCTGGGGATGGTGGAGGGAGTAAGTGAGCAGCTATGTGGTGCTTTGCTGTCAGCCTAGGTTAACTCACCACAGAACTGAATCCCATAGCAAGAGGACAAGGAAGCAATATTATATGCAACTGTTGCTGTAATTAAACTTTTCTGATTCTGTTACTTCCTGTGCAACACAGTTTTGTTACCACTGATTGTGATTTTCCTAATACTTCATTTTTCCTTAATTATATTTTGTTGCTCTATCGCTTATTTAAATAACAATATGCTAAACCCTCTGAGATTGTCTAATAATTCAAGCTGCTGAATTGTCAGCTTATAAGCAGAAAGATACAACTACTTTTGAAACTTTTGCATTTATTACTAGTAATTCAGTTTATTACCGAACTTGTTTAAAATGCCTTTTTATCACAGCTCCCAGAATAAGAAATGCAAATTCTTGTAATTTTATTGTCAATAGAAATATAGCATTACGTACTGCAGAAATTTATGATTTAGCCCATTTGTGAAATCTTTTTCAAAGAATGGAGTGCAAAGAAAAGGAGTCTTAAAATTCTGAAGCTTTCTTCATTCACAAGAAAAATAAAATCGTGACACTGGGTTAACAGCATTTTTATGCAAAGAAAATAGTCACATTGGTGTAGGCTAATTTGGGTAGTTACTGGACGATTCTAAAGTGTGGAGCAGGTATGACTGTATGGTGTTTCTGGTTTGGGGTTGACTTATCTGGACAGAAATCGAGACCTAGAAGTGGTCATCTAGTAGCATTTTAGATACCCTCCAGGATAAGAAGCACCTATAGTGTGTATAGTACAGGAACTACAAGACACTTGTGCCCTTTAGGAAGGTAGGATACCATAGGCTATGCAGGATACAGTAGGGAATCTCAAATGGTGCTTAACGCCTAAGTACTCCTGGAGGGTGACATTCATTGCTTTTAACTGTCTGCATGTGATCAAGTTATCTAAGCTCTCATTAGAGTCAGTGGAGATCTGTCAATACTGTAAAATCTGTTTTGAACAGAGCCTGAAACTGAATTAATAAATAGATCTATAGATGATGAGGCTGTAGTGCTCAAGCTCACTTTCTGGTCTCTCTTATTTAGCAGTGCAGATGTAGCCTGAAGAATCACCAGTTCTGCGTTATAAAAAATATTCAGCACAGAGATATAGTTGACCTTATGAGGTACTTGAAATCTTCTGTGCTATAAAAAACATTCAGCACAGAGATATAGTTGACCTTATGAGGTACTTGAAATCTAAGTGATTTTAATTAATTTCATCCAACTAGGATACAGAACCCAAGGTCTTCTCTGGAGCAAAGCAGCCTGCAAGTATGCTTTGAAAGAACAAAGTAGGAATCACCTGTTAAAAAAGRCAATACACCTTTGTTGCTTAGCAGTGTGAACCTGAACTATTGGCTTGCAAAGCAGGGATCTCTCCCTGAAGAAATGTCAGATATTTGTACCCATTTACTGGTTCATTCATCACAGAGCTTCTCTTCCCCTGGAGTCACTGAAAAAGATATTTCCTATTTAAGATGAAAACACTGATCCCAGAGTAATTAAAAATGTTGTGTTGTCACTGACTAAATTGCTACATCTAGAACCTATGCATTTACCTAATCAGTATGTACCCTCATCAGCCTCTTTCCTCTACCTATTTCTTAATCAAGTTTATGAACAGTTATTTGATTTTTTTTTTTTTAATACCTATACACAAAGAGAAAACTAAACCAAATGGAAAAGTAGATTTCTTTTGACTCAAAAATTTGATTGTATAATACTGACATACAATAATTTTAAGATGATAATGGCTATTTTTAATCTCATATTTGGACACTTAGACAGATTAAGATTGATACCTAAAATTAAAATTAACCCTAATGAAAACAGAGTATATCAATGAATATCATCAGTATTATGATAGATTTTTAAAATAAATAGAACTAAATCAAATATRTGTCTTTCTCTATGAAACATTTCCAAGCTATATTAAGGGAAATAATGATGGGGAATTCACACCTATAAACCTGCAGTTCAGAAAACTCAGCATTGGTGATTAAAGTAGAAACAGCTATTATTTCATGTGGCCTGACTTATCTCTTCAACTGATAAGCTTATTTCAAAATTCCAAGATTAAAAAAAGTTTGAAATAAACCAAAAACATTTTAAAAATGCATAATACAAATTTCTAAATATAATTAATTAATATGACAAAATATCTTTTTCCAGTTCTCTTTAAAATGAGACTTTTTTACATTCCTGAAACCAATTTTTTAATTATTATTATCATTTTGYTTTCAGTTCCTCAAAAGCAATGATACATTCTATTGTATTTCCCGGCTGTATMTTCTATACAGTTTTGTAGCCTGGTTGTTCCATTTTTCTACATGAATTGCATTCCCTAACCAGTCTATAAGCATAATTCATATGTCCAAATTTAAATATATTGTATTCTTCAGGTAGTAACTCTGTGCTTCTATAAGTGTCTCCCAAAACAACTTTCAGGATAGAATGAATTTATCCTTGATCAGATTAATCACTTACTGATTTTTTTTTTTTTTTCATTTCTCTGTACTGACTGCAAAAAGAGTTTATGATAGCAGACTAAGTTTCAAAGATTTAAATTTAAGTCAGTATGTCTTTTCTGTTTCCACCAATGCATCTGAAGTTACAATGAGTCCTTAAAACATGATCAGGATCTGCACTGAATTATGGAAGCAGTTGTCACATAGATAACAGAGCCAACAGGGAAGAATAGGGGTCTAAAAATCTGCACAGGTCAGTAGTTCACTTTTAATGGGATAGTGATAAAGAGAGTCAAGACAGTTTAAAAAAAATCTCATCTGAGTGAAAAAATCTTTAAACATTCATCTTTATTTTTCTGATAAATAATGAATTTCAGCAACAAAAATAACAGTTTTCCAAATTCTCTTGTGAAAAAATACTGCAATCTGTAAAAAATTTGCCTTCATCCTGCTAGGATCTGTAATGATTTGGGGAGGGGGGGGCAAAACCCCTTTAAAATGTGATTTTATGCAGTTACACTGAAGCACTAGGGTGGAAAAGGATTCGCTTCATCTTGATGCTTAAAGCTGACTGAAAATAATATCTTTATGATGTCCTGAGTTGGGCTGGCAGCAATGATGTAACAATTTTCCAAAGAAGGTCTGTGTAAATAGTAAAAGAAAAAAAATCAAGCAAGTTCAGCTGCTCTCTAATGATATAAGAACCTGGTTTAGTTACAGCTTTGGGCTCTAACTCTATGCCAAAATTTGAGACAGACAAAGTTTTCACCTGAATGTTCTGAAGGTGAGATCTGGACCTACTTAAATATGTAAAAGTTGATACATCAAGGTTTTGCACCCTTGATCACTAACCCCTCTACTCAGTTTAGTCTGCTCAAAAGAGCAATTAATTTCCACTGCCTCAGCAGAATTGCTTACTTGACCATTTGCTTTAATTTTTGTCTTTTATTTTTCAAAGCTTGGGGAATACCCAACATGTACTTATGGTATTAAAAGTAATGGTCCAAAGGCATTCACAGCATGGATGATGGGAGTGGAGGGCAGAAGTTTGACATGAAAGTCAAAAGTTGGTAAATAAGTGATCTGTATCAGTGAAATTGGTAGAAGGTTAAAATGTTCCACTTAAAGCAGGCACATGTGCTGCTGGATGATTAAGCAGTATCCTGCAGTAGTGGGAAAATGTAGCTCTGGCATGGGATTTGTTCCAGTCAGCTCTGAGAGTTACACAACAAGCTATAAAAGGATTCGTTAGCTGATCTTTTGGTGGCACTTTGGCATAGACTCTCATATAACTGTGAGGTACTGTGTCAACTGAAACAACAATAACTGAAAAAGCAATTGCTGTTTCTAACACGATGGCTGCTACTGCATGGTTTCTGTGGGTGAATCCGCAAAAAATTCAGACTGTGAATGCTTCATCGAGGAATAACTTTATTGCTCAATAATTTTTTTTCATTATGTGTGAGAATTATGTTTCTCTTTTTACTCTTAAATCTCATTGAAAAACGCCTCTATTAGATGGTTGAGGCATCATGGGAGAATGCCAGTGTTATTACCAAACTGTAGTGATATTTACCATCTTAAAATCAAAGAAAAGAAAACAGCAAGGCTTTACTTGAACTTGTGAATACCTAGAAGCACTTACAGATACCTGTCAGCAAAGACACTTTGCTACAAATTAACACTTAATATTAATAACAACTAATGTTAATAAAACACAATAATAATAATTAAAAAATTATAGAACAGAACTTTAGAATTAGAGTAGCTGAGGGTAAATAGAAGTAACTGCATAGAGGTTGGAGGTGTCACTTAATACTACATTACCCTGTTGCCTTCTAGGGAGGCAATTAAAAAGATACTTCAGGAATATTGATGGAAGAAAAAAAAATTGCAAAGCCTGTGGCATTTGAGTCTGAAATCAAATCATAGGCAAACTTATTTGTCATCCTGAAAAAAAATCATAGGAAACAGTATTACTTTACACATTCTTATACTGTTTATCAAAGAGCACAGTTTAAAACCTTCTGGAGATCTAGATAACAATTACGTTATTATCTTTGACAACTGTTAAACATGGTTTTTAATTACATGTAAAGATGGAGAGTGCTAAATTTATCTTCTTTAAGGTTAGAGATAGCTTAAATAAAGTTTAGCTATATTATACAGTGTTTTTTCCATTTCTGCATATTTTTATCAGAATTGCGTGGATTGCAACTTTAAAAATAGTATGAAAAGCAGAAGCCTCAGAATGCACACTTTGCTTTTGTTTAAGGGGATAGAGAAGATGATGGCAGAAATAGCAGTTCTTTCCAGTAAATACCAATCAGATTGAAGAGTTAGGGCACAAAATTAAGGAAAGGATATTTTCCTCAATTTTAGGTGAAATTTCTACATTTGGCAAACTAAAAATGCAAAAAGGAACAGTTAGGATATAACCCAAAAGGAAGAAAAAAACAGTCATAAAGTTTTCCTACAAAATACAGTATGTTTTTTTCACCTGTACTGTTCTTTAGACAAGGTGTAGGATTTATTTGTTATGGACATACTTTAGTATACGTTCCGTAGTGTGGAGTTGGTCTGTCTACTCTAAAATTTCAGGTTATTTTCCAATATTTTCAATCAGAGGACAGCATGTGTCCATAAGAAGCTAAATAAATACAAAATAGGATGCTTTGTGTCTTTAGACCTTAACTGAATGAATGTATTGTCCTTGTATTGTATTTTTGTCTCTATTACAAATGGAGACATTATATCAATTTCCATGCCATCTCATTCTGGAAATATTATTGTTAGGATATAGAAAAGAAACAAATGGAAAATACAGAGGAAAAATAAACAAAAGGGCACACATCAATTCTAATGGCAGCAGACTCAATTGTGCCTGTTTCTGTAGCATATTTTCACTGAATGAAGAATAGCTTTATCAAAAATCCTTCACGGGTAAATTCTACAGATACTGCTTTTCCTCTCTCAAACTTTGCATTTATTCAGATGTCATTATTTTTATAGGAACACTCACAGTGCATTCAGGTTTGGCATTGTGTTTCTTTAACAGTTTCTGAAAAAGTAATAGTTTGGAGAGGTTCCACACACATTGCATGCAAAAGATGGGAAAAAATGCTTTGTTCTTCCATGGACAATGTACTACTAATAGGCATGAGTTGTTATTCATTACTTAGGCAGAGAGACAAAACTGGTTTCCACTGTAATGTCTTATTACTAATTGGAGACCATATGTGAAACCACTGAAACCAACCAGAGCAGTATTGTTCACTTAAAGCAGGCACTGGATCAATCCTCCAAAGAATAACCTTTTCTCTGCTAAGTAACAACTAGCAAGATCAGGCTGCTTAATTAATGGATGGGCTGAGGCCAACTGTATGAGATTCAACAAGGCCAAGTGCCAAGTCCTGCACTTTGGCCACAACAACCCCATGCAATGCTACAGGCTGGGGGAAGAGTGGCTGGAAAGCTGCCTGTCGGAAAAGGACCTGGGGGTGCTGGTTGACAGCTGGCT
>JAYKAV010003203.1:300414-363767 GCA_035582835.1 Phoebastria nigripes | reverse complement strand
CTAAAACGGTTGTCAAGCATTGGAACAGGCTGCCCAGGGAAGTGGTGGAGTCACCATCCCTGGAGGTATTTAAAAGACGTGTAGATGAGGCGCTTAGGGACATGGTTTAGTGGGCATGGTGGTGTTGGGTTGACGGTTGGACTCGATGATCTTAGAGGTCTTTTCCAACCTTAATGATTCTATGATACTATAATTCAGGTAAAGTGTTTGTGCATAATAAGCCCTAAAGATTATAAAATATAGAGCATTTTGGACTACCCTCTGTGCAAATTACTGGTGTTTAATGAAGTTACATTTTTTCCTTTATCTTTAAGTGGCATTTTACCCTTATTTTAGATTCAGTTATAGTTTAACAAAATAAGTGGATTCTTTTTGCAGTAGTTTTGATAGGAACAGAGACTTTACCTGCTGGATTATTAGGGATCTTTACACAGTGACAGCAACACATCTGTCTTCATAGAAAGGTTTTTGTTTCTTTCTTGACAAATTTTCTTCGCAAGTATGTCCCAAAATATTCATTCTGTTTCAGTGTGTGGACAGCAGGAAACAACTATCAACAAGATTAGTCAATTAACTCAAATAAAGAGTAAATTTTGTGATTGTTTCTGATTTGAAAAGTAACTTCAAAATACACATTCAGTGCCCAGATTTGGTCTGCCTATAATTTCTGGGGAAAATTAGCCTGCATTATAAGCTAGACATATAGACTTTTTTTTTTGGTAGCTTAGTATTGTTCGATTAAAACTTCCAGTTTTTAGAAAACCAAAATGCTTTCAAACTACCAAATAAATATTCATATAAACAAATTACAATACAAAAAAATTGTTAAATTAATATGTATATCATTATATAATTCACACATTACATTATTGGGAGCAAATATAATTTTAATTTCTGCCAGTGGCATATATCTCTTATGACTTACTGTTGAGGCAACTAGGAGCTCTAATTTACTCACTTCACTTAAATGTGTGGAAAACATAAAATGAATCTGGGTTGAATACCTTTGTAAAATATCATTTTGATGATTGAAATAGAACGAATTATGGAAAAGAGAACTGAGTGGGAAGGGAATGATAAAGAAAATTTTAATTTCCCTTTCATATGAAATTCCAAATTTTTTCACGGCAAAATGGAATATTGATTATACACATTTTTAGAGTTCCAAAGCAGGTTGCACATAGGAATTTTTTTCTTCCTCCTCAGAAATGTGGGATGTGAAATTTAAGCTTTGTGCTATCAATCACCATCTTTGACTTTCACTGTGAAGTGACTAGCTGTTCTGAAAGACATATATTTACTTCTTTTCAGGAATTTCCACTCCACTGGAATACAAATTTTGGATTTGCCTTTCTTAAATGTGCAATTCTATTTCCTGAATTCCAGTTATCAGAACATGATGGCTTTTATTGCTTTTCAGAATCAGTGATTACTTTTCAGTTATGAATGAAGCAGATTGGGTATTAAAACAATTCTGTTCACTGTTGGAATTATAATCTTAGACATAGATAAATATTTTTAAGACCATATTGTGAAACGGATTCAATGCTGGGTCCTATTTCCCTGTGAAGTACATACTCTCCTGACATTAAAAAACAGGAGACAATTCCAGACATTCAAAGCAGAACAGGAAGAGATTAATCCATTTTATTACTGTGTGATCCAATGTAGCATGCAAAAAAGACTACTGAAGTAGATTATCTAAATTCAAAATCCAAAGAATCATTATTTACAAATGTTTTTAAAACATTTATGTTCTATTTTTTATAGAATTTAAGTAGCTTCATTTTTCTTCATCTTACTCAAGCTTATTTGTGGAGACATTATGTGCCTCATAAAGATGAACGTCACTGTTGAAAAGCATGGTTCAATGTAGGCAGTGGTACAAAATGGCTGTATTTTTACCATGTTGCTCACTAACAATCATAGGAATGTATAGCAAGGGGAAAAAACCAAAAGAACTAGAAAGAACCTAAAGCAAAAAACCAAAACCACTACCACAAAAATAGCAACAACAAAAACATGGCATAGGAGAAGTTGATAGTAAGTGCCCAAAGTCCTGTACTTTGTTGATGACATTGCTACTGGACAACATCTCTGAAAAATGATGAACAAAGACAAATAATCAGTTAAATGCAAATGATGAAGTAGGATTCAAAGAGAAGAGAAGCAGGGAAAGGAATAGTGAAAGGAATGGGGAAAGTTTATTTTTTGGGGAAGCACTCTTAAGGCAAAGGGATGTCTCAAGGAAACTATATCATCACTTACCTGATTCAAGAAATCATCTGTCAGCATTTGTGAGTCAGACTAAAGATGCTTCTGTCACAGGGAAAAGCTGTCCAGTTCACATAATTTAAAGTCAGATCAGAACTGAAGTGGTTTATTGAGAACACATGAC
Organism: Phoebastria nigripes; assembly: GCA_035582835.1. NCBI lineage: Eukaryota > Metazoa > Chordata > Aves > Procellariiformes > Diomedeidae > Phoebastria > Phoebastria nigripes. The sequence goes on along the minus strand of JAYKAV010003203.1, from coordinate 361,369 downwards.
TAATGAGCAATCAATAAACTATACATTCAGGATCAATATCAGCAATGCAACAGATAAACCACACTTACAAACTGTTAACATCACTAAACACCAACAAACTTCCAAACACCCTCTCTTCACTGATCCCARGAAGTTCTGTTTCCCTCTCAGACACACTCCTCCTCCCCTCAAGGTCATGAGGACCCCTCCCCAACCGTAGGGGGATCTTTTCTATATCATTTCAAGCTGATTCCCTGTTTCAAAAGTGTCCTTTTAATTCCTTGTTACTCTTTGATGGTCATCATCTTCAGCTTTATCAGTTTTGGAGAAATGCATTCTCAGACAATTCTAAGTGTCCCATTCTTACACACTGTTTACACTCCCATTCTATCTTACCAACTGTTGTTATCCAGGCCATTTTCCCAAGGCTAGGACATGTGAGCACCCTTGCAGCTTCAATGAACACATTTGGGTTACATACTCCAAATTACAGTATCTAATGAATCCTATATGAATCCTATGTGAAGCCATCAGATAATACTAAATGGGATGGAGTTCCATTGTTGTATTTACAATGCAATTTTCTAATTTACCACAAACTTCTCCCCTTAGAGACAAAGAAATATCTGCCCTGTCAGTTCTCTCCAATTTAGAATACGTAATAAAAAGAGAAAGATTAATTCTGATTTAGACTGAGACAAGTCAACTGATCTATAGATACTTTAAAATGTACACCTGAAAATATAATCTACAATTTAACCAATATTGAGTAACATATTCCTCAATATTCTGAATAGAATAAGATGCTTTGAGTAAAGGTGGAAGAATCTGGACATGAAGAATATAAAGGTTAGGGTATACATTTATTTTCAAGTATTGTCACTGGCACATTCAAATTAATAGTGGTGACACAACATTAATTTTAAATTGAGGGGAAAGTGAATTATCTGTTAATGCATGGTTTGAAGGAATAGAAGGCAGCTGAAGCATCTGGTATTTCTCCTGCACTACTGACTTTATATTTTGGCAGTAACTCTTATTTTGTGATTTCTTTTCAAGACTTGAAAACAGAAATGTTACTTTTGACCTTCACCTAAATCCATGAACAAACTGTAGTACTTGCTGTTCATCTTTTATTTTTAGCTGTTCCTATTAGCATTTTTCAGAATTTCAGAATATTCAAAAATGTATATTAATCTCTGTATTTAAAGAATATAGTTTAGCAGTAATATTCCCTAAAGAAATAGTAATTATTTGGGGAAAAATCAGAGCAAGATGGTCATGTTTACTTAATATGTTGAAGCACCTCCTACAGGTGGAAACCTTTTTTTGCTTCCTCCTACCATTTTTATACTTAACTGAGTTTAATAATGATAGAAAACTGTATGAGTTTTAACTGTTCAGGAGCAATTCTTATTCTAACAACTCCTGCTGTACTGTATTGAATTTCAGTGGGAGAACATTAAACCTGAATACACTAAAGCACTATAGATTATTTTATTATGGTCTATGTTTAAGCAATGTCTTTAGCTGCAGAATATAATTCCCCTTGCTATTTAGACAGCATGCTAAGAAAATAGTTCTGGGATGAGCAAAAATTGTTAGAACACTCATTTACTAGAAGAACACTGTGCCACAGAGTACAGTACGTTATCCATTAGACCAACCCCTTCCCATGGATGAGATTACACATAATTTAAAACTTGACTGCTATCTATCTTTTCTAAATCCCATGAGATAAATTTTATGCTGTGATAAAACACTGAATGGACAATACAGATTGGCCCAGTTTGCAAACTTCTGCACTTTAAAATTAAATGTCACAAATGTTTAGGGTTCAAATTTTAACAGTACTTTCTAACAGAAAAGGAAAGAAATCATCCTAACTGCTTTTGCCACAAACTTAAAGAAATATTTGACAACATCTGTTCAGGAAACTGAACCTAATATCTAACACACATATATATATGTGTGTGTGTGTGTGTATGTGTGTGTGTGTGTGTGTGTATATATACACACATAAAAATGTCTGGATTAGTTTATGACTACAGTTCAGTATTACCAGGTTTCACGGTATTATATCAATTCTCTCAATACTTCTGTAGTCATCTTTTCAGTGATTTACTTCCCACAGACAAGATTATGTTTTAAAGTATGATTCTAATCTCACGTCTGTGAAAAAAATTTAAGACATGAGCCAAGTGAAACCTCAAACATCAAAACCAAGAAGCCAAGGATGTTGATGAAATAAAGTAAATCCAAATTTCTCTCAAATAGTTAGACTTTGCAAAGATGTGTGAGGACTGGGAAAGGATTATAAAGTCCAATAAAATGCCATATATTCAGGTTTATGTTAAGAAAACTGAAATTGAATGCAACGTTCACTTTGTATTCAATAGTTTTTATGTATATTACTTATTTTAGTTAGATACTCAATGCAGATGGTCAAGGCTGGTGGCTCTGACATATCCACTTTCTCTTCATGACTGTGGTATTTTCCTACATATCATATGCAATAGAGCTCACGTGGCAAATGAAAAGTACAAATGAAGGACCTTCAGTTTGTACTTTAGCAAGTCCAAAGTTAAAGTCGGGGCACAGCATGGCTGGCAGCTCCCTGGGGCTGTGGCACTGGGAGTGTCAGGGGGTCCCCATGACTCCATCAGGGCAGGGCCTGGCATCCAGGGCTTGTCCCACCACTTCAGCGAGGAGCAGGGCACCAAGGCAGCCCTAGCCCCGGGCATCAGGCACCTCCCTGGGGATGGAGACAGGCCAAGGCCAGGCTGGGATGTGGGCCCATGGGTGGGCCCAGCTCAGTGGGGCTCCTGTCCGGGCAGGGCAGGGCTGTGTGGAGCTGGAGACYGTCCCTGCTGCGGCATTGCTGGGGCAGGGGCTGTCAGMCCCAGGGACTGAAATGGGCTGTAGTCTGGGTGGGGCGAGCCCCGGGGCGGTGGGGCTGGGCAGCGGCAGCCAGGCCTGGTGGTGCCCTCAGGACCCTGAYGTAGACCGCAGAATAACACAGAAGTGGTTGATATGAAACCCACCGTGCAAAAATGAGAAGTCACTTTCCTGCGTCCGCTTCTGTTACAGAGTGCCAGAACTTTAGTTAACTTGCACAGAGAAATCACTTGCAAACATATACTTTTGCCCCTGCTTTGGGGCCTGATCCCCAAGTTACCTGCACTTTGTAGAATGATATACTATTGCGTAAGATGGGCCTTGTTTGCTGTTGCTAAAATCTAGTTAAATGTTTTAATTTTCTTTTGAATATATATGTTTATGATTAAGTAGTGATTAAAACTGTTACTTTGTAACAGCCAAAATATTTCCCAAAAAGTGTATTGGTATTACCCATATTGCTGTAAAAAAAAATTTCCCTCCCTCCCTTTTTCTCTCTTTTTCTCTCTGGTAGAGAAGGCAAGGATGCAATATCACTTACTCATTCACGCACTGATTTTCTATTGCCATCTCGCAGGTTAAGTACCTGCCTGATATGTGCGAGGACAGCTAGAATGCCCTATGAAGACTTACCAGTGAGTTTAACATACTGAGTTTTGAAACTAGTTAAGTAGAAACTCCTCTCAAAATATCACTTGATTTTCAGAGATGTTAAAAGCTGTCTTCGTGATGAGTTTAGGGAACTGGAATGTGTGTCCTTTAATCACTGCAATGAAATCACCACTCTGACACTCTCAAACCTCTCCTGGGGGGAAAAAAAAGAAAAAAAAAAAAAAATTAAAGTCTTTGAACTGTATCTTACTCTGATGTTCCTGTGCCAGCTTCCACCATACCTACAGTTACTGGTTGATCCAGTGGGGTATTGGTTAGGTTTTCTTCAGCTGAAAATAATTCTTAAACAGACTACATGCAGTAATTAAAGTCGAAGGTTTGTAAGTGACTGTCAGACTTTATTCTAAAAAGTTACTCAGACACTGTAACTTAACTCTGCCTTAAAAATCTGAATATACACAAGGTACAGCTCCTCTAACAAATGACTAGAGCTTCCTCACATTCAGCAACCTGTGACATTTCTCCATTACTGCTTAAAATATTATTCGATCAATTTGCATATCAGAGCCATTTGGTAAAAAACCAACCAAACAAAAAAACCCCCTCTGTCAGATATATGTATTAAAATGTATTAATAAAAGTGAATGGAATATGGCATTTTTGAAGCTGGCTATCCTGAGTCACACACCATGCCATGCCATGATATGTAATGCAAGCTATGGTATGTCCTGGGTAATTATTTGAAGTCTGTAATAATGCTTATTTATGCAGTATGATACCATTGCTTCATCTTTTTTTTTTTTTTTTTTTTTTTTTTTTTAAGAACTGCAGAGAGCATCACACTTATTAGCTAGGGGTCAGTGCACTCTGTGAGTTCAAGAAGGAAAGAAAATCTTCACAAAGCACCAAAAAGATTTCAAGCACTAATCCATGGGAGAAAAAGCTGTCTGAAAAATGAAAGAAGTAATGATGAAATGCAGTTCATATTTCAGCAATGTGCAGCTGAAATAATCTACAAAAGTTCATGTACTTCAGAGTGGTATTCTTTGAAACTAAATCAGAAATATGGTTTAGAGGTTCTGGAACTCTTTTGAGGACAGATTCTGATGTCATTGTTCAAACTGAATAGTATCTTACTTCTTACATAGTTCCATGAAAGTCCTGGAATAACTCAAATGCAATTCAGTACTAGTAAAAGCATTGGGATGAAGCCTCTAAGAGCTGAAGGGCTATCAATATTTAATGTGCTCTTTTTTAAGCACTTCAGTTTCCACTGCAAAACACTTTTTAATTGCCCTATCACGCTGTTATTTTCAGTAGGGTTTGTGAAATGCAATATTTGTATATATTTCTGAGTATGGCAAAGTAGGAAGAAAAGATTTTAAAATGTACAAGTGTAGAAAGTAAAAATGATCAAACCACAAAATTTCCCTCTGCAAGGTTTTTGAGGTAATGTGACTCAAAACTTCTTTGATCTTAAAATATTGACAAATACTCTATTGACTGACATTCAAGCAAAAATAAAACAAAATATGTCCTCTTCTAAATAAATTTTGTCTTGTCTTTTGACCTGGGGCTTTCATCAGGCTTTCAAACACTCTGTAATAGAATATGGTTTGTCCCATATGCTAAAGTTTGAATTTCATATAAGAAAATAAATTGTCATTCGGACGGTATTTTCCCTTCTAAGATAACTGTGGTGGGCTGCCAGACGCCCACCTAGCTGCTCTCATTCCCCCTCTTCAACAGGACAGGGGTAGAAAATAAGGTGAAAAAAGCTCATGGGTTGAGATAAAAATAGGGAGATCATTTACCAATTACCACCACAGGCAAACAGATTCAACTTGGGGAAAAATTTATTCCCAATTGAAATAGAGTAGGATGGTGAGAAATGAAGGAAAAAAAAAAAAAAACAAAACAGCAAACAAAACCCCTAAAAAACCTTCTGCCCACAGCTTTTTCTCAGAGTCAACTTCACTCCTTCATTCGCGGCTCCTCTATCTCCTCCTTTCCACCGAGCAGCACAGGGGTATGGTGAATTGGGGGTTGCAGTCAGTCCATGATAGCTCCTCCCTGCCACTTCTTCCTCCTCACACTTATCCTCTGCCCCAGCATGGGTCCTCAGTGGGCTACAGTCTTTCAGGAAATATCCATCTGCTCCACTGTGGTCCTCCCCATGGGCTGCAGGGAAATACCTGCTCCACCGCGGTCTTTCTCCTAATGGCTGCAATGGGAATCTCTGCTCCCCGAGGTGATGCCATCGTGGCTGAGCGGCTCAGCCGTGCCCTGCGGTGCATCCGTTGGAGCCGGCTGGAACCAGCTGTGTGTGGCACAGGGCAGCCCTGGCCTCTCCTCATAGAGGCCACCCCTGCAGCCCGCCTGCTACCAAAACCTCACCACCTACATCCAATACCATAACTTAACAAATGAAATTTTGCTTGGAAGAACTAGTAACTTGATAGTTCTCTCATGTTAATATTTGGAACAGATACAATTTTATGATTTTAATCCCTCCTGCTCGGCTTATCTGAAATCAATGCCCTAAAAGTCTACTAAAGGATTTGAGCTGAATAAGAGAATAGGCAAAATATTTGCCTAAAAGATTACATTTCATGTAGTCCTAAATGCAAATTATTTGTTCAGATCATCAAAATATTTTTGGATCATTGAAGTTATCACTTCTTATTTCCTCAAGGTTTTATTTGTGTGTTCATTTTTGTAACAATTTCTAGCAGCTAAAACAAAAGAAATTAATAGCAATTAGGTACAGGAACACATTTGTCCATTTCCAGCTCCTATAGGATTTTAAATGGGTAATGTTAATTTTTGTTTATTAAATCAGACAAAATAAAATAACCTAAATTAGTGAAGAATACCAGGAGGAGTATAATAAGGCAAATTTAGTTTATTATTCTCTGTCTTCAGTACTGATGATAAGGACCAAATTATGTCCATGACTGGAACTTAAAACAGATTATTTCTATGATATTTACCCATATTCTTTTTCTTTTACTTTTATTCAGGTTGCAAAAAGAATCTGAAGGAACTAGAATATTTTGCATTTTTTAGTGACTAATAAAGTACATTATCTCTTTGTTTCATCTGTGAAAATCAAGTTTGAATAAAATATGGAAAAATAATAAGAAGGGAASGCAAATTATTTTCAGTGAAGACCATTTCTCTCCTGGATTTTTCTCAAGGAGCAGCAATAGCTCAATGAGGAGTTATGGAAGGAAATGTAATTTCTCATCTTAATCATTCTGAATCTGCTAATAGTTAGCCAAATACAGACTCGACTCCAATTTTTTCCTCACCAGTAATGTACTTTTAATATTGACAGAATTAGCAATAAGTTCCACTTTTTTTTAATGTTATTTATGCATCCTGTACTCTACTGTCTTCAGGGAGCCCAGGCAGTTATTTGGGCCATTTCATGGTATTTTATCTCAATGTGTCACAGGAATTTAAACTGTGTTTTTCTAATATTCCTTTATGAACCTTTTTATTGTATTTGTAGATACCAACTATTTATATAAAATAGCATGTAATTTTAAAGATCATGAAGACCTATCAGTTTTCATTCAAGTTCATTTGAAAATAGCTAGAATTTAGACTTTCAATTACAGCTTACTTAAAATACTCTATCTTGTGGTGTTCTTTTCAATGCAGAATATGTAATACAGTATAGCTAACTTGACAGATTTTTAAATCTGGTATGATTTAAACGTAGATCTCACAAGAAATCACATATATCAACAATCCTACTATAGTCAAGTAGAACGTTTTTCTATGTCAAGTTACATACATTTGAAGTAAGCTAGACTGAACCCTGAGCTTTGAAACTGCAGTAATTATGTTTTCATCTCAACAGTTTCAACCACATAGAAAATACTAATCTAGAACCCTGCTTCACTTATCTGAATGGAGATAAATGGACATCTCCAAAAGGTGATTCAWCCCATGCATCACAGACATCTATTTTAGGAGGCCACACAGTGCCTGTTTATTGTCATTAAAGGGGCAGAAAGCTTGCTCATTCCATTTAGTCTAGAAGTCTAAGTTTTAGAAACTTATGTCTGGCAAGGTAGATCCTGCTCTAAGTGGTTTTATATATGAGCAGTACTTTTTTAACTTGAGGGAGCCACTTCTGCCTSTATAGCACCAAGTAAGTTTGAGAGCAAACCACTTCAAAATATGTAAAGCAATATTCCCCAAAGCACAGTGTATTGTGGGTGTTCCTTTCTATATGCAATCAAATGAAATCAGAGAACGAAATCAGAAGCAGTTACTGTTTGAGCTGGAAAGTAATATTTGCATTAAACTTAAATAGAAATATGTAATTTCTAGATTCTAAGTTGTATTTGGAAGGAAAGGAACTTGGTTCCTGAATATAATTTGTACTGCATTTCATTTAGCTAGCATGGAACTTTACTTATCATGGGCTGAGGATACATGTGAGGAAAAATGGCAGTGGCTAAAATCTGAAGCATACTTTATAATATAGAATGTAGTTAGATGTATGCAGCGGTAAAGGATCAAACAAATTTAGTCATGTACTTTTTCTCTGAATTCTCTGATTTAAGGAGAAACGGGGCTTTTTCTTAAAACTATTAACATTAGTTGTTACACATTCATCTAAATATCAGTGAGCACCTACACTTCCTCCCTTCCATATTTAAGTATCATAGAACTTCAGCAATAAATCAGATAAAATATTTGTTTTATTGAGGAGTGTGAATACAAGTAAACCTTTATTCTGCAGAGATACAAAACAAAGGGCCCCTAAACCAAACATCGAGCATGTGAAATAAAGCATATGAGTCTGTGACCTTAGATAACTCTTATCACTGAAAAAATGAGATAGTGAAAGCTAGTTAGAATGAATGAAGAATGAATGAATGAATGAATGATGTTTTTTCATTGGGACATACCATGGAACAATTTCTTACAGTATATTCAATAATGAGAACTATGCTTGCAAATTTCTGCTTCTAGAAGATATCAATAATTATTTGTTTTATCAGTTTTCAATGTTTTTTTGTCTTCTTTGATTCAGCCTTATTGACCAAGCATGTAGCAGTTGGTGACATCACTGAGATGTTTCTTTTGAGATTTATATTATAAAAATATTGTCACTTATCTGCTCCTGCCTGTCAGAATGATATTTTAACATTTGAGTTATGTTGTGGTTCTGGTTCTATTAGCTTATTCACAGGTTTGGATCTACCAATTTGAGATGGATTTCATGTGAAAATAAGTTTTATTCAAATGTTGTATGTTTGCCTGTGTGTATGCTCTCCTTTCTTCTTTGTCCTATCCACAGTAATGCTTGAATCCTCTAGTTAATCTCAGCCAAAGTTGATAGACATTTCAGGGTAATTCAGGTCTTAAATTTTCATGAAAATAAGTCACAGAAATAGTTTATTTTGAGCTAACATTTTCCTAGACACTGAAGTCAAGCACAAGACCTCCATCCATAAGAGATTAGATTTACTTTGTTTCATGCTTCCAAATTAGGTTTTATTTTTTCTTCCTTTATGTAAAGTAAAAGGTAAAAAAATAGATATGCTGTATTTTTACAAATTCAGTGGGATCTTTTACAGTTTAGGCCACTGTACTGTTACTTCCCAGGAACACTCTGACTAGTACTTACTACCACGGGATATTTCTTCATCTAGTGTCTTCTAGCTCACAATCTTGGTCATGCATCTTATTRGAGGAACAGCTTACTGCCTTGTTTCCCCTCCTATACCTATTCTACCCACTCCCATTGTGGGAGGGGAGCATCATCCCTGCATACACTGCTACTGACTTAAGAGTCAAATTTCTCTGTTTCAGTACTTGTCCTGAAATGATTGCTAAAATTACACAAATATTAACAGAGAAGTAAAGTAGGCATGCATTCTGTTATCAGTTCCTGTCAGGTTTAAATCTCTCTCCTTTGAGATTTCATAAATAGAGCACTTCATCAAGATATTACATTTTAACACTTTCAATAAATGATTAGTTAGCTACTAAAAAATGTAGTTAACCACTAAAAAATGTGGTTATACTTTTTGCATTTCYGTTAAGCAAATTCATTACCTAATTTACATACTAAGAAGGTGTTTGAAATCATTGACAAAAAAACTGTTTCACAAGGACAGCCATCAGAATACTCCTTCTTGAAGTGATGCCTGCATTCTAGTGTCAAGGTAATGTCCTGCATTCAGAGCAAAAATCTGATTATTTTGTTGGCTAGTAAAAATGTAGAATGTTTTCCACAGAATTGTATATAGCTTTCTATTATTGAGTTTTTGCAAATATTTTAGAGAATTAGTTGATCAATAACTGTTTTTTAAAAAAAGACTGCCAGAATATGTTTCCCCTCTCACAGATTACTCAGCAACAATCTTAATCAGAGGATGATGCAAATTCAAGATTCTATTACCACTGAATTCTCATACAATGAGTACATTTAAACAATTAATTGTTATCTTGCTAATATGCTTTACAACCAAATGGTTTCATTTTTTTCATTATAAACTGAAAAATTCTACTTATCTTCAGATAATTCCATGAATTCCATTTCTTAAAAATAACCAGTTACTGTTTTTTTCAGAAAAATAAAACAAACAAAAAAGTCCAAAGTGCAAAAAAACAGATAATCAGGCCAAATAAAGAACCCCAGTTCTCCATCCTGTTTCTTCAAAAAGTATATAGCCAGATAATGAAGACATTAAACCATGTCATAATACTAAAGGCCTGATATAACAGTGTGGGGAGTTTGAAAGGTGAAAAAATATTTTTGCTTTCCCTTCAATTCTTTATCAGCTGTATTGGTTGAGACACATTTTCTATGACAGGGGCATTTGCTGCCAAGTTGAAAGATTAACAGGAATCTGAAAAAGAGAAGGAAAAAGTGAATCACATCATTAGCATGTTCATGGTGAGTAGGAGTAAAAGGACCAAAATTTATAGGCACTACTGTCATGAAGTACTACAGCTATAGGAATGGAAGTTGCTTATATGTTTACCTAGAACTCAAACATCCTGCACAGAAACATATATTGTTGCACCATAGTACTTTTCACAACAGATTATCATTTACACCAAACCATAAGACAGAATTTCCACTTCACCTTCATTTATATCTCTATTATATTAATTAGTTTTTTATATAGCCTTATTACATTATCAGGTTACATTCACCTGATTTCCTACTTATCTCTTAAAAAATCAAAAACCTTCACTATACAAAAATAACAKAAAATGCTAAGATGTATAACTACAGGTGTATGTTAGATATTCCATGTATTTGCTATCACATCTTTCTAATTGAAGAAAACTTCAGTTAATCAACCTGAGATTTTAATGCTTTTATTACATTTAAATTCAGTGACTTCCAATTTTCCAGTTTTACAATTTCAAACTTTTCTTTCTACCATTATGTCTTCCGTCGTGGCAAGGTTACCCTCACACTTTGTTCTGCGAGTCCCTGATCCTTCAAAGGATTTTTGTAAGTGTTTCCTGGTACTCTTGTGTTTTTCCTTGCAAGATCTGGACTAAAATCGGTTATGAAGAGCCATAAAGAGATTTTGARATTAGTAAATAAAGCCTTATCAAACAAAGGTTTAATAAAATAATTTGAAGTATGGAATCTGACATCTGCTCCGTTTCCCACTGCAGGCTGTTCTGTAGATCAGTGTTGTCAGAGCCTTAGACTATGGAAATATAGATGATAACCCACCTGAATAACACAGAATCTTTTCATTGACCTTGATGAACTTTGGATCACTCCTGTACTTCCTGTTTCTATGATCTTTTTGTATCATAGAGATAAAAGCAATTGCTAACACTTTAAAGTATTTTCACTGCCTTAAATTGCTGCCACTGCATAAAGAAAACTGTGTCACAATATTTTTTTCCAATTCCCTTCCCTAGTTTCCTGCTTCTCAACTGGAATAACATTTGTTTTTCTTTATTTTCCTTATTACTCTCACTATGACATATCTTTTCCATGTACCCTTCATTTCTCGCCAAAGTGTGACATTCTGTCAGCATTACRTATGATAATTATCTCTGTCCAATTTCAGTAATGGTCCTTGTAATATATAGTACATCTGTGAACACTGATCTGGAATGACAGATAGTTCCACTGAAAATGTCTGCATTTTACTACTTGCTGGAACCACCTCTGCTGTATTTATGAGTGCAGTACTTTTCGTACTTGCATAAATTTGCCAAAAATAAGTAATTGTTCTTTTAGTTATTTTACAATTATTTTTCTTTGGGATGTCTGTCATTTACTTCCATCTGCTTGTCAACATATTGAATAATTTTCTCTTTGTTTCTGGAAATTATCAGAAGGAAATGAAAAACATTACCTTCAGAAAAAAGTATATTGCTTATGCTTCCCTGTTAATCATATACAGTATCTAGCAATTCCCTAATAAACCCCCTGTTTTCTAAGTATAAAATTGGTCATAGTTACTTCTCATATGGAGGTATGTTAATGTTGCAAAATAAAAAAATCTTTCCAACTCAATGAAATTTTATCCCATTAAAACTTCATGTGTTATTCTTTATTTTCTATTACAACTCTAAGAGATAGTAAAAAGACAATTTTGACAATTAAAACATAAGAACATAACGGAAAGAAGTGTAAATGTTGATAGCATAGGTTTCTTTGCAAGTTACTTTTTTTCTTTCTTTGTAGAATTGATTCTTTGAGTTTACAGTATATATCTTTAACTTCTTGCATCAATTTATTTTATTAGAACTGAAGTAATTTTCTCCRTAGCAATATAGTAAATAGCATAGTATAGATTTTTTTTCAGGAGATGAAAAATATGACAGTTTTCTGTCCTAGAGAAGTTTCTTTCCGTGCATAAGTAGAGGTATGTGCTTTCCTATAGATATAATAAACACCTGAATCTGCATCTGAAGAATATTATCATTAAACTTGAAAAGAAACATCAATTTAGGAAATTGCTTAGATCATTTAGGTCATTAGAATTTACCTAGGTAAATCCTACATTTCCCATCCTCTTGCTTTCTTTTTCCCTACTGAATCCAATTTTATTCTCTGAATTTCGTATTTTTTCAAAGTCTTCATCTCAGTTTTCCTTCTGAATTATTGTTACCTCTCAGATACATTCAGATACAGTACCTTTCTCTGCTTTGTTGAGGCAAAGAAGTGCCTCACTCCCCGATTTCCAGTTCCAGTTTCCATGCCCTTCCCTTTCAGTCCAAGGTGAGAAAAGAGAGCTCAGATGAAAGCCAAAATTTCTATTGACAAAAATTCTCTTTAATTAATTAGTTCTGTGAATACATGTGTTTTTGCATACTGACACAACTTTGGCTGAAATGGTGAAGGAGAAATCCCTTCCCCAAATTGGGAACTGTACTTACAGTTGTAAAACCAAATCCTTGTATGGAGGGAGCTGAACCTTGGGCAAATATTCTAACTACACTAGTAGTGTCAAAACTACACTTCTAGCCATGAAACTGAGCTCCTCAACAGATGTGTTTTAAAGAAAAGGTAAGCCAATCAGTTATATCTCATCATCTAAATTCTAGAGAYAATATTGACATGTAAAGCTCAGTTTCATATAAGTGCTGAAATTCTGACTTATGGTCAATGGCTAGAGCTTAATTTTCCAAAGATTACTGGTCAAAATACAGTAAGCTAACTTTACACAATAAATGGTTTTTGTAGGAAGTTGGACTAGATGATCGTTGTAGGTCCCTTCCAACTGGAACTACTCTGCTCTACTCTACTTTATTCTATCCTGTTCTGTTTTGTTCTGTTCTAAAACTAACCTGGTTGCTACTTAGCTGAGATTAATTTCCTCCAAGCCAGATGGTCAATTCCCCTTTAAGCCAATAGACTATACTCCCTTCTTGAATKATATTCCTCTTGTTTTCTCATCTGTGGATATGCATCTTGTCAGCCTTCTGCCGAAAAGAAACTCTTGTGCCTTCTTTACAAGAAAACCTCAGTTTTACCTTTCCTTTGATTCTGTACGTGAAAAAAAAAAAAAAACGTTTATGACATAGACTTGCTAATCACAGTTGACATAAATCCTTTGATGTTATAGCCTATACAGTTTTGATTCTCCTTCAGACCAAACACGTAAGAAAGACTGCTTGTGTAGCTGTTCTCCACCCAAACTAACCCAAGTTTTCCTCTGAAACCTTAGTTAAATATATTAAGGGAAGGATTATTTGTTGTCTAAYTAATATCTTACAATGACAGTCTGGGAGAACTAATATTTTTTTTTTTTTTTTAGTAACATTTTCCCTAACATTATACACACTTAGAAATCTACTAAAATTCAAACTGATTTCGTTGTAAGGCTGGTCTGTACGATTCCTCAGCCCATTTCATCTATTTCTGTACTACTGAGTAAAAAAGGTGAACTAGCACAGACAAGCTCATGTCCACACTGCTTAGGACTATCCTTTTCAAGAAGATAACGGCTTTTGGTCTCCTCTGTGGTGCATCAAGGGCCCTAAGATATAACTACTGCATTTTGCATGTTATTTTCTGTTTATGATGTCTGAAATAATGTAAAATTTGTCTTGTAACCCACCATTCTGAAGTGGAAATTATGCACTGAGTGCTCTGGGATGAGATATGAAGCCATGTGGAGATGTTTAAGAGTGCAAAACCTGATGGGATAGTGCTGATAGACTGGAGGGAGCCAAATCTGAAATTTCAGTTCTGGGGAATGTATCTTGGAGTGAACAGTTTTCCAAACCACACCAACATTAAAAAAAGCYAATTAAGTGTGTTCTAATCAGTGGCAGAGAGAAAGATGACAATTAGCCCGAAAAGTTACAGTTCAGTGCTCAATCTTTCTCGTTGGCCTTTTATTCAGCAACATACATTTATTCTTCAGTGCATGAAGCCTCCGTGTTCTTAGATGTCTTCAATCAGGAGTGCAAACAGGACCTCCACATGGTCATACTAACCATGCCATCATACTTGAACTCAGCCTATTGCAGGCAGAAATCATATACAAATACCTTTTATTTTGCAATAATTAGTTTTTCTTTTGAGCAGTATRGTGATTCTTTCTAAAATATTCACAACACTGGAGATCTAGCATATTTCATGAGCTACTGGCCTGCTTTGCAGGGTGAGTTCTGATCCAGAGAACTTGATATAGCTGGGGTTTTGAACATTCAACTGGAATTCTAGAAGTAAGATTGGTGGCCAGGGTTTTACTCTGCCTAGAAACAAAGGTAGGGTAGATGAGGCTATTATTACAGTACTTTGATGTGGTTAAGGACTTTGGAGACCATACGCATAATCCTCACTACCAATCTCTTCAGACTCAAAGAGATTCACCACTTGTAATGCACAGCTGGTACATCAGTAACTGGCTGTTTAACCAACTGTGAACATGCCGTTTTTCTGCATATGTTCAGTAGCTGCTTTTTGGAATCATCAGTGACCACTGAACACTGGAAAGTAGTAGAAATAGATGGCTGACATAAAAAAAAAAACAAATCAAATTAAAAAAAAAAAAAAAAAACAACATGAAAACCCCCAACATCTTCCACATGCATTTTATATGGTAGAAATACTTCAGTGCAAATACTGGCAGTGTAGACAGACACAAATTGTTGAATCTTTAGATGAAAGAAGCAGTAAGGTGTAAATATTAAAAAAAAAAAAAAATGTGTTGAAGTGACAGTAAGGCTTTGAGGGAAAAATATGAAGAAGAAACCAGATATAACAGTAGGCATGGAACAGTGAGCATCTGTGTTATAAACCATTTGGAAATGTACTTTAATAAATGTTCTGCCAAGCAGTAGTTTATTCTACTCCTTGTGATATCATCTAATCCTGAATCCACTTTTACTGTAAATATTAGATTTTGCTTCAAGCAAGTAGATTATCTAGGCTGAGGACCTCAGTGAAGATTAAGAGGGTTGGAGCTCAATCAACGGCGATAACACGACTAAAGCAAACACTTAAGCATTACCAGTTTAGTTAAGGAGTCTTTGTACATGAGTTCCTTTCAAACTATAGAGAACAGATGTCCTTTCTCATTTTCTTTCAAGGGAAGTATGTTCTTTAGCAGTAGTGGACACTTAAAATGGATTTGTTTGTCAGTAGCCTTTCGGTGTGAGTGCTGAAATCCAATGAACAAAACTGTTATCTAGGGCACAGAAAAAACTTTTCCCCTTATCTATACTTGAAACATTAAAAAAACCCCAAAAAGAAAAGCAAAATACACTGGTAGTAGATACTAATCTATTTTTAAAACGAATTTAAAGGCCAGTCACATGAAAAGTAGCTACTCCAGAGAATATTACAGAAAATGACAAAAGTCCTACAGAATTTTAACATAAAATTCAGTGTGTGTTTTTCATATGTGAAGACAAAAATTTTAATAAACTGAGTAGTTGAGTGCCACCTCAAAAACCTACAGCCATGTAAGTTTGGAACACAATTTTTAGAACACCTCTGGAAAACAAGAAGCAATGAGAAGAAAAGAAACAAATATATTTGCAGACCAGGAATGAACCAGATAGGTCATTACACCCAGTTTCATACAAATGGCAAAACCACAACAAATTCCCTTTCATAAACGTGAAAATAGATAAAGTTGTTTTCTTTCTAGCTGCCTGCTGCACTGAATAAGATGGAGTTTGGTGTTACTTTCATGTCTAATATCAGGAGAGAGTTGGGCAGTTCAAATTATCTATTACCTAAAGATGCCACATCTTGCATCTTCCTGACATCTAATGATGGTACCTGTAGTAGAAAATCTGAATACATCCACACACACACCTCATATCCCTTTCAGTTTTTTTTGTTCCTTCTGCTCCTATTGGAAAACAGATACAAAACTAGATTGTCCTAGTAGTAGGAACGTGCTTCTATTTCCCAGTCTAAAGATATCTGTGACTTATAGTGATTTAGTGTTGTAATAGCGAAGTATTTTAGTGTAAATAGTTACTTTTCCTCCAAAGTGTTTACTCCTTGTATTTCTCCAATACTTTTATCAACAGCAGTCGTTCCCTTAGCATTTAAATGGTAAGTTAAATCACTCAAGCTCTCTGATTCATTAATAAGACAGGTTTTCCATACCTCTGATCATACAAATTGCCCTTCTTTACACCAGCTCTACAATTAATCTTGAGCATGGATGTCCACACTATATCATATTTCAAGTTTTTCTGCACATTATTAATAATATTTTCCTATCTCTTTCTGAAATACCTAAGTTTCTTGATTTTTTGTTTGTTTGTTTTGTTTTGTCTTTTCCATGGCTGTATTATAGGGGCATTTCAAAGTCATCCTCTAACAGGGGAGTATATCTAAGTCCATGCTTACAGCAGAATTTTTTAATTACAGGTAGTGACCTTGAATTTTGTATTGTTGAATTTCTTCCTACCTCAATTATTTCAGCCTTCAAAGTAATTAATTTTTTCCATATTTTATCCCAACCCTCCTTTTTATTGACAAATTCTTTGTATGACTTTGTGTCATCAGCATTTTTTATCAGCACATTTCTGTTTCCAGTGCCAAGGCCATTAATGGAAATGTTAAGCAAGATTTTCCCCAGACTTATCCTTGAAGAGTATAATTAATTGATCTTCATACAGTAGAATCCAGTTCCTTTATTTATTACTCCTTATTTACAGGTGATGAAAAAAAGAAGCATTGATTTGAAAATGAGAAAGAAAATATTTAATCTTCATAAAAATTCTCGATAATAAAAGGAATTAAGCAACAGGATAGATTTTAGAAAAAAAACATCTACAACACCACAAACTGGTTACAGTGTACAACAATTAATGATCTGTAACAAAATGATAATTCTGCAACAAAACATTAGCTATCAAAAAATTTCGGAGTTCATTATAACATTAAGAAATTCAAAGAATAATAGTGTATATAAAACTTCTATTATGAATTTGCCTTTCATGGAATTCCACTGGTAAATATGCTGTATCTGAATTTATATAAGGGAAGGGATCTTGGACATCTTGTACCATATTTACAATGGTTTTCAGTACTCTAAAGGAGCAGATATGTCTCCACTGGAATATATAATGTCCAAATTTAGAAGTGGAAAGCAAATGTAAAATATAGTGTTCAGACTAGTATTTCAACTTCAACTAGCTCTTTGATAAGTRTGCTTTGAATATTATTCGATTTTATCATCATAGATCTCTTAAACTCATTCACGTAACGTTTCTGGTAGCTCCACTTGTTTAAGTGTAACTAMAATCAAGGAAGATTGTGACAGTTTCTTCCCCTGTTTCAACACATTTTAAACATTGAATGTCCTTATCCTATAAAGAATCATGTCACGAATTCAGTTGTCCCTCAAAAATTACCACTGACTTCAACAGAATTATTCAGATGTGTAAAACTGTATATATAATTGCTTCTTAGTTGCTTTCAGGAAATGGTGATGCTTCTTTTGACTTTTCTACTGTATATAGTCTTTTTAAACATTCACAATCAAACTTTAAATTTTTACAAACATACTATGGATTTTTGGCACTTACAATGAGTATTTGATGAATAAGAGTACTTGCTAGCAGTTTTATGAAATTGTTATTAAACACGTACTCAGATGCACATATGCATTCAGTGTTGAAAGTATTGTGTTGATTGAAATAACAATTAGTGCGCAAAGTGTCTGGAAGTGCCCTGAAAACATGAACTCTCCAGATATCTTAATATTCCATGTTAATGAAACCTCAATAGATTTTAAAATAAAACTTTCCTTTATCTTTCCTTTGTGGGACAGATTTTTCAGGATTGATTTCAGCTTACGAGGATTTTTTTATAATATATAAACAGTTTTCCTTCTGTAAACATGAGTTATAGAAATTTTCATGAAAGAATACATTCCCATTGAAAATGCATTTAAAGACATCCTTTGTGCACAAGTTTAAGTGCCTGAACTATTATATTTAAATTATCAAGAGTAACTACCATTTTGTGTGGTATTAATGATTTAGTTATTAAAAAAGGAAGAAAAAAAACCCCTACTTCTCTGCACACAAAGATATATGAAATTTGTCAATGCCAGAAGCATCACAAGTTATTATACTTTCAAAAGGTTTTCTGCACAGGTATTTCTGTGTAAAAGAAAACAACTCTGTGATCCTATAGCTCTAATTATATATATAGGAATATGTATATATTTTACATATACAAATAAGTACATAAATTAATTATCTTTAAAAGTATTAATAATTAAGAAAAGAACAGAAAAGTAGCTTGAATATTTTAAACTTTGTGAGTTAAGCCAATAATGGCAATATTAAATTCAGAAATTCTTAGTCATTCAGGATCTTCCTAGAAAAAAATACTAAAACACAATGTTGCATAATTAGGAGTTGACTCTACAGTGATGGATATTTATGTTAAATTTGTAGGTCTCTCATCAATGTAATCTGCTTTAATACAATTTTTATTTATTTATTTATTTATGAGTAGCACATTCAGCTTCGTTTTGTTTTGGTTTTTGGTTGGTTGGGTTTTTTTTAATAACTTCAATATGGCCCATTTCAAACAAAAATACTTATTCTGTGCTACTTTTTAAGTATCAGTTGTGGTGGGACAGTATTTGAAGAAATTAAATTTATTGTGTGTATATATTGCTGCCTTTCACTCATTTAATTTGGGGAATCTTCATGAAACTTGTAGTTTTTTCATCTGTCAAATCTCTGCAAGTAATTGGCTGATAAGCAGCAGTCATGTAGTTAAAATTATTATTACAATTGCTTTAWGGAGATCAGTTTGGATAAAACATTTCTTTCAGTTAAAAAATATATCCAATTTGGCTAAGTTTTCCTATGATTTGTTATTTAAAAAAAAAAAAAAAATCAAGTATCAAACAAGGAAAAAGTGTGTTAAAAATCAGAAATTAAATCTTCAGGATTAGTTATTACTTATTTGCTGTGGTATTTCCTTGTAAAATACTTGTTTTTTTAAGAACAAAAATATTCCCCAAACCTAACTAGTGAATATTTATTTTAAGGAAAATATTCCCTATTAAAAAACATCACAATGTACACTCTGCTGTTTAGGGTATGTTCACTTGTTTTCCTAGGAAATCATAAGTATACCTATTTTGTATCAAACTCTGTTTTCCCTAATTTTCCCATTATATCTGTGAATGGATGATTAACTGTATTGCTTTATTTATCCTACAGAAGTATCTTGAAATAGAAGACCATTCAGTAATTTTGACTTTATAATGGTGTCTGCTGTATATTAGAATGAACTACAGGCAYAATGCTTTGATGAACCAGTTCAGTTTATAGAATTGGAATATCAGTAACGGAGGTGTATTCTAATTGGTTGAGTATAAGGATAGGAACACATTAATTCTATTTTTGTTTCATAAGCTGACTCTCCATGACTACAAGAAATTCCCTTAACTTGATCACATTGTTTTCTACCTTCTTATTAAGTGTGGAAAATAATAGCTTACTGCTTACCTGACAACAATGTTTTCTGAGGATTATTTACATCCTGACTGTGGAACTTTTGCTTGCATTGGTGAATGTTGATTTACATGATTAGTCTTATCACCTTCAGTGGGACCAGTCATTTAAGTAAGGAAGCAATCTCCAATGTGAACAAGTGTTTCATATTTCCACTTAAATGTGAACTGGTATTTTGTATAAGATGTCATCCTGCAGTTACCAAAGTCTGCAAATGATCTTTTGATTTGAGCAAGTGGAATAATACTAATACTAAAGTTCTTGCGGATGAATTGTCGAGTGTTATTGTTAAAAATCCTCAAGGGAAAAAAAAATTGACTTTGATTTTAATAAGACATGCTAACTTACACTAGCTAACCTAGAAAATAGATCTACTTATGATATATGTATGTGTCCTTTGATTGAAATTGCRTGACAGCTGAGTAAAAGTTAAATTATACATTACAACTTTAAATAGGATTATTCTTATATTTAGCCTATTCCCAGACAGATCAGAAGTCTCATTTAGATATGTATAAGTGAATTACTCTACTAATATCTGTGGGCATATAGTAGAATGTAATATCAAATATTTGGTTAAAGACTGAATTTCAGCACTAACCAAAATTTCATTACTAATACAATACATTTTACAGCTTTGGCAGTTTGATTGATGCCACAGTGTTAAAAGTTCAATCCAGAGTGTAACTTAAGAGCAAACAAGTAAGTGGAGAGAAAAGTAACTAAGCAAAACCAAGCAATGCCTATGCTACCAAGTAAGAGTGTCAGAAAGTGAGGCCGAGCATCCCAGAGTATTCTCATTGTCTTTTATAGAATACTTGATATGAAAGAATGCTAGAAAAAGGTAAAGCTAAAAAGGACTTGAAGACTTCACCAAGTGAAGCTCTACTGCCTATTTTATTTCTGATACGTTTACCTGATTTTTTCATATTGGCGTATACTACTGAAAACTACAAAAACCACCAGTCCAAGTAAATTGGCAAGTGAGGAACTGACAAAATGCAAATAAAGAATCCATTATTTTTGTAATTATTCTGGTAATAAACAATGTGTCCCTTGCCTTGAACCCAGTTTAATATAAGAGAAGTTAACTGCTTCAGTTTTGAAGGCCACAAGAAGAAGGAGGGAATACAAAGTGAGGGCTGATCATGGCAAAAATTATGAAGCTTTTGACCGAACAGTAGAAATTGGTTCTGCATGGCACATATGTGCTTATAAAAATGACTAGGGTAGGATGGCAGAATGAAGAAAATACCAGAAAAGAATGGGCTAACCTAACATAATCTAGAAACAACACTAGCACCCAGGAAATACCACTAAACCCCAGACTTTCTTATGGTGCTGTAAAAGGTCTGCTCAAATATTGCATGACTGTATGAAGTCACGCCTCAGGTGATACTTTGTGTCACCCTATTTGTGCTCTGAAGTGGTATGTTAAACCGGAATAGAAATTTGTTCTCCCTATAGATACTCCACTGCCACCACCTCCTGTAGGAATCAGCAACTGAGTGAACTGAAAGTGTTTCTAGCTAGCCTGTTGATGTCAAACATCAGCTGGTGTGCAACACATGAAAAGCTCAAATCTGGACATCTAAATGTAGATGTCTGCAACCTACACCAAAAATCCCCCTACTGAGTTCTTGACTTTCAAATAGGCTGCAAAACATTTCTTTGAAGTTATTTTGAAAGGATTGGATGATTTCATAACATTTTTTTATTTGTAGATTGCAATTCATAGCTCTAACTCAAAATTAAATTGCAAATTTCATTCTATTGCAATAAACAAACATTTTTTGTCTTCAAAACCTTTCATATTCTATCCTTCTTTATGCATTCTTCCTTTTGTTCTAACACACTGCTTATATACCATCTCCATTTCCAAAGGCATTTTTATAACTGCTTCTCCACAAATGTGTGTGCATTTTCTTATACACTGTGACTTATAGATATTTCAGCTGATATGTCTAGTGAACATAACTTCCTAAATTCCCTCTATAGTAAATAAGATGATACAAGCTTATCCAGAATTAGAATTTTTTTAGAGAGAGATTCCAAGCACATGATGCGGAAATGAAAAAAAAAAAGAAAAAAAGGACAAATACTATCCATAAACCAAGGAAGAATACCCAACATGTCTGGACCTTCCACATCATTCACTGGACTGGGGATGTTCTCAGCTATCCATTTTAACAAGCATTCCTTTGGAACTGACTGCAGACCAACTGTTCTTGCTTTTGGCTACTATCTCTCCAAAGAGATGGCAGAGACAGAAGTTAGTCCTGATTAGACCTGAAATTTTCAGAGATTTCAGACCCTTGACTTTAGTACAGTAAGTATGAAAATTCTAACATGTCTGACTATCCCAAAACAATGAATACTGGAAGCATTGAGATCCCTGCCCCAGCAACAGCCTACATGACTCAGCAGGTTTGTAGAAAAAAATCTGAATTTGGTCACCAGAATAGAATAGAATAGAATAGAATAGAATATTTCAGTTGGAAGGGACCTACATCAACCATCTAGTCCAACTGCCTGACCAATTCAGGGCTGACCAAAAGTTAAAGCATGTTATTAAGGGCATTGTCCAAATGCCTTTTAAACACTGACAGGCATGGGGCATCAACCACCTCTCTAGGAAGCTTGTTCCAGTGTTTGACCACCCTCTCAGTAAAGGAATGCTTCCTAATGTCCAGTCTAAACCTCCCCTGGCGCAGCTTTGAGCCATTCCCACACATTCTATCAATAGATATCCGGGAGAGACATCATCACCTCCCTCTCCACTTCCCCTCCTCAGGAAGCTGTAGAGAGCAATGAGGTTGCCCCTCAGCCTCCTTCTCTCCAAACTAGGCAAATCCAKTGTACTCAGCCTCTCCTCACAGGACATTCTTTCCAGCCCTTTCACCAGCTTTTTTGCCCTCCTCCAGATGCATTCAAGGACCTTCACATGCTGCTTAAATTGTGGGGCCCAGACCTGCACACAGTACTCAAGGTGAGGCCGCACCAACGCTGAATACAGCGGGATAATCAACCCTTTTGGCCAGCTGGTTATGCTGTGTTTGATGCACCCCAGGATGTGGTTTGCCCTCTTGGCTGCCAGGGCACACTGCTGACTCATATTGAGCCTGCTGTCAACCAGCACCCTCAGATGCCTTTCTGCAGAGCTGCTCTCCAGCCACTCCTCTCCCAATTTATACTTGTGCCCAGTGTTACTCCATCCCAGGTGCAGAATCTGGTATTTGCACTTGTTAAATTTCATCCCATTGATGATTGCCCCATGCTCCAATCTATCCAGATCCCTCTTCAAGGCATCTTGTCCCTCGAGAGAGTCAACAGCACCTCCCAGTTTAGTATTATCAGCAAACTTGTTAATGGTGTATTCAACTCTTGCGTCCAGATCATTGATAAAAACATTGAACAGAACTGACCCTAGAATTGAGCCTTGAGGAACACCACTGGTGACCGGTTGCCAGCCAGAGGTAGCCCCATTCACTACAACCCTTTGAGCCTTGCTGTTCAGCCAGTTCATCACCCAGTGCACCGTGAACCTGCTCATGTCACAGTTGGACAACTTGTCCAGAAGGATGCTGTGAAGGAATATTTTGGTGAAATACTTGGGGTGCAGTGAATTACTTCTGTTACCAGAATTATTTTGTCCTTTTTTTCCTCTTCAAGTAAGATTTCTGAGTTCCAGATCTGCTAGGTACACCTGTTCAGTTAGACATAACATTAGTTGTGTCAGAATATTATCAAGAGGAGGATTTCAAAGACAAATTTTGAAATCCCTACATGAAACTTTTCATGTAAGTGATAAAATGCTAATAAAAATACTTAAAAAAAAAAAGTGTAAGTTCATCCATGTTACTAAACTGTAACATAAATGTTATAAATAGCAATTTTTATAATATACAATTGCATTGTTTTGTACTTCCCTGAACTAACTAATCAATCATGTATGTGGTATAGTGTCTATTTTTATTTCACAAACTGAAAATATCATCCAAAACATTTAAATAATGTTTTCTAAAGATTCATATTATTCTGGTGAGCATTTCCATCATTAAACTTTTATTTATTAATGGTTAATTGATTAGCCCACTATGAAACAATATCAACAGGTTCATCTAAGTGTAAGGAGAAAAAAGTACAGCTACTAATCTGTAATCAAATTTGATTGTACAAGATTAAAGGCTTCATATATTGGATTTTTTTTTTTTTTTTTTTTTAAGCATAAGCTGTTCCTATCTCTCTTACAGAATCTTACCAACATTTACAGAGAATCTGGTAGCGTAAGATAAAATTCATCCTTATTAGAACAGTGTTTGTTTATTTGAGACAGATTTCCAGAGACAATTTAGCATATGTAATTAAGACTGAGGCTCTCATTTGCTCTACAGTATTTCAGAGTGCCTTGTGCCATGAATAACTTGTAAGTATCTGGTGAGTCAAGAAATATTTTACTGACCTTGTTTTTTTTTCCCCTTTGTGCATTTACAGACACCACCTCCTAGACATAGAATCAATCATAGAATCATTAAGGTTGGAAAAGACCTCTAAGATCATCGAGTCCAACCGTCAACCCAACACCACCATGCCCAATAAACCATGTCCCTAAGCGCCTCATCCACACGTCTTTTAAATACCTCCAGGAATGGTGACTCAACCACTTCCCTGGCAGAAGAAATTTTTCCTAATGCCCAATCTAAACCTCCCCTGGCGCAACTTGAGGCCATTTCATTTCGTCCTATCGCTAGTTGCTTGGCAGAAGAGACCAACACCCACCTCGCTGCAACCTCCTTTCAGGTAGTTGTAGAGGGCAATAAGGTCTCCCCTCAGCCTCCTCTTCTCCAGACTAAACAGTCCCAGTTCCCTCAGCCGCTCCTCGTAAGACTTGCTCTCCAGACCCTTCACCAGCTTCGTTGCCCTCCTCTGGACACGCTCCAGCACCTCAATGTCCTTCTTGTAATGAGGGGACCAAAACTGAACACAGTATTCCAGGTGGGGTCTCACCAGTGCCGAGTACAGGGGCACGATCACTTCCCTACTCCTGCTGGCCACGCTATTTCTGATACAGGCCAGGATGCCGTTGGCCTTCTTGGCCACCTGGGCACACTGCCGGCTCATATTCAGCCGGCTGTCAACCAGCACYCCCAGGTCCTTTTCCGMCAGGCAGCTTTCCAGCCACTCTTCCCYAAGCCTGTAGYGTTGCATGGGGTTGTTGTGGCCMAAGTGCAGGACCYGGCACTTGGCCTTKTTGAACCTCATRCAGTTGGCCTCAGCCCATSGATCCAGCCTGTCCRGGTCCCTCTGCAGAGCCTTCCTACCCTTGAGCAGATCAACACTCCTGCCCAACTTGGTGTTGTCTGCAAACTTACTGAGGGAGCACTCAATCCCCTCATCCAGATCATTGATATACTTGCACACATTCTATTCATCAGTCTAAGTTATTCCTATCAAGGAAAACCAAGGAAAACAAGAATTGATTAAGAATGTTTAAATAGATGTATGATAGCTACTACAACTTCCTGAAATTTTGATTAATAATCACACATATCTGTACTCTAATTACAAACTTCCGTATGACCAGTATTCTTAACAGAATGTTGTGAAGACTGATACTGACTTTTGTATTTTTCTCATATAGAAAAGAATACCCTATTAATTAGTTAATTAATAACCAGCATTGAGCAGGTAGCTTAAGGGAAACTTAAAAATCTGAAAGCCCCAATGTCAAAAAGTCAGTAAGATAAGAGTCTAAATTGATACCAAATACCAATAGCAGAAAAAGAGTAAGGGAGAGGGACTGTGGTCTTATTACCATCATTCTGCAAGGATTTCCTTGGTTTGTTTTCTTCTTCTGTTTTTAGGAAATTATTAAAAAGGGAAAGGGGAAAGCTGAGAATTGTTGAAGTTGGGGAGTATGGAATTATTATATAAATAAGGGAGTATGATGGCAGACAAAGTAATGGCGAAATGAAGAAATGAAAGGATAGGAAGGACAGACTTGAAACTCCTAATCAGATGTTGGGAAAACTAATAGCAGCAGTAAAATATGTAAGGAGATCTCATTTCATGAACATGATCAAAAGAAACCTGTTGCAGTTCCTTGCCACAAGGACTGTGCTAGTATATATTTTTATGGTAAACGTGTTAGTATATGTAATATATTAATTTTCTATTTTGTATATTCAGTATTTTAAGAGGCCAGTCATCTGAGATTAATGATTGAAAGTCTTCAGAAAGTTTCATTTTTCATAACAAAATACCTGTTATGTCCAGCTGAAATCTATGTACCTTCTTTTGGTTTTTAAACCTTCACTTTCTCTCAGCCTCATCTTTAACATATCCATAATAAATTCAACTTCCAAATCATTCATCAACCTTTGTATTGTCTTCTTGCTACTGTATTGGGTTTGTGTGGAAAGGTTTTGGTAGTGGGAGGTCTTCAGGGGTGGCTTCTGTGAGAAGATGCCAGAAGCTTCCTCCATGTTAGACAGAACCAATACCAGCTGGCTCCAAGACAGACCCACTGCTGGCCAAGGCTGAGCCAATCAGCAATGGTGGTAGAGCCTCTGTGATAACATATTTAAGAAGAGGGAAAAAAACTGCTGTGCAACAGCAGCCAGAAGAGAGGAGTGAGAATATGTGAGAGAAACAGCCCTGCAGACACTAAGGTCAGTGAAGAAGGAGGGGGAGGAGGTGCTCCAGGCGCTAGAGCAGAGATTCCTCTGCAGCCTGTGGTGAAGACCACGGTGAAGCAGGTTGTCCCCCTGCAGTCCATGGAGGTTAACAGTGGAGCAGATATCCACCTTGCAGCCTGTGGAGGCCCCCATGCCAGAGCAGGTGGAAGCACCTGAAGGAGGCTGTGACCCCGTGGAGAGCCCACGCTGGAGCAGGCTCCTGCAGGACCTATGACCCCATGGAGAGAGGAGCCCACGCTGGAGCAGGTTTGCTGGCAGGACTTGTGACCCCATGGGGGACCCACGGGGGAGCAGTCTGTTTCTGAAGGACTGCACCCCATGGAAAGGACCCGTGCTGGAGCAGTTCGTGAAGAACTGCAGCCTGTGGGAGGGAAGGACTCACGTTGGAGTGGTTCATGGAGATCTGTCTCACGTGGGTGGGATCCCACACTGGAGCAGGGGAAGAGCGTGAGGAGGAAGGAGCAGCAGAGAAAACGTGTGATGAACTGACTGCAACTCCCATTCCCTGTTCCCCTGCGCCACTCAGAGGGAGGAGGTAGAGAAGTCAGGAGTGAAGTTGAGCTGAGAATAAAGGAGAGGTGAGGGAGAGGGTGTTTTAAGATTTGTTTTTATTTCTCATTACCCTACTTTGATTTGATTGGCAATAAATTCAACTAATTTCCCCAAGTCGAGTCTGTTTTGCCCGTAACGGTAGTTGCCGAGTGATCTCCCTGTCCTTATCTCAACCCAGAAGCCTTTAGTCGTATTTTCTCTCCCCTGTCCAGTTGAGGAAGGGGAACGATAGAGTGGCTTGGTGGGCACCTGGCTTCCAGCCAAGGTCAACCCACCACAGCTACTATCATAGCTACAGTTCTATTACAATTTCCATTCACCAAAAGGTTTTTTAAATTATGAGAATTCTTCTAGACACTTTTGTTGTCTCAACTGTTGACTTCCATTTTTCTCTCACTTTGTCCATTCCAAAATACCCTTTCTCCCAATTGTCATCATTTGTAGATTCTAGTTCTTCAATATGGATAACTCTTAAACTTCCATCCTTCTTCATCTCTCCTTACTTTTAATATATTCGTTGAGTCTCTCCACTTTGTCTCCATCTTCAACTGCAATCAAAACATGTTTTCTATGGCAAGATATACCCTATAACTTTGACCATTTGCAGCATCTACTTGTTTCACTTCTTTTTTAGAGTATCTGATAAAAACCTCATGGGCAGATTGGTTTGCTTCTTAAAACCATAGAATAATCTAGGTTGGAGGGACCTCTAGATGTCTTGCAGTCCAACCCCATATTTAAAGCAGAGCCAACATGGAAGAGATTATTAGGGCCCTGTCCAGTGGACTTTTAAGCACCTCCAAGGACTGAATGTCTACATCCTCTCTGGGCAACCTGTTCCAGTGTCTGACAACCCTCACAGTATAAAAAAGAAAAAAAAAAAAAAAAATCCTCTATCAAATCAGTTCCTTTTTTGTAAGTTGTGCCTCTCAGCACTACTCTTACTACATGTCTCTCAGAAGACCTTGGCTCACTCCTCGCTATATCTTCCCATCAAGTGGTTGTAGAAAGCGATAAGATCTCCCCCTTAGTTTTCTCTCCATGAGACTGAGTAACCCCAAATATCTCARCTTCTCCTTGTGCCTCCTGCATGCCAGGACACAACTACATCAGTGGCCTCTGCTGGACTAGTTCCATTATGCTAATGTCTTGTACTGGACATCCCAAAACAGAATAGCATTCTCTTCTCAAATTGAAGTATCAGCTTCTCTGACAATTATTTTGAATATTTTACAACAGACTTTTGAACTGTCTAAGATTTTAACACTTCTCTGACAAAACCACACCTGTAGTTTTTTCGTTTTGTTTKGTTTTTAATTTTTAATCAATGTAGACAATACAATAGCCTTATGTGAGAGTTGGACATGTAAACTGGGTAACTGTTTTGACTCATCCTGGACTTAAGTACACAGTCTGATAATAAGCTTTACAACTTCTGCTCTTTTCTGACTTGCTTAAGGCTATTGTTACATTCACATCATCTTGTCTAACCACTATCTATCCAGAATAATAGTGTTAAGATAGTATTCTTATCATGTCACTTTCCCATGTTAGACTTCTCTTTGCATACCTTCATATCACTTTCTCTTTAATAGTGAAACAACTATGTCCTTACTTTCAAAGCCTCTCTCTAATCTCCATCTCACAAATACATACTCATTCTTTCTTCAGGAAGAAAAAAAATAGAACAAAAGTAAGTTTGACATTTAAATATATTCACAGATATTATTACAACACCTGGTTACATGAATTCTTAAAATCAAAGGCCTTATTCAAATTTGGGACAATAATCTTAATTTCTTCATTGTTTGTCTGAACATGTTTTCCAGTTAAGTACATCCAAAGTTTTTTTAGCTATCATCAGTCTTGTGAATATTTTCATCRAGGAGAAGCTTAGCCAGACACTCCCAAAAATGTGGCGTTTCCACAGGTCCATTTTCTGTGGAGTATCTGCTGACAGTGACATTTTATATGATGACCCGCAAAAGGACTTTTTAAATTGCAACTTATTGCAACTGCTGAACATAACAGTAATGTRCTACAAACATTTTTATTTTAAGTCTCCAAAAAGTCTTGACATCTATATTATTATTTTACTTTCATCAAACAAAAAGGGAAACCAGTAAAATTATCCATGGTGAAATTAACTTGACATATTTTTCTGACATCTGCATTGGGAAGGTTTCAAGGTCAGATTCAGACATCTACCTTTAGTTGCCTTTAAAGCAGATCCCATCACACTAAGGTAGAAATCTGTATTTGACCACCTCAATTATTCACAAGAAATTTTGTCTTCACTGAATACTAAGGGCCCTAAAATGCAATTCACTTAGAAATATCTGTATTAGAGGTGTTTAAAGTGAAATATTTTAATCTAGAACTGAATCTCACCCTTTTTAGTTAATTTCTATAATTTCTATGTGAAAGTTACCATGTATAGAGATGGACTTAATCCAACTGGGAGGAAATAATCATCTCCAGAGAATGAATAACTCCTGTTTTCTTTCATGGTTACCATGAGATGAAATTAATTACCTTGCAGTGCCTGATTATTAAAAACAAACAAACAAACAAACAAAAACAAACCAACAAAAAGCAAAAAAGCAAAAAAAACCCACAAAAAACCCAAACCCAACCAACCACCAAAAAAAAAAAAAAAAACCCAACCAAACAAAAAAACCCCACTTAGATTATCTAGTTTACACTTGGACAACTGAAGTTTAGAGAACTAGGGTTCAATTCGGTAGCCTTAACACATATTTCTAGTACTATTTGAGATACTTTAGGATATCCTGCCTGGCCTCAGCTGCTGCTGCACATACAAATGGGTGTCCCAAAGATCTTGCATCATATCTGCCACACTTCTGTGCATTTTTTAGCTATTATAGGCTGTCTCAAATGCCAGCTGAATAAAATCCCTAAAATCAGCGAGAAAAGAGTGATAGAGGAACAATAGACCAATCATTGTGAAACATRTCTGACTTAACAGCCTTGTGCAAAGGCACATATGACAATGCAACTTACACACATACTAATATAGCTATTTTAAAAATAATTTATGAAAGAGACATTTCATTTGTAAATTTATGGACAGTAAATGTAAATCTATATACAGTATCTAGAAGTCTTTCTAAAAAAAGATGTTGTTATCTGGAAATACTGTATTCSTCAAGTCCAGTTGCTGCAGAACAGAAATAAATTTAGTAATCAACTTTTTTCACATTTGGCAAGTAGCTATGAAATGGCACTTTATATATCAGGTACAGTCAATGACAACTGGTAGTTCAGTTCAAGATAAACTGCAGTTTTCAACTGTCACTACTAGAAAAAACACATTTTTATTTTCATTAACTTTTTCTTCCTTAGAGTGCAGACTAAGTTTTTACTTTAATGCTTCATGGCATATCTAGGTAACTTATAATACCCTGAGACTGTGACACATCTTGATAGATAAGTTCTTTAAGGTCCCTGCAGGTGTACGATAATCTTAGTTTTGACAAGACTGATGAAGACATTAGTCTACACCATTTCAATTTAAAAAAAGAAAATAATGACTTAAAAATAAGTACCAATATTAATTTTAAAAAAAAATGCTTAATGACAATTTAGGAATTAAAAAACCCCAATATTTGAGCTGTGCTACCCTTGTGACCAGATCTTTCAAGGTCTAGGAGAATTTTACTTTGCTGCCATCAAGCTTTGAAGAGGGGTTCAAATAACTGAACAAACAGAAGGAACAACAAATAAAAAACCCCATTAATTTCTTTATTCATAACTCATAATGTAAATAAGAAAATTTATTAACAGATATTATGCAACAACAACATCATAGAAAAGCTGCAACTACCAAACTGCTTCAGAAGGTTTTTGTTTGTTTGTTTGTTTTATGTTGTATGTCGTTATGAGTTAACAATACTTTGCATTTCAATTATATAAGTAAAGAATATGGAGTGAATGCAAAGTAGCTGTTCTGCAGGGGAAAGAAAAAGTCTGGGACTATTCTTCACTATTAGTTGAAAAATATTAGTCAAATATAAGTCAAATATTAGATGTATGATGTGTAAAGCATGTGAAGTAGCTTTCTCCCCAACCTGGTTTCAGCAGGCCTGAGCCAGATTATCATGTCTAAATTTGCCACTTCTGGACAGATACAGATGACTGGAAAGCGATTAAAAAAGGGCACCATGAATGAATAAAGATTTTATAAAATGTGAATGAAAAGAGATTGAGTGAATCCATGTCATTCAGTCTAGAGAAAAGAAGACTTGGAAGGAACATAAAAGCAACTTTCATATCTGTAAAGGGCTGCTGCAAAGAGGAAAGGAACAATCTATTTTCCATATCTCTGCTGGACAGTGCAAAAAAGGAATAGTTTTAAACTGAAGCAAGGCATATTCATGTTAGAAATTATGAATAACTTTTAAACAGCAGGATCAAATACAGATGTTTGATTAGTGGTCTGGGTTCTTAGAGAACACGTAGAGGAAAAAGTGCTAGGAGTGTTAAAAATGTGCTTTATTGATCTTGCCATAGAGGTCCTAAAGGATTAGATAATTTCCTAAAGTCCTTTCCAATGATATTCCTTCAAAACTTGTTTTAAGAAAAAACACATTCATTTTTTTCAAAACAAATTATTTCACAGAACTGTTGGTTTGGTTTGGGTTGTTCTGTGTTTGCTTGTTTTGTTTTGTTTTGTTTTGTTTAAAAAAAAGCTTAGCAATTTTTCTGTCTCTGGTGATTTATTATGATCAGTGGGTCATAATGATACTAAGGGACTTGCTAGGATGTAGAATTTTCCACTGACATTTTAAAGCTGCAGCGAAAGATTTAAAATGCTTGTTAGTGGAAAAGTTAATGTTTTAAAAAAAMCCCATAACTTTTTAAATTTTCTAATGTTCTGGATGTAATGTAGACAACTGTGACTGGTTTAACACTGGTTTGCTGTTTTCCATTGCTCTGCTTTTTTTTTATTATTATTAGAATTTTTTGCTAAAGCTAGTAAATTTAATTTTCTATACTATTATATGACTTGTGCACTTTTAACATGAAACATTTATTAAGGGGTATCCTGAACTCTTACCATGCAGGAATATTTATTAATATGGATCTCTTCATTAATTATCTGTGGGTAGAACTAAACTTATATTTTATGAGATTCTGTAGAATTCACTATCTCAGACTGTATCTTGCCATCCCTTCATTTTTATAACACATCCTTTCACATCATGATCTCAAATAATGATTTCTACTTTTCTCTTTCATAAAACATATAAGAGACACTTCTTCACATTCTTCCTAACTGCATGTTTCAGAATCTTTAGAACATAATTACGCATAATTACAGCTATTACTGTCAAGGCCAGTGTGGTGGTGAGAGGAATAAAAACTTCTCCCATTAAATTCTTCTAATAGTTTCAGTCCATGTTGCCAGAATCCAAAGACCAAAGCACTGCAATTATGATATTTGTGCTAGCAGCATAAATAAATGAATGTTGAAGAAGTACATAGTGCTTTTCTGAAATGATATTCTGTTTGTCCAAATGACCATCAAAACAGTGATTGTTCCTGAAATACACTGTAGCTTCTCATAACCAAGTTGCACAGTAATTGAATTTCAAACACTCTTGGCTGATCAGTGATCTAAAAGTAAGTAAAACTAGTCTGTAAATAGATGCCGATGCCTTTTACATAGTTAAAGATTTGAATACACAGTCCAGCCTCAAAGTTTTCCCATGGTTATGTATCATAGCAGTTGGATCATTCTTTCACTTAAGGTACCTACTACATTTGGAAGGGTGTGCAGACTCATCAGAAATATGCCAAAGAGTGAGTGTAAATTGAAGTATTGAAAACAGATTAAAGTTTTATACGTCCCTTACCAATTTATTATTAGGGTTTTCAAGTTGCTTTCATTTCTCCTTACCAAACTGCTCTGACTTCAGCACATTCAGTGGTTAATATTTTGTGGGACTCTTACCTGGATGCCAACCAATGTAATGTTGGAATACTTTATTTAATGCAAGGTCTATGTAAAATAAAATATTTTGCAATTTTTCTTTCCAAAGGAATGGAAAGGTCTCTGATCTTTTTCTCTTTTCTTTCCTTAAATTCTGTTGTATTAAAGATACATTGTTGTTACTTGCAGACCGCTTCTCAGTTAATAGGATGGTAAAGCCTTTGTGATATTTCATATCCACATATACCTGGTCATGAGTCTAAAGGATGAATAGCATTCAACACACTACACGTAAATTATTACCCATGCTCAGAATTCAGTCTTATCGTATTGCAATTATGTTTCTTCTATCATGCCAGATCTCTTCGTTCTTACAAATCTCTTCCTGTATGTTTTCCAACAAAGAAATAGATGATAGCAGCAGAAAAAAAMCCCAACCTTACTATCAATATCAAAGTCTTCAACACATTAAGGATGAATTCTCTAATCAATAGAAAGCCTTGAACCACTTATAGCAGTTACCATGTAGGTCTAGTTAACAATAGTGTTAGCATATGAAGTGTAGTTAATCTTGCAGGATAAAGGAGTAGCTTAGTTATTAGAATAGAATACCTTAAGAGTAAGCAGCCTGTCAGTCACTGTGAAAGTTATGAATCTGTCCATAACTTTCCAAAGGAGCAGACCATGAGCACCAGTGGCAGCCAATTGATAGGTGCAGAGCGAATATGAACAGGACAGTCAAAAATCAGGTGTTCTCAACCCCATTACCCTATTYTGTAACTGATGGTGCCTGGGGTCACCCAGGGAGAGAACTCCCAGGACGCCAGGTCCTGATCCAGAGCTCCACACAGCATGGCTGAAGTCTTTACCTGGATCTGCCCAACTTTCTTCTGCACTGCCTCATCTCTCCTAAAGAACAGTGAAATTGTGTGATTCATAAAATTGCATATGTCTGTGATTACAACGTTTTGGTATCTGAGTCCATTTAGTCTCCCCACTGTCATTTGGCTTAAACTGTGACACCACCGACTCTCAGAGAAGGGCCCTTGCTCTCAGACAACAAAAGTCAGTCTCTTTTTCTATGGTCCCTTGAATATGACTGACATAAAGTGGAATAGTTCCAGCTGGAAAAAAAACTATGTGAAACTTGAATCTAGAGTTTTTCTCTGAACTTATGCAACTCTTAACTGTAGATTCATTTTTTCCCATTGGATTAGTTCCATTTTGCCCAGTGAACCTTTGCATATTTGTATGAAGAGAAAACGGGGCAGAAGAAAAACAAGTAATTTTAATCTCTTCTAGAGTAATTATGCAAGCACAAAGCCAGTTCTTGTAACCAAATGATACACATTTCTATAGATTGACTTTAGGTCCAACTATTGAGATATGTTATATGTCTGTTGAAAGTGAAGTCTTAACAGCTAGAGTATTCTGGAAGTTCTCTCAGTTTGCCTAAGAACCTAGACAGAAGCATTTCYTATAAGTGTTTTGACATACTGCCATTCTGTGAGCAAAAAAAGATACAGTCAGGAATTGAGTCAGTTGTAGCAGGCAGGCATCTCTGTGCCCAGTGGCCAGTGAAGCTATCTAATAAAAACTGAATAAACAAACTATACACAAATCTATACACAAACTGAATCTCTAAAATCTACCCTCTCTCTTCTGCCATGCTGAGCAATGTCATGATCCCATGAATATCTATCATCTTGAAAAAGGAATGGTTTCCAGTACTCCTTAGAGACTATTGTAATTATTTGAGCTGTACCTTAATAGCACACTCCAGCCCTTGTCATTATGATTACATTATACACAATAATGGAATTTTATGTTTAGAGCAAACATTACCTTTTAAAGATTCACAAAACACAATGTAAGCAACTCACAGATGGAATAACTACGGTAGACAACTCATAGGATTGATTCTTTGTAATGTACTGCAGTATGTAAATAAAATATTGCAGGGAGTTTTCCCTGGCATATATAGAAGTTCTATTATTTAGCATATGTGAGCTGTCCAGGACTCAGTAAGCTAATAAGGAAATTGAGAGCATGAAAAGAAAAATCCCAAATCCTGGTATCATTTTCTTCTCTAAGAAGATTTCTGTGGCTGTATTTTTGGAAAGTAAGAACAAAATGGCTTAGAGTATACATGTTGGTAACACACATATTATATGGCTGCATATATTTGAGCACCATGCATGTAACTTAAGATAATATGTTTTTAAATTCATTTGGCACGCAAGTAAAAATTTGTCTTGACAAAATAATGAAGAAAAAAGCTAACCTAAGAAGTATAGGGGGTTTTGTGTGTTTGTTTTTGTTTTTTCTTCTAATGGTTTTAATATGAGATCTATAAGTGAATGATTCCCTCTTAGAATCATAGAATCATAGAATATCCTGAGTTGGAAGGGACCTACACGAGTCATCGAGTCCAACTCCTGACTCCACACAGGGCAACCTAAAAATCAAACCATATATCTAAGAGCGTTGTCCAAATGCTTCTTGAACACCAACAGGCTTGGGACCATGATCACTTCCCTGGGGAGGTTGTTCCAGTGCTTGACCACCCTCTCAGTGAAAAACCTTTTCCTGATATCCTATTTGAACTTTCCCTGACACAGCTTTAAGTCATCCCCTTGCATCCTATCACCGGACACCAGAAAGAAGAGATCATCACCTCCCTCTCCACTCCCCCTCATGAAGAAGTTGTAGACAGCAATGATGTCACCCCTCAATCTCCTCTTCTCTAAGCTGAACAAACCTAGTATCCTCAGCTGCTCCTCATAAGTCATGCCTTCTAGTCCTTTCACCATCTTTGCTGCCGTCCTTTGGACACATTCTAATATTTTTATACCCTTCTTATATTGTAGAGCCCAAAACTGCCCACAGTAGTTGTGAATCTGATTGATTAAAATTTTCAGACAGAAAATAATGGGAAGTTGCACAATTCCGTATTTCTGTAATGATATCTGGCTGCTTTGGAGAATGATGAATTGGACAGGATAATTATTTTCTTTTGTTGTAGAAGTTAACTCTTTTGACCCCCTTTCTCTGTGGGGAAAACAACTTGGCATGCACAATATATTAAATTATTAAAATTATAGGAGATATTAATTTTCTTAAATACAGTTGCTTAACATCATTTCTGATCAAAATATCAAAGTTTATGAGCTTGTTCTTGTGAAAAATGTCCCAGAAA
Organism: Phoebastria nigripes; assembly: GCA_035582835.1. Lineage (NCBI taxonomy): Eukaryota > Metazoa > Chordata > Aves > Procellariiformes > Diomedeidae > Phoebastria > Phoebastria nigripes. The sequence goes on along the minus strand of JAYKAV010003203.1, from coordinate 325,002 downwards.
CTTTAATGAYCATAGATATTAAGGCATCAGCATTCAAAAGAAATTGCATCTAACAATCAGTGCTATAGAACTGAACAATACTGACTGAGAAAGAAAAAAGTTATAAAATTGAGCTGATGTAAAATTATCTGCATCACTGTTTTCGTAAGAAGACATCTACTGAGAGTTCCTTGGAAAGACAAAAACCAACCAACCAAACAAAACAACCTGGTTTTATTTCTGAGTTTTAGAATATTTCTTCAAGAACTTAGGTATTACCTAGAATTTTAAAGCAATGACTCAATCTAACCCTATCTAATTTATGCAAAACAGGATCACATTTAATACATGTAAATGTGTTTGTGCTGCATCTTTATTTCTCTAGATCTGTCAATATCCATTGCTGTTTTATGTGTCTGACCTGATACAACAAAAAGATTCACAATATGCACTAGACTGTTTTTCATTCTCTTATGTATTTCCATAAATTGAAAATAAAGGACATGCAAGTTTGTAGTCACTCATTTTTTAATGGAAAATATATCCCATTGGTCAGAACAGTGCCTACACTTTCGGGTTTTTGTTGTTGCTAATGATGTTGCTGTAACTCATACTTTCATCATTCAGAAATGCATTTCTCAAAATATGCAGCTAACCACTATTGCTACTAAGTGACAAATCTAGCAATTTAAGTAATTTTCCACATACATTAGTCTACCCAGACCTACTTGTAAGATAACATCAGGGGATATTTTGAGGTCATGATGCCTTAGAGAACTGGAAACAATCCGTTATAACCAATATTCTGTCAACCTACAAGGACATACACATCTCATGATTTCCTGAACAGTTTCTGAAGTTCTTTGTTGATATTATTAAAGGATAATCACAGCCCCTGTTCCAGCTATGTCTTTAAACACTAGGTAAGATTTGAGACAAAATGCAGACTAAGTGCCATAAAGGCTGTACAAGTAAATTTTTCACCTTGGTTTCATAGGACAGAATTAAACCTTAGCTCTGAAAGAATCTTCAAAATATATATGAGTGCATGGGTTTGTGTGTGATTTCCGTTAAAATCTCTATTCAGAAAGCTATCTCATTTCTATACATACCTGAAGAGAAAATGGCATCCATGAGATTCCACAGATGTCTTTGTTTAGAGCCCTCACTGAGGACTTGGGGCCCCTGATCCTTTAAGTTACAAGAGATGCCGTACTGTGTTTTCCATATCGTCTACAAAAGCTGTACCCACTAAAGTTTAAAGCCACTTTCTCCTTTTGGACCTGATTTTTTCAATAATTTAATATTACTGGGGAAGTGAAAAGTTTGGAAATCTTTAATGGCTCCCAGAAAAGAACAAAAAATAACCCGTAAATATAAAAAAAAATACCCCGTTTTCCAGCCCTCTGATCTCATTGCATTATCCATGCTATTGCTTTGTAGCTCTATTCTGAACTGAAATATACACTGTTCTGTATTTTAATTCATTAGTCTGACCTGACGTAGCACAGAAGAGATTCAAGATATGCACAAAGTATATAAGGTATATGTTCTCTTACATATTTCCGTACATTTAAAATATATTATGTGTAAGTTCATAGTCACTCTTATTTTTTTAAATGGAAAATATATCCCACTGGTCAGAACAATTCCTAAATTTTCMGGGTTTTGTTGTTTCAAATGATGTTTTAACTCATGCTTTCCATGCATTCCTCAAAATATATAATTATCTGCATTTTATTTTCTTACCTATTTTTAAAGTAAAACTCCTGAGGAGGAAATGAACACACAGCATTTGTATCTATTTTTATCATAAGCAAAGGAAGAGATGAAGAGAATTGAATAGCTACAAGTAAATACACACAATAGAAGTAAATTCAATATACTGTAACACTTTGTATTTTCTTACAATAAAAGCGTTGAAGAAAATTCTTAGTCCCTTAGCATTCTAAATGTAGCTGTCTCCTGAGGACCTGGACTTGTTGCCCATGAATTATGCAGGTTGTAAAACAAAAGCTAGAGGCCTACAGGAACTGCATCCAAGAAAGAGACATACTGAAGTTTTAAAATTGGTATGTGGCAGCAGCTGGGAATAGTTCTGTTTGTATTAGTGTTATCAGGATTGCTGGTGTTATCAATACTTATTTTTCTTGTAAAAGAGCTAGAACTAAAGTTTTGGTCTTCTTGTATTGCTCTACAACAGAAAGTCCACATTTCTCACCCTCTTAGAAGGGATCTACATGAACTAGAAGAGCATTCATGATTATTAATTTTAATATGTTTAAAAATATATAGTTATATGTTCATATGGGCATTCTGAAATTAAACAATGCATCTTCTGTTTTCATATAATTACATTTAGAGACAATAAAGAGTATCATTACAGAACTATTTGTTAATTYATCCCATTTGCACATGTAAGGATATAGACCTATCATAACCTTCAAAGAAATAAGGGTTATTTTCAAAATTTAATTCATCTGCCATAGGATTTGAAAGTAAAAACATGAATCATATGCTATAATATCAGAATAATTTAAGTATTAACATAATATCATCAATGTATCAAGGTATTAAAACCCCCTCATCATCTGGTTTCAAACAGATAGAGTCACTATGTCTGTGCTTATGTTAATAAACCTCTGAGTGTTTCTGAGTTCCTAAGCATAGTGCTTGTCCCAGCCTGCATCACAGCTCCATCTCAGGGTGAAACAAGGTGTACACCAGTTTCTTATCATTTCACACTACCCAGTTTCCCTGAAAAGAAAACCTAGAAATAACAGATCATGGTAATTTAAATGCAACTTCAATATCTCTCAGATGGTCAGCTGAGATTTTGGTTACATGAATAAATGATAACTATGAATATATGATTCAAAAGTACAAAAACTGCAATATAACTGCATATAATTTAGCGACAGTATAAAAATGAAAAGGTATGTCTACATAATCTTTTGCAGAAAGTTGCAAGTGAGCTCTGCCTATGCTGAAGCTGACTAAGCTTTTAGTAATAGTGCAGCATTAAGTCCAAACTAATAAATCTTTCTGATTCATGGTTCAAGCTTAGTACCATGCTAATGCAGATACATAGCTTCCATTTAGCTTGGAGCATGGGTAGATTCTGCTTTCAAAGGGTGATGCAGACTTACACTGAAAGCATATTATGTGCGAAGGCATTGGAAGAGTCTCCAATAACGATATTAAAGAACCAAAATGAGGGAAGGAAGGGAATGTATTTGGAGTGTAGATATAAATCTTATGTAAAAATACGTGCGCRCACACACACACATGCACAATTTTTAAAATTAAGCTATTAGAAAGAAGGAAACTGTCTAGGTGCATATGGCTGTCCAGAATGCAATTTACAGTGGCACAGAACATCCCTCAGTTTTTATATTTCTGAAAGAAAATGCATCATTTTTCCCCTATATCTCTCCAATAAAGCCATTCTGTTACTGATTTTCTTTTGTTTTATTTTCCTTATAAAACTTTCAGTGTCAACCTTGTATTAAGAAAAATCAGGTTTGTCCTACAGTTAATGGTACTTACTGTGTTAGAAAAGGTTAGTCTCTACTACAAATGACAACCATAACTGCTCTGAAGTCCTTTCTTTGTCCTACACATAAATGTGAATGGAAGTAAAAAGAGTCATGTTTCAGTACATTGAAACCCCATTCACTAGTWTCTTACACATTTATTGCACAGAATTTAGGAGGGAGAAAAAAAAACTGATTAAGAAACTTGGGACAATGTAAAATCTAGGTACTTATAGGCTTCATTTATCATAATGCACATACTAGTTCAAAGATAAACAGGGAAGACTGAAAAAATGCAGCTATCCAACATTATAAAACAATTCAGACCTCAGCTATGCAGATACCAGCAAAGCAGGATTTTTTGGAAACAATTAATAGAAAAAATCATACTTTGTTGTACCATGGCAACTGGTAACCTATTGGTCTTAAAAGCTCCAGGGATTTCTTGAAGTGAGTAATGCTGTATTTAGTTACCATTATAGAGCACTCAGAGCCTAGCCACTGTATTAAGCTTGTTTATGTTATATTATTTGTCCTTTCACATCACCTCAGGGAAATCTGTAACAAAGCAGAGAGTCTTAAGGTACATGCTTGCTTACCAAMAAACGCCTGTCTCCAATTTCTGATGACTAAAAGATGTTTAAGTTTCATAAATTCATGAACCACTGTGGCTTTATTTCTATTTATCTATGTCTATTAGATCAGAAAGAATGGAAAAAGGTTGGTACTTTTAAACTACCAGAGAAGAATAAAATGAAGAAGTAATATTAAATTGCATAAATTTTCATCAGTCTCTTTCTTTTAACCCTTTGTTAAGCCGACCTATTCCTAGACCTGTGAAAAGAGATTTTTAAGACTCCTTTATTTTCCTAGAGGCTGGCTGTATCAATGAAAAACTCCTTCYTTCCTTGGTGCTATCACTGCATTGCCAGTATTTGAAAACCATCCCAGTACTAACAGGAGATCAATCTCTAAGTTTTTTAACTTCAGAAAGTTATGGTAAGCCAGTTGAGTCAAACATTTACAGCCTAAGAAAACTAAACACATGATGTGGTGGGGAACTGTAGAAACCAGCAAGTACAAAATGCTGAACCTAAGTCTAGCCATTCAGAAATAGGTCGAAGTCTACTCTTGGATTGAATAAAGTGCTCTTCAACCTCATTGACTAATCAGATTGGACATCTGGAATGTAGGAGACACTGATTAAGACAATCTACTAGAGTTGAATCAAACATTTGAATTTATACCTGCACACAACCTATTAAGAGGGTTATTACAGGTATTTCTTTAGAATATAGGATATTCTGAATTAATGCAGTTGAAGCTATGTCCCTGTTATAGTTAAATATTCAGTATGTCTTGGAAATAATAAGAAAGATTCCATGGCATGATGGATAATTCATATCCAGACTCCAAAGAGGAATAACATCAACACGAGAGACTTAAAAAACTACCTTTTTAATATCATAAACTACATTTCTGTCCCTATGAAAACCAAGACCTGGCTGTGAGGACAAACAGCACAGTACCRCTTGTATCTTCCTGCCTAAAAATATTTTTTCTCTCAAAAAACAGGGTAACCTCATCTATAGTTCTTTTAAGAATACTTCCTGGCATGTAGCATCCTGGGACTCGTGTTTCAACACTGTGTTAACAAGCACTAGCTGGCACTGGCCAAACTATTCCAGGAAGCATGCTAACAGTCATGTATCAGCTCTTCGTATTTTTTCCTGGCCCCATTTACATTCCTAGTACAGACACTCTACTGAGTATTTGGGGGGAAGTGGAACATCTGGGTTCAAGTTTCTGTTCTGCGTGGAACAAGAATAGTCCTTGATTCTGTTTTCCCAGGGTYCAGGGAAGTGCTTCAAGTACTGATGAACTGGGAGGTACTGTAAGGTCCTTTTACTTTTTCTTGGAGAACAGTGAGCAGGGGAGGGGGAATGAGATGCTTAAGCTAAAAAATGAAAATATCTACAAGTTTTCGTCAACAGCAAGCAAGAAAAAAGAATACCAAATTTGACAATTTCACTATAGCTGTCTGACTGTAGTATCAATGTAGGGAACAAGGGAATTTGCTTTCAATAAACTGAGGAATTAAAGAACTCTGAATTTATAAAGCTGAACAGTGATTTGGGGAGAATACATTTTGAACTTAAACCTGAAATGTCTGCCTCATATCTCTTTCTTTGTGGACCTAGGCTGTACTACAAAAATACTTTTGAGTATCTGAGGCTTAATTCTTTCGAAAAAACTTAAGAATTAATACATTAATACAGTTCAGGATTTTATTTCTTTGTGATGTTAAAATGTCTTATTGTGCTGGACTTACTCTCACAGCTGTGCTGATGTTGGACAAGTTCTTTCCATCAGCCTGAAAAAAAACTCCTAAAAGTTTCCTTTTTTGCAAGTGAAAATAACATTTGAAAAATCAGTACCTGCAGTTTGTGCTCTGTTATGTAGCTTATTATCTCCTCTAATTCTACAGACTTCAATGGACTTCCACCAGATTTATACTCTTACAAGCAGAATTTGATTCATGTATGATGTACAGATGTCTTACCAACCCAGATATGTCAATTTTCTTTACTTCCAGTACAGCAAACTTTACAAGGTGCATAAATCTGACTTTTAATATTTACTAGAGGGGAAAAAAAAAAAAAAAAAAAAAAAGTGGATCAGCTGAACCCAGGTATTATTGCTAATTGTCAGTTTTCTCACTCAAATAATGCTTTGTATAGAAGTCTCTCCACTAGGGGCCGCACAGAGACTGCTTAAATATTACCTGTTAAACTAGAATAAAACTCATCAGAGAGTGAAAGCACAATATAGTGCTTTGATCCATGATGAGAGCAAACAATTTAAACTCCTAGGGAAGAGTCACTGCTGTTTTTTCTTGTTTGTTTGTTTGCTTGCTTGTTTATTGTGAATGTAAGCAACATTCTAATTTTATTTTTTTAGTTATAAAACATTGACCCACTTTGGAAAAAATGAAATCTTGCACTTATTGCACTGTCATAAATCATACTGCATAAAAGATACTCTTTCCTTTCTCATATTAGGATAAACTATACTAACATGGGGGGCAATGTTGCTTCAAGTAAAGCTAAGGGACAGTCTTTTTCCTCATAAGTCCTGAGGAAGCAGAAGGCTTCATGTTTTGACACGGGCCCATGGAGCTCTTTTTTTGGTGGTCGTGGTGGTGGTGTTGCAATTTCTGCTGAGGAAATGACAGGGCAGCAGTGATGAGACCATCCTCATTTCTGGGGGGGACAGTGGGGGTAGAAACACACCCTCAGCATCCCAACTGGGTCCCTGGGCCAAGGGTGCCACAGCCACCGTGGGCAACCTGCTCTTCCGGGTGGGGACCAACAGGTGCTGACCCTCCCTGCAACACCCACTGCYCTGGTCTGAGGGGAACTGGCACCATTGGCCTGGAGACCCAAGGGACATGGGCAAGAATGCATAACACCAGAGAGGAGAGGTTGGTGATGGTCGCTTTTCTTTGCGGATCACTTTTCAGAATATTAATAGGGAGGTTATCTGTGTTAATTTGAGCCTAAGTAACTTACTATTTTAATAATACCTGTTTAATAATAACAACATTAATAATAACAGTATTTGGTTAGATATTGAAGATTTCAGTTAGGCCAACTTCAATCCTTGGCTTTTCAAATGCATAAGGTTTGTTCCTGTTTGCTTATAAAGAGATTATGACTGTAGTTCTCAGGGACAAGGAAGTTTCACCCAACTCAGTTGCTCCTGTGTTTCCAAGCAGTTCTTGACGGGCACATATGAAGTTAACTAGTGGCTTGGAGGTTCTTCATGCCTGATTTTCTTTTGCTGTTATTAGTCTACAGTGAAGCCCAGGGATCTAAGTAAAACTATGGATGACACTGCATTGACTTTCTGAAATGACCAGGTTTGTATTTCTTCTCACGTAAATCTGGTCCTCCCACAAAATCCAGAATGCCCCAAGAACTAATATTTGGATTTCCCTTGAATACAATATGTTTTAAAATCCTAAAGTTGAATGTTAGCCGTTTAAGTTAAGAAATATTATTATTAGGATTACTCTTATTATTGCTGCTGTCAATACAAATGGTACTGCCAAGAACATACTGCCAATGCTACTGCCAAGCTGATGAAGTACAAGATGAATGAGCAGACAGTGAGGTGGATGGAAAACTGGCTGAAGGGATGGGTCCAGAAGATGGCGATCAGTGGCACAAAGTCTAGTTGGAGGCCAGTAACTAATGGTGTACACCAGAGATCAATAGTAGGTCCGATCCTGTTTAATGTCTTCATTAATGATCTGGGTGGTGGGGCAGAGTGTGCCCTCAGCAAGTCTGCAGATGACACAAAACTGGGAGGAGTGCCTGATACACCAGAGGCTTGTCCTGCCATCCTGAGAGACCTCAACAGGCTGGAGAAATGGTCTGACAGCAACCTCATGAAGTTCAACAAGGAGAATTGCAAAACATTGTACCTGAGGAGGAACAACCCCATGCACCAATATTCTAGCTGATTGGCCCCAGCATAAGCAGCTTTGCAGAAAAGGACCTGGGGGATTGTGGTGGTGCACTTCCCCCCTCTCCTGGGCTGCTTGTTGGTCTCAGAAATTCCTGTGAAATCTCAACCTTGGTGTACTGGTGGTCTCTAAACCACTAATTCGCGACAAGGTCCTGGTGGATACCAAGTTGAACATGAGCCAGCAACGTGCCCTTGCAGCAAAGAAGGTTAGTGGTGTCCTGGACTGCATTAGGAGGATTGTCGCCAGCAGGTAAAGGGAAGCGATCCTTCCCCTCTGCTCAGCACTGGTGAGGCCATGTCTGGAGTCTTGTGGCCAGTTCTGGGCTCTTGAGTACAAGAGAGACATGGACATACTGGAGAGAGTCCAGCAAAGGGCCACAAAGGTGGTTAAGGGACTGGGGCATCTCTCCTGTGAGAGAGATGTTCAGCCTGGAGAAGAGAAGGCTCAGGGGGGATCTCATCAATGTATATAAATACCTGAAGGGAAGGTGCAAAGAGGACAGAGCCAGGCTCTTTTCAGTGGTGCCCAGTGACAGGACCAGAGGCAATGGGCACACAGTGAAACACAGGAGGTTTCCTCTGAACATCAGGAAACACTTTTTTACTGTGAGGGTGAATGAGCACTTGCACGGGTTGCCCAGAGAGGTTGTAGGGTCTCCATCCTAGGAGATATTCAAAATCCATCTGGACACTGTCCTGGGCAGTCTGCTTGAGCAGGGGGGTTGGACCAGATGACCTCCAGATGTCCCTTTGAACCTCAACCATTCTTTGATCCTGTGATTAGTCCATAAAAGCAAAAAAAAAGTAAGTATTTTGGTCATTTGAACATTTACTGTACAAAATACTTGAATCCTTTTTATTGTTAGCATAGATTCTGAAGCTATTTCTCTTATTTTAATTCTCTCCCATAAATTGTATACATTTATTTGTAGTCTATGAACAGACTAGCTATAGTTTTAGTATAAGAAATACAGTGCAGGTAAGGTCGCAGTAATTTTCACAAATGTGCTATAAATATGTATTATGTATGCGTATATGTATATAATTATATATATCACAAAGGGGACAACTCCTTTGAATTTTTACAGGGTTCATGAGCTACAAAATTAATTCCAAAATTCAGAGATTTATTTTAAATACACTCTTTGGTCAGAGGAGGATGAAGAACACTGTTAATTCAAAAGTGACAGAGAAAAAATTCAAAGCAGATTTCCAAATTTAGGCTTTTTAAATCCATGCTAAAACACTCCAGAGAAGACAGTGATAGTTAGAAGAGCTAAGAATATTACTTCAGTGATTAAAAAGATTGCTCTGGAATTCTTTAAATGAAGTAATTTTTGTTTAAGTGTGGTTTAGGTGGTCTAATCAACGTGCACTGATAAATCATGGTAACTTGGTTACTGGCTTTGGACATATTGGTCTTTCTCTTGGTATGAGGTCATAATTTAAGAAAAAGAACACCCCCACCCCTCCCCGGCAACCCTCTGATTTTTAGTGAGCGTTGTCCCTGATTTTTGTAAATAATAAATATAATTATGAGCAGAATTATTTGCAAAAATTACAAGCTTTTACTGTATTCATCCTTATATTCCTTCTAAGTTAGTTAATGAGAAAAAGAGATTTACAATATCTTTAAATATAATTTATGTTTGGTTTTGCTACAAAATTTATTACTTTTATTAAAAGAATGAAACAAAACAACATAAGCACTTTCATGGTATATAAACTGTAAATTATTTTCTTTAAAAGATTAATCTAGTATGCATATAAGTTCAGTAAATAGTCTGTGTGCACTCTCTATGTATTCACATACATCAACTTCCCAAATAAAACTTTTTCCATGATACTTATAATTTTCATATATCTATACACACACAAAAATACTTTCTTACAGACTGCATTTTGTGTGTGTCTATACATAAATATACACATTTGTGTACATACATATAAGTAGGAATATTTAGAGTTACATATAACTGCACTTCTTGTATTCACGACAGATTCTACAGTGTTTCATACAAAAATGACTACAAGATATACTTGAGAACTGTTCACAATGACTTTTTTCATAAATCTTGGAAGCTTCACTGCTAGAAGATATTACTCCCATAAATTATGATTGTCAGTACTAACAGTCTAGATAAAGTCTGTGCCCCTTGTCATTTTAGCAGCACTTCCTATTAACATAGTCACAAGTGGTTTCCCATAATGTGGTACTATTATTACACCTGTGATGATTTGATTGGCAGCAACATCTATAATAGCATAGTATTATTGTCTGTGGCAGTTGCTGATAAGTTTAAGAACCAGTTTATACTTGATGAGTACCATACTAGAAATATGCATTTAAGATTTGAAAAAAGTACCTGCTGTCAGTAGCCTCCACAGAGAGGGGAAGACTGGTTGCCAGACTGTAATTATTAATCCTTCAGACATTAATGAACTTTCTTTCAGCTAAAATACTGTGTTTATTAATAATTCATAAAAATTGGCCAACTATTTAACACAGTACATGCAGATGTCTGATAAAGAGATAGTGCCTTTTCATTTGGTCTTAAAGTGTTTAATAATTTAAAAGATGAACGGGATAGGATTTTGCAGTACGCTAATAATGTGTCACTAATAACTGAAGAATCCTAAAAACATATGTTCCTTTTGCCTTGCTTTTGCAGTTTTTGATTAGCTCTGTAACAAAGAAAATTAGTCCTTGGGAGATAAAAAATATCAAGGAGAATAAGTAGAAAAAAATATGACTCTATACTTCCTCAAGCTAATGACACTCTAGATTTAAAAGAATTAATGGCCAGCTTTCTTATATGATATGTGAACAGAGAACTAAACAGCACTTCATGCAGTGTGTCCAGAATCTTAATTGCCATGCATTTCACAGAAAGTCTCAGAAGAGGGAGGTGTTTACTCTCAGAGAAGGCATTTTTTTTTCCTTCTAGGATTCATTACATTACTAAGGAGAATAAAGTAAAAGTGCCCTTTTTCCTCTTTAAAATAAAATTGGGGTAATTAAGACAGTTATTTTTGTTTTAAAATACAGTGCTATAGATTAGCTGCTGTTTCCTCTTCCATTTGGCTCTTCATCCACTGGATCTGTGGAAAACTCCAGCTGTCCAAAGTGTGTACTTACTCTAATTAAATCACTTGTCTTCTCTTTTTAAAGAAATGTGACACCTGTTGAACTGCTAGCAGCAATAATCAAGCATGGGTAAAAGCGTTCTGTTATTTCTATCTGCATTTGGAGGAAAAACTTTGAAAATATATTTGTTATGATGACAACATATGCTCCATCTTCACATCAGCCAGAAGGATATAAAATATTGACTACTAAAATTAGACTTTTGAAAATTGTCAGATATGAATAGGTTTCAGCTAAAGTTTTAAAACACTTTGCCAAGGACCAAGTTAATTCTATATAAAAGGCAAGTGAGATGACCTGGACAATTATAGGCCATTCATCCTGATACTGGTCCCAAGCATGATAATGCAGCTGATGATGTTTGACGTAATTTATAAAGTTTTTATTAATGTTAATTAACACAAGTTTATAAAAAATCTTTTCAAACTGGTTGAATATCTGTTTTTGATGAGAACTAAAATGTGAATGATACTGCTTTTAGTGCTGAAGGATTATACTTGCACAGTTGTATGACACTGTCAAGCATGCTCCATGATGTGCCCTTTGAGAAATATGCTATTGACATGATTGATATTGAATATTTTAAAGATTAACCAGTTATCAGGTATCAAAATGTAATTTTAAATAGGGGTCATGAAATAGTGGTATTAGCTGCCCAGGCTCTTCATACAACACATGAAAAGATATGAACTGCCTTAGAACCCAAGTTAACTTGATACTGATACCTAGATACCTAGACCTTGATAACTGCCTTAGAACCCAAGTTAACTTGATACTTGATACCTAGACCAAGACATTGGCTGCACAGACTAGATGTTGCTTTCCAACCACAAGTGCCTCTGCCTTTCTCCTTAAGAAATATATGAAATTTACCTTTTAAAATGTTGTCAAATACACTTTTTAGGGAGTTGAGGTATCACCCTGCATGGAAAATCAAAATTCAGCACCTACTGCTACCCCTCCTGTCAAGAGACAGTGGTCTGCTCATTTTAGGAATGTTTCAGGATCATTTTCTAGTGCTGCTGTTAAAGCAGGTCCACCGTGTAGAAATGATCTCAAGATTTACCAGGTAAAAGAGAGAGCAAAACATTCCCCGTTCCTTGAGTAGTATCCATATTTTACAAAAATCACCGGGGTCAGATTCATCTTGTCTAACTTTAGATATCCTGAATATAAATGGTGTTATCTGAAAAAGTTACCCCCAATGAATTCTACAGTATGTGGAGAAAAATGTTTAGGTTTAGGATATTAATCCTCTAACCTATTTTGAGCATATGCTTTAGGATGAGATTAGTTGATCCATGAAAGTGCCCATACATGTGGCTAGCTCAGATACAGATGCTTATATATGGTGAGCTGAATGCTACCTGAGATAAATTCCAGACTTAAAACAAGAACACATGTCCTTCCCTTTCCAGAAGAGAATGACTGGGGGGGGGGAGAAATCCTCCCTTATAGACCTTGATTTTTTTCCTAAACAGCAGGATAACTTACTATTGGAAGGGAGGAGTGCAAGCTACCTCCCCCATTCTTTCAGTCCCAGCACCACCACACTAGAACATGGACACGTTAAGCTGTTTATGAAAGTGAATGGAAGATTCTTAAGAGATGGAAAATGATTTAAATCACTGAAGACAGAGAGGAAATGGATCATTTTTTGTCTATATCTTTGGTCATTGCTTTAAGCTCTAAGTTATTCCTTAAAACAGAGGTTGACATTCACTATATTTTTTAAAAGAAAAAGTCAACTAATGCTACATTACATATGGAGCCTGATTCTGTCAGAGTGTGTTATCACGCCTTGATAATGTCTTGTCGCTTGATCCCCACTGGAGGCTTCCCTCCTCTATAGAAGCAGACAGGCGCATTGTGATTAGCCTACAGCTAGTGATGAGGATGAAAGGAGGTTTAATGGTTCATTTCTGGATTCTGATCAAATGCAGGAATAAGCTAATCCAGACTGATTTCCTGAGCCAGCGAAGGAGGTGATCTCTCTGTGTTCCCTCCAGCCTTTACCAACTGTTCTGCATGTGCTCGCAGGCACATGAAATGATAAGATCTGTACTGTGCAGCCTTCCTTCGTTCTTATTTCCAGCACTACACCAATCCATTAATTCTGATGCAGTTCTGTGAAAATGCAATGTTGTGGCTAGACACTAAAAAAGCGAAGAAAGTAAATCCCTCGTGGTATTCAAGAATTTCCAGGATTTGTCAGCGATAATTGATATTTTCAGTACCATAGCTTTCCATGTAATGCCTAAATTCTGCCCTTTTGATATCTTAACAGCTCATGGAGTTAGGCCTTAAGAGTCTAAGCCAGACTTAGCGCATCAGTGTCTCCCTCCTGGGGGAGAGTGACATTGAAGGAGATATGACGAGATTTATGTGCTGAGGTTTTGGGGGTTTGTTCTCTAATTCTATGGAATTCCTTGCAAGACACTTTATTCAAGGAAGTTCTTTGGGCTGCATTATGTACAGAGTCAAATATTAATCATGGTGATCCTGTATGGCTTTAGAATATCTCTATTTATTTTAACAACCATGTTTTAAAAACATGCCTAACACCTTTTAGAAAGAAAATACTGGTTTTTGTTTCTTGGAATCATCCAAGAAACATTTATGTTTTAATGCTGTTATTATTCATACTACTATTGTTATTAGGATCCTTTTTTTCCTTTCTTCACTATTTTCAGAAAATGTCTTAAATTAAATGTGTTCAATTAAATTAAAAATACATTATTGAAGAATGAAATTATGAAATTCATGAAATGTCAGAGTGCAAGTCAAAAGCAGTACAACAATTGAGTTCTTCTCCATACCTCTGTTTAAGAGTCAAAATTTGACTCAAACAATATGTAATTTTTTTCTGGCCCCTTTATATATACATATCTGAAGGCAGATGCAATTTTTTTCCCCAGTCCTAATATTTATGTCTGAAATGATACTAGTAAATATCTTCTGGTCTTGTAGTATGCAGGTTAATGAAAGGATCTCTTTTGTTGCATTATGATGTACTATACTATTAAAGGATTATGAAAACATGTGAACAAAATAGTCTTGTTCATGTTATGTACCACTTGTTACTAAGGAGACTCTGCATTGTTTCAAAATAAGATATAGCTTTCTGGGAAACAGCTGTGACAAAATGTTCTATCTCAGAGACTACCCATTGGCTTCTCTGCTTGGGACTATAAAAATGGGATTTGTTTCCCATATACGTGGTGATATGTATGATGGGAGGATACCTCACACTAAAYGCGTAAGTCACGTTGGTATCAGTCATGTGGTGATGACTAGTACCTTAGATAATCCAGAGTGGAATCCAGAGTGGTTTCTGTTGAAGTAACTATTAGATGGAAATGCAGCTTCCACAAAATCAGCTTCACTTCCATGTTAGAAAAACATACATATATTTTGGTTTGTTGAAACAAAGAAAACATTTTTTTTTTTGGTCTGAGTCACTGTTAAACTACAACTTCTGGTGAGATCTTGCAGACATTTAGTTCAAATGTTTCAAATTGCCACTCTTTTTTCTTTCCAAGGTTTATGGCTTGACTATGCATCAGGGAAAGCAGCCTGAACTTCCTCAGTTTGAGATCATTTGCTGATTAGGACAGTCACATGACTGTAGTACATCACGGGAAAGGTAGGCCTAATTTGAGGTCTAAGACCAGAGAAAGATGTTGAAAGAAGAAAGCTTTCAAGCTTAAAGTCCCATCTGAGAGTGTAGAACCTCAGAGACTGAATTTGGTATCAGATTAACTCAAAACTTAATGTCTTTGTTCAGGAATTTGTGTTGGAAGATGCTAGTGCAATTTTTCAATATTTGCAAGTCTTTTTAAAACACTTTTTGTGTCCTTTCCAGTTAGTGTAAAAAAGTGAACAAATTCCAGAGAGCAGTCACTTAATGCAGGGGAGCTCTCCCTGTGTTCTATTATTCCTCTTGCAGTTGTAAATTATGAGGGTTTGTGCCCTAAAAGCAAGATATCCAGTAAAGAATCTGTGAACGATGAGAATCACAGACCTTGTTGGCATAAGATGTGTAGGCTCAGAGATGTGATATAACACAGTGTGGAGAAATAATGGTATTATGACACAGCAGATCACCTTTTCCTCTTACGTGGTCAGTGGAAAAAACAGCCTGCCTTTATCTTTGAAGGATTGTGTTCGTTGAAAACTTTCTGCAGGATGGAATCCACTCTATAGCCTTTTTATGGAATAAAAATCTCATCTGGCATATTACCTATTAWTTTTTTTTATTCACTGAATGTTCTCTTTTCTCTTCGCCACACCCCATTTATTACAATCAAACAATATTAAATTTAGTTTACTGGTAAACAGAAACAATCTTGCTTACATTGTCTTCATCATTCTAGATTTTTTTTTTTAAAGTATTATTCCTAAGATTTCCCAAAATTAGGATTCAATTTACAGATGATTAGGTAATTTATCTCACCTGTTTCTCCCTGGTCACTGGTATCTTAAAAGAGGAATATTTTAAATGTCAAGCTAACTTTTGCTTTTTTTCAGTTCCGTTTGTGTCCTGCCATTTTTTTTTTCTTCATTTTGCAAAATGTTTTCATCTCATGCATCCTCTCAGTATCTGCTTATGTTCTACAATAGCAGCTGTGCTTCAGGATCACWACAAGCTTCCTCACAGCAGCATCTTGTCAGCTCTAGCAGAGCCCTCAGTAGTGGAAGCTGCAAAAACAAGACTACATTGACAGAGTCCTCCTTTGCTGCAACATCTCTCAAAATATGAGTTTTGAAGGCTGCCTCAGCAATTTTGACTCCTGAAAAGATCTCAACAATACCATACATAATAGTCAAGCATACTCTAGTGCTTTCAGAAATAAGAGTAGGTAGCATCCTCATCGCAAATTATGATTTCTCTATGTACAGCACTTTAGATGGCAGCTTAATTGCATGCTAAGACCAGCAGAAAGCACTGTAAAAAAAATCAGTCACCTAAGAGGTGATGTTAATCTGACACTTTTTCAAACATCAGATATGCTGATTAGTGTTCATTCAGTCTTGGAACTTTTTTTTTCCTCTGGTGTATTTTTCTTTAACTATGTTAATTGCACCTTAAAGTAACTCGCCTGCTTGGCATTGTAAAACCTGGACGTATTTGAAATTTCATAACATCCAAGCTTGACCTGATTTCTGCTAGGGGCATACGAGTAGGCTAACTGCAGTAGAAGCAAAGCAGCAACTAACCAATTTACACTGACATGTTTTTGTACTTCTAATAGCTAGGGCATCTGCTTAGCTGTTTCCTGTATTTAGCTTTTCCTGACCATGTGCAGATATATATGATTCATTAGAAAATCAGTCAGATGTTCATTAACACTCCGGAGTCCCACAGCAAGCTGTTCATTAACCTGGTAGGTAAATGGCTATATTTATTATTCACTCAACCCAGTTGATACCCAATGGAATTTATGGAAAACAAAAGTCTGTGCAGATCTAATTCAAAGGCCTTTGATCTTCCAAACCTGGGTTTCAAATTTCAGCTTCCCAGTCTTTTTCCAATCTGTTTCAGAGGCATTAAACTATATAATAAATACTCTTTAGCAAATAATACATTTGTTAAAAAAAAAAAAAAAAAAAAAGAACTTTGTGTATTGCAAAATTTTCAAGCACATTCAAATTCGTTTTTGAAAACTTACAGGAGGAAGATATATACAGCTTTGAAAAGGTAGACATTCCTCTTAAGGGACCATTCTGTTTTGCTTGCTAGAGGAGTAAGAAAATTCTTTTGAAGAGCTGTGATATATGTATCCAGGATCAGTAAAAAAACACATGACATTTTTGGTTTCACATTATCCTGACTACTGCCAGGCTAAAATTAATGACTGATACATTTCCTGTAAATGCTTCTTCTGACCAGAAACATTTCACTTTATTTCTCATTCAACTTTAATTGGCATTTGATTTTCTCTGTAAACACACACACATATGATACCATTCTGGATGCAAAGGACAAGGAGAACAGTGGGGGAATTCTCACCTCTGCTAATTCATGATACTCCCAAAAGGTTGACCACAGATGTTTGAATAGAAACAGTAATGGGACTGAAAATTGTGGGACTGTGTCAAAATTCTTGGAGTTGGGGAGCAGCTGTGATTATTAGTACCCTTTGGACCTGCAATAAATTAGTAAGCGGTACCAGTTGGAAACTGAGGAACTCTTAAGTGTAAAACACTTACAAGGAGACACTTGCGACTTTTAGTTACATGAGTTTAGTTAAATCTCAATTAATGAATCAGTTAAATCCCAGACAATGAAGTACTTCCACTTATGTTCCTTGACACTGAGGGATTACTGTTCAAAAAATGATTCTGTGACAATAGCTTCAGCAGTTAATAACTTTTTAATAACTTCTAAATATGGAGAGGACAGCTGGTGGAAGTTCAGACAATTTTATTCCACATTTTCAAGCAGTGGCACCAGGAAGAAGGCAAACCAGTTAATGTTATTTTTGCAGTAGTTTATTATGGATTTATATTTGGGTTTTTTTCCTTCAAAATGTTAACTAAGGCACAAGAGACATTGCTAAAATCTGAGTGCTACAGAACTGAAATGTTTGTGATTTGTTCATGTTTTTTAAACAAGGATACAGAAATGAACCATAAAGGAATCTGTCCCAGACATAAGACTGAAGAATCTGTCTCATTGAATCTGAGAGTTTAAATGGCAGATCAGATTATAATGGAACAAAACACTCAAAGTCCTATGAGAGACCCAGAATTACCCCCTTAAAATTGAATTTGCCAAGCAAAGAAGTCATGAAGTCTGGACTGAAGCATATGTAGTGTCTGTGATACTCCAGTCCTGTAGTAATAATAATAATTCCAAATTATTAAAGGAAAAGAGAATCAGAAAGGTGTTTTCTGAGTTCAGAGTTGGAGTCACACAGACAAATAGCAAGACAAAACAAAGGAAACGTGCAGTGTTATACAAAACAAGATATCCAGTGTTTTTGAAAAGACATGAGAATTACAATGGGTTTTGTAAGCATTTGCAAGAGCAAGAAGAATTTGCACAGCACAGACAACAACAAATTTTTAGCCCAAATGTAGTATTTATAGCAGCATTAAATAGTGATTGAGCAAAAAGAACTGAATTATAAGCTTGAAAGTACAGGAGTAATTTACTAATTTGAAGTAGAACAAGCCAATGAGCTAGGAGGCTGCATTGAAGAAAATCAAACATACAAGAAGAGATAACATGATGAAATTCAAGGCTGACAGAGATCTTTTTCCCACTAAATATGTATGAATGAAATGTTGTTTTTAATGAATTAGAAAAAGATACAATTTATGAAATTATGTGGTTGCAAAAGAGGGTTAAAAATATATTAGGGCACTAGTCTCACTAAATAGGTGTATTAATTGCTGTGAGAATTAAAGAATTTATGGACATTCTTGAATAACTCAAAACCCACTGATTAAAGATCCGTAATACATGCATTTCCAAATTTTGGGAACAAAAAGATAATCTTTATGTTCAGCAAAACATGTAGCAATGGCAAGCATTATGTTAATTAGTCATTACGTTATAAAAATATATAGAACACATACACATACACAAAAAAAAATCTCTTCATCTTTATAGGCTCTGAAATACTGAAATGTCTTGTAAAGGAAAGATTTCCCACTGCACACAAAGGGACACTTTTTTGGAAAGATGGTTGTCTGCAAATATTTTTCTACAGTTGATAAGTAAGYAAGCAAACTTCCATACTTCCCTGGGAAATACATATCATGTGAGTATCATTTGATTAGCATTTGGTAAGCAAGATATTTCAAGGGAAGTGGTAACATTTTCCATCACAAGGGATGTATTAACATTTCTATGTTAATACATAGATGCATTTTGTAAAAACAAAAATGTTTTTATCTGAGTAGAAAAAGTGAGAAAGTATTCAAAATACTTTTGGAAAGGGTCACTCTCATTAGTTAAGGCAAAATACACAGGAATAGTCATTTCATGTTGTAGAAATTATTTTTATTCCAGGTGAAGAAAGATTCTCCTTCACGAGAATGAAAACTGGTGGAATAACAGTGTCTCATGCTGTCTTTCAGCAATAGTTTTCAAAATGACTAGGCGAAGTAGATGTTTGGAAAAATCTTATCAAGGGAGAAGTACGAGTTCATGTCACCAAACATCCAATGTGGGTTTTGAACTGTGAGAAGTGCACATCTAATTGGCAAATAGCAACTGACTTCTTTCAGAAGTATTTGCACAGCTATTCTACAGAATTGAGGCAATTTCATCTAAAAGATTATGTGTTGCTATATTTCTTTAGCATATCTATCTTAGGGGTAACTACCTGTGTATTTCATCTACTGAATTCATAAAAATATCTGTTATGATTTGTACAAGTACCCTGGTGACAGAGAATTTTGATTTAGACARTGTATCACTTCTTTTAGAAAATGTTCTGGAAGATATTTGGAACGCTTTGTAGGATACAAACCAAAGACTTCTAATGAGCCTAGATTATATGCATTTAGTGGGCTGTTTATTTTGAAATAAGCCTACATTTCCTCAGTGGGAAAAGGTCAGTGCCTTTGAAAGTGTCTCAGTCAAAATCTTGCCCTTCTAAATGTTTTCCAGTAGGTATGAGCATATTTAATGAATGACTTGCCAAATGAATGCTATCTTAGTAAGACCTAATTATACCTTTTATGGAGATGTGAGTAATTACATATTGTTCTGAATCTACAAATTTCAATTAAAATACCATTCTTTCAACAGACTCTCAGTCTCTATTGACATGCATTGCTAGATGTGTTTGACAGGCAAACACAGTTTGATGTTTTGATCACAGTTTATGATGTTCTACTTTATTTCCAACTGTTCCCTTCTAGACAGAGGTTGCTACATTTAACTCTGTGATGATAACTGCCAATAATCTAAAATATAAAATCATGTTCATCCACCACTGGTAAAAGCAAACTTTTGCCAGAAACATTTCATTGTGCCCTCTCTTTTGGTGGAGGACATAATGAAATGAACACACATCATCCAGTTCTGAACACAGAAAAAAAATCTATATAGTCATCTTCTGCTTTCACAGGTGGAATATAATCTCCCATATCTGACATAACAATATTTTCTGGAACAAAGAGATAATTTCAGTGTGTAAAGAAAGGTATAAAAATACAGGTACACCTTATTTTTCTCAAAACATGTCAGTTTAATTTCTTTCAAAGAACATTTGGTTCTATAGAGTTTCCACTACTGTAGTCATTGGCTTTGATTGTGTTCCATCTCATCAGTAAACAACTGACATACCATGTTTACTTTTGCAATTTGGTAGTCTTCTGACGATGTTGTCCAGACCATAAAATGTTAATTGTTTTCAGGGTTGTTTGCTTTGATATCTGTAATCATGGTTGCTCTTTATAATTGCTCTCATAACAGAACCTTTCACATGCAAATTAAACTGTCTTTTTATAACAGTCTTATTAAAAATTATTATTCCCTCAGTGGGCTGAAACAGCATGGAGGTGACATATGTGTTCTCTAGGGRAAGGAATGGAACATCTGAATGCATGACAAGTCTTTGCTTCAGGAAAATAAATGCATCTTTGTGACTAAAGTGAAATTAAGTGAATTTTATTTTGGTCTAATTTTGAAGAGGTGTCTTGGAGTGCATTCATGAATACAACAGAAAGATACACTATTAATCCTTCAGTGATGGCAGCTAGGTTTCTGACTCATCTTTGCACTATGAGTATTAAGCTCTAGAATGACAGGATTATAATTTTTTTACCCATAAAAATATCAACAATGAGGTTTAACAGTATGAAAAGTTTTATTTTTCTTTTCATGCATGCATATTGCTCTCATCAGTAGCAATGGGAATTAAGAAACAAGCTTGGAGATTAAAATAGTCTCGTAAATACTTCCTTGAATTATTTAAGACACACCATCTACAAAATACAAGCCAAATACTTATATTTTGTTATGAAAACCTGGCTATGCTAAGGTGGGACATGCCTTTTTCCCTTATTTTTGTTAAAACCAAAACAAAGCACATGATGTTTGCAAATTAGGATATCCAATAGATATATGACAGTAAGAAACTTCCTTCATTTGCCATTTTTATTGATATTTATTCTCCAAAGTCATGAGAATCTCACATCTATTCAAAAGTCAGTCCTCATAGTGCATCTGTAATGCCAAAGATGATTTGATATCAAGACTGCCTGTACAGGGAGTCCAGATTTTTACTGATTTAACAGATATATTTCTGCACTGTCCTTCCAGTGTTTTCATAGCTGTAGTCATTCTTCACTGAGCCTGCCAACTGCAAGGAAGTGCCACTGTTCCTACAACAGTACATCTCATTCTCATTCAAGATTCAAGTCAATTCTCTCAGGCTTTGCTATTTTTGAGAAAGGAGGTTTGATTCCTTACTTTTTTGACCCTTTCACCTTTCTCAGTCTTCTGAGTTGCCTTGACACCAATAAAATATATATGAGAGAGAGAGAGAGAGAGAGAAGACACTAAACCCCAAACAAACAAAATCCATTACTTGTAGGCAAATGAAGACTTTTGAGTTTGGGTGATTTCACCTTGCCTTTCCTTGCCTTGCCTTGCCTTGCCTTGCCTTGCCTTCCCTTCTCTTCCCTTGCCTGCAGTAGTCAATGCATTTAGCCCAAATCTTAAGAAGAAGGTAGAAAGCAGGATGGGCACTGTTGACCTCAGAGATGCATGATGCCTTGCCTTTAGCTTTGTTGTATCTGTGGTCAGCAGAAACATATCTGCACATTCAACATATTGTCCCCAAAAGATTAGAGCTGCAAAGAAATAGGAAGGGTCATGCTGCTGTTCTGTAACAGGCAGAGTGTGAATATCCAGCCAAGAGTATATGGGAAACAAAAACTGTTCCTGCATGCTTCCATAGGAGGGCTGCCAAGGAATGGTGAAGGTTTTTGATGCCACTTTCTGCCCTAGTACAGGTGACAAGTGATACAAGAAAGACTATAAACTATAGTACATTTGACATCAAAAGTCAAACGCAATTTGTCAATCTGCAGATTTTGAGAACAAAACACTTTGAGATAGTTAATATGTTAAAATGAAACAGAACATATGTCAAGAAGGAGTGAGGTTGAGAGTGGTAGAATGTACATCTGTGGTCTAGGCTGTAGCCCAGGTGAATAGCTGGGAGTGTCTGGCGTCAATAGAAAATTAACTACTGAACATGGCCCTGGAAAGATAGTCATACCTCATTAAAATTATATGTGTCTACTGTTTTCCTGTAATGGAGAGAAAAGTTTTGGAACTGCTAGGTAGATAGGCTTTTGTAACCTGCTGAGACTGTACTTTTGAATTTTGAGCTTTCAAACACTGATTTTTTTTTTCTTTTTTGTGGAATTTCATTCTGTGTTTAATAACAATATTTATGTCTCCTGGAGCTCAGCTATGTATGTCTTGTGTACACATAGTTCTGAAAGTTTTGAGTAAAAAGAAGATGTAAGAAGGAAACCCCTGAAGTGTTGAGTCATCACTGCGTCACCTTGCTGATGAGGCTGTTCCTGTGCAGTAGTAGCACGGTGACATGATTGTCTGCGTTGTATCTACCCACAGTATAGACAACAGAGATGAGGACTGTGAGGTCTGACAAGGACTGTGGATCACACTTGTCCCTCACACTGGTAACAATCAGTGAAAAAMTTTAGTACTTTAATCAGTACAAACATAAATCTGAGTTCAACAAGCAAAATTTAACAGTATGTGAGAGAAGAAACATATTTTTTTCTAGTCCTTAATTTTTAATCCTTTAAAGTTTGTGTGTGAATTAATGATTGATTTCAGTGCTGTTAAACCGGGCAAGTAAAACGAACCCAGATTTCGGTCTTCTAGCGATTGGTTCTCCTAGCACCTATCTCACCTGAATCCTACCTCAAAAACCTATCTTCTTCCTGAGATGGAAGTGATTTTGTATGTGGGTGTGTGTCGTGGTTTAACCCTGGCAGCACCTAAACACCACGCAGCTGCTCGCTCACCCCCCGACTCTGGTGGGATGGGGGAGAGAATCGGGAGGGCATGAGTAGGAAAACTCGTGGGTTGAGATAAAAACAGTTTAATAATTGAGATAAAACAAGTAAAACAGTAATAATAACAGTGGTAAGAACAACAACAATAGAATATACAAAACAGGCGATGCACAATGCAACTGCTCACCACCTGCCGAACCGACGTGTTGCCGAACCGACATGTGCCCAAAACGCACGAGCCCGTCCCGGAACCCAGAGCCCCCCACTCACACTTAGCTTTTATACTGAGCATGACGTTGCATGGTATGGAAYACCCCATTGGACAGCTGGGTCAAACACCCTGGCTATGCTCCCCCYGCCAGCTTCCCCTGCACCTGGCAGGGCATGGGAGGTCRAAAAGTGCCCGGTGCAAGCACCACCCAGCAACACACAAAACATCAATGGGCCATCAACGCTCCTATTATACCAAACCCAAAACACAGCACACCCACACAGCTACTGGGAAGAAAGTTGACTCTGTCCCAGCCAAAACCAGGACAATATCCACCCCTTATTCTATACCATCTACATCATGCCCAGGTCTCACATTTTCCAATACATTCCAATGAATCATCACCATTTTTCCTGCCCTTCGATATATACACAGATATCGTTCCCTTAGTCTATGCGCCATCCCTCTAAAATGTCCATTGAGTTCATTTAGTCCATGACTTTTGGGCTCCATCTGTCATAGCAGTCTTTCAGGGCAGGAGAGATGGTGTGTGGTGTTGGATTGTTGCATCCTGAAGCCAGTTCTGGTTCCATTATCGCTGCGCTGGTCTGGTTTTCTCATTGTTGCACTTTGCTCGGTTTCATCAGAGTTCCTTCCTCATTAATCTGGGTGATTCTTACTGCAACACCTTTGATAYGACATACAGCATTATATAGCAATTAACATCATACAATTCAGTTCATTGACTATTTTCACCCAAAATTAAATCCCCTTGAGGTACACATTGGACTTTCCCACCCTTTCGCATTACCCACCAAGTGCACCCAGGTCCCTGAGCAAAAGCAATCCCACSAATGGGTTTYCCCTTGCCYGAGGCAGGASTAACCCAGACTGTCTTCCCCAGCATATTTTTCATGTGCACTACAGGGACTTTATCCCCGTCTACAGTACGTAAGGGTTTTGACTGGGCAGGGCCAGCTTGGGGGACAGATCCCCTAGTGTTGACTAACCAGGTGGCTTTTGCTAAATGTGCATCCCAATGTTTGAATGTCCCACCACCCATTGCTCTCAGGGTAGTTTTCAGCAGTCCATTGTATCGTTCTGTTTTCCCGGAGGCTGGTGCATGATAGGGGATGTGATATACCCACTCAATGCCATGC
>JAYKAV010003203.1:179729-298012 GCA_035582835.1 Phoebastria nigripes | reverse complement strand
TCCTGAGGTAGTCTATGCCAAGGATGCACGGAGCCTCTGGGCCACACACAATGGGGTGCTTTTGCCACTCCTTCCCGGTTAGGCTCACTTCAGCCTCCAATACAGTCAGCTCTTGGGACCCCCCTGTCACTCYAGAAATACAGGTGGGTTCTGCCCCTTCATAGCTTGATGGCATCAGGGTATACTGTGCACCAGTGTCTACAAGACCCTCATACTCCTGTGGGTCTGATGTGCCAGGCCACGGCATCCACACAGTCCAGTGAACCCGGTTGTCCCTTTCCTCCACCTGGCTGGAGGCAGGGCCCCTCTAGTTCTGGTCATCGTGTTCGCTACCCACTTCTTCTAAGTATGAATCAGGAGTCCCTTTATTAAGATCGGAAGTGGAATCAGCCCTTCTGCGCTGTCTGGGGAACTGCTCACTGGACACTGGAGCAGCAGTTTTCCTGGAAGAACCCCCCTTGTGTGATTGTTTTTCCTTGCAGTTCACATACCCTTGCCTATAGGGTCGAGGTAGATCTTCCATCCCACTTCCTCATGTCTTCTCCATGGTCACGCAGGTAAAACCACAGGGTGCCCCGGGGTGTGTACCCTCTATATCTTCYCTCTTGAGCAGAGGGACGCTTACTCCTAATGGCTGAGATACTGGCCCGTGCAGGTGGGGAGTAGGACATATCCTCTTTGAGTTGCTGGACCTCCCAGGACAGTTTCTCCACAGCAGAGACACAGGCCCGTAGGGAGGAGGAGAGACTTCCTTTGTATTGCTGGAGTTGGCCAGCCAATTCATCCACCATTTGTTCCTCTCCATCTTTCCAGGCCATTACTGCCAATGAGTTGGCATGCAATGCTGGTGCGCTCCGTACATCTTCCGCCACATGGGTCGGGTGCATTTGACTTCGTCTGGATCTTTGGGTGACTGCTCGTTGTTCAGGTCATCATAAATCACCTCCAGCACGGCTAATTCCCTCAGGTACTGGATACCTCTCTCCATGGTGGTCYACTTGCCTGGGTGACATAGAACATCTTCCTTGAAGGGATACCTTTCCTTCAYGCCTGACAGGAGTCGCCTCCAGAGGCTGAGGACTTGTGCCCCTTKYCCAATYGCTTTGTCAATGCCCCCTTCCCTAGACAGGGATCCCAGCTGCTTGGCTTCCCTACCCTCTAGTTCCAGGCCACTGGCCCCATTATCCCAGCATCGGAGCAGCCAGGTGACAATGTGCTCGCCTGGACGACGGCTGAAATCTTTTCGCATATCTCGCAGSTCACTCMGGGATAGGGATCGGGTGGTTACCAACTCATGTACGGGTTCTGCCTCTTCCTCCTCCTGTTGTCGTGATGGCCCTGGTTCATCTTCATCCCTTACTAAGMGAGCTGACTTTCTTGTGTACTTTCTTTTTTGTATAGGGGCAACTGATACCGGCACAGGTTGGTTCTCTGTTGCACGGGGTGGAGTAGCTGCCGTGCCTGCCGTGGGGGGTGGGGTAGCTGCAGGGCCCGTTGTTTTGTCGTCAGATCCACAGACCCTTTGTTCCCCTTGAGGGTTCTGAATAGTGTTGAACAGGGCTCGGTAGGCATGGGCCAGGCCCCAGCACATTGCAGTGATCTGTGTCTCCCTAGAATTGCCAGGGTGACAGCATACTTTTTCCAAATATTCTACTAATTTTTCGGGATTTTGCACTAGTTCAGGGGTGAAGTTCCAAAACACTGGGGGTGCCCACCGTCCTAGGCATTTGCCCATGCTATCCCACACACCCTGCCACTCATAACTATCCAGCCTTGGGGCAGATCTCTGCATGATATTCTTAAATTGCTTATTAACCTTAGACAAAACCAAAACAATATTCCCAAGCAATACCAATAGGTGTATCTTAACTACCCAGGGATGTTCCAGGTACTGACAAGTTGTTGTAACAAAGGAGAAAACATAGAGGAAGGTGCCATTCTGTATTTCCTCCTTGAAAAGCTCCTCAGAGGAAGAGGTATAATTGCTAATTGTCTCCAAGAGGTGGTACCCAAAGTACAGTAGCGGCTTCAGTACAACACCCAGATACCAAATAATGCCCAATGCCAGCGTTTTAATAACAAATCTCCCCGGCAAAACATCACTAATCACTGCAGAGCACAGCAGACCGCAGAAACCAGCACTAATCTTTAACATGTACAGCAAAAACAAGAGCATGATGCAGGTCAGATAAACTAATATTGTGACCAACAACTGTTAACAGATATAAATTCCTTAATACGCTCTAGTTAGTCTGTTGTTATCTCAAACCCTTTGAGCCCCACGTTGGGCGCCAAAAAGGACTGTCGTGGTTTAACCCTGGCAGCACCTAAACACCACGCAGCTGCTTGCTCACCCCCCCGGCTCCAGTGGGATGGGGGAGAGAATCAGGAGGGCATGAGTAGGAAACTCGCGGGTTGAGATAAAAACAGTTTAATAATTGAAATAAACCAAAGTAAAACAATAATAATAACAGTGGTAACAACAACAACAATAGGATATACAAAGCAGGCGATGCACAATGCAACTGCTCACCACCCACCGAACCGACGCGTTGCCAAACTGACATGTGCCCGAAACACGCGAGCCTGTCCCAGAACCCAGAGCCCCCCACACACACTTAGTTTTTATACTGAGCATGACGTTGCATGGTATGGAATACCCCATTGGCCAGCTGGGTCAAACACCCCAGCTATGCTCCCCCCGCCAGCTTCCCATGCACCTGGCAGGGCATGGGAGGCCGAAAAGTGCCCGGTGCAAGCACCACCCAGCAACACACAAAACATCAATGGGCCATCAACGCTCCTATTATACCAAACCCAAAACACAGCACACACACCCAGCTACCGGGAAGAAAGTTAACTCTGTCCCAGCCAGAACCAGGACAGTGTGAATCCAGTGTTTCTTTTACACAGAAAAAAATAACAGTGACATTTCCTTCTTCAGATATTTATAAGGAAAAATACTGTCATGGTCRCTTATGTGAAAGTATAGAGTGCCAGATACAGAAAACTGTTTCTCTGCAGTTAAAAATCTTAGGCACTTAGGCAGTGCCAGGACACAGAGAAGGTTTACAAATTTATTAAGCTAAGGTGAAAAGTAGCATCTTGTGAAACAGCTGTCCAACAGCAGACTGTATTTGTGAATTCCACTTCTATACTAGCTTTAATCAAGACAGTTGTTTCAAATGCTTCTGGGTGCCATAGCCAAAGGGAACTACTTTAAATCCTTGGATTTATTTGTTTTCCACATGTAGTGTACCTTTCAAATACATTCTTCAAAATATAAACATTCCCAAGGTCAAGTTACAGAATAAAATTATATGAATGCAGTGTCATAAAATGTTAATAGTACTATGTGACTGAACATTCACAGAAAATGTTAAAAATATTGAACTGCTGAATGTACCCGTATACTGATGCTAAGCTCCACTGATGGACAGAGGAGTATGTCTATACAGACATACTGCAAAGCCCTTAAGCCCATTTTACATTTTAAAACATTCTAAATTTGCATCCATACCATACAGGCTATTGCACATTAAGTCTGTCTTATTAGCAGATTATTCTCTAGTGCTAGCAATCATTTTATTCCTAGTTGACATGCACAGCACTACAGTAAGCCTAGCCAATCAAAATTCAATTGTCAAGAGGCTGGAGAAATGTCTCCATGCATATTACACTCCATCAGCTTTCTTAATCACTTCAAGTAAATAAGTCTGAAGACTTTTAAACTTAATTTACATAAAATGTATCTTTGCTTCTGTCCCCTGTTATGTGAAATAGATTTTTATCTTTAAATGCCTTCTCTCATACCAAGGATGGTGAAAGATACCAGAAAGTATATTATTGGCCAAGCAGGACTTTGTGTCAAGGGCGTTTGTGAGAACAGCAAGCCCTCAGTTTCCTCAGCGATCTGCAGTGGATTTACATAACAGTATAACAGGACTAAGAAACATACTTCTGCTTGTAATCAGAGACTTGAAGGATCAATCCACAGASAAAGGACTTTGCATGTGGATAACCCTGCATTTTTAGATTCTATTGTGAACAGACAGGCAATGAAAAAGCAGTGAAAAACTAGGGTTAGGCAGATTAAGGAGAATTAAGAAGGCAATAAAAAGCCTCTGGAGGTAATATTAAGAGTCATTTCTAAGGTTGAGCCGGGCAGCTTGACAGAAGGAGTTAATGCAAAAGTTTATTAACTGAGTTTCTAAGACCAACTGTAATGTGTATTCAGCATGAATAGGAGATGTTGCCTTTCAGGACAGCAGCCCTACCTTCATTTTATGTTCATCCATTGTGTTCTGTTAAGACTGGGGGCTTCAGCAAGAGTGCATATATTCCCAGAAATCCAAAGCATAAGCTCRGATACCTAAATCTAAGTGACTTGGAATCTTGTAAGGGATGCAAGGCAAGTTAAGGAATATTTCTGGAATTTTAAAGCAAGTGATTTAAAGCACTGCTATATAATTGCCATATAACCATCTGTTATGTGATTAGATGGATTTGAATGTTGCCACAGCCATTATTTAAAAGAGGTAGAATATGGTGTGAGTTAAAGAAGAGGAAAATATAAATAAGCTTTTAAGAATAAGGATTGAATCTTTTTTATCTAGCTGCATTGTTTTTCTCTTTTTTTGTTAAGGTGGTAGCCTGTGTTGAATTGTACACAAAAAACTGGATTTGCTCTTGTTTCTGTGGTCTAGTTGGCACAGTAGGGAACTGGTTAAGTTTTCCTAGTTTTATTTTCTGGTGTGTTCAGACCTCAATTTTTCCCATGCATCATGCACTGAGAGCTCAAAGCTGCTGTAGAGTTAGTGGTCTATGGCAGCACTGATAGTCAGTGCACAGGAGCTAAGTGTTCTTTATTTTCAAACTTTCAGAACATGTTCATTTCTTTCCCTCTGTGTACTCTCCACACTGACATGGATTCACTCATTTCTGTGAGTTGAGTGAGAACACATGAATTTTGACCATGCCAATTCGTATCTTGGGCTGGCTGCTTTGTGCCACCTCACCAGTTCTTAGAGTCAAGGGGAGGGAGAATTAACTAATGCCGTACAGAATTCATTAGTAAGGTAATTGTATATTTGTATATTAAATTACACCTTCTTAGTTACATCTGAAGAGTTTAGTACTGAATGACCACAATCTTTTACAGGGTTATTAATTGCTATCAGAATATAAAAATAAGTATAGATGAAACTCATTGCAGTTATTTGAATGGTGATAAAAATTAGTTATTTCCCCAGATTTGTTATGGTCTGTTGGTGATAATATTACCTTTGCATTTCATTATTTGCATAGTGTCATTTACTTCACAGGAGGTATATTCATACGCTTTGTTCATTTTTCCCCGGTTTGTAGGCTATCCCTGTATCATTCTGTATCAGACATCCCTGCATCAAATGCACTCTACTTTCCAGCTTCCACATCTTTACTTAAAAGGGTAAATTAACTTTATAATAGGAGGTATAAGCTTCACTTTTCAAGCGAATGATTGTCTTAGAACTTATCTGTATTTTTCAAAAAAATGAATAGATACATACATGCATGTCTTCCCTCCYTCCTTCCTTCCATCCTTCCTTCCTTCTTTCCCTCCTTCCTTCCTTCCTTCCCTCCCTCCCTCCCTCTCTCCCTTCCCCCCTCTTTCTTTCTTCTTCTCTCACCTTCTCTCTCCTCTCTTCTCTCTTTCTCTCTCTTATTTCTCCCAGATGTCAAACTGATTTTTTTTCCCTTAGCATATTTTGAAAGACTTGAGACGTAAGTATAAAGTTGTAAGCAGGAGGAACAAATGATGGAGGAAATTTTGACTATCTAAAACCATAGCTTTTTCCACTTCTTTCTGATTTCTTATTATTTTCATTTAAGTCTTGCACTGCTTAACAACTTTAAGCCATATATACCAAGTCCTTTTCCTTTTCCACTTTATAAGTCTTCAAGTTGTCTTTAGTTCAAGCACTGAGACACCTGAATTGATGAACAATTGTTCTATAGTCAAGTCCATGCATCTCTAACTAAGCTACAGCCACTGCAGGTATAAAGGCTGCATTTAGCAATGTAGCTACCTTCTTTATTACAGAAAGATAAGTCAACCTATCAGAGTGAAAATAATTAAATATGCTTGCAACAAGAAGTGTCCTTTACAAGAGCAGTATACAGTAACATTTAAAAAGCTAACAAAAAAGAAACCCTTTTAAACAAAAGCTTCCGTTACACTGTATTTTTAACAATGTAATACTGTCTTTGTATATAGCTAAGAAGAAAGGCTAAATAAGCACAATAAGCCTCTGGGGAAAGAAAGWATTACAGCTCAGGTAGTATAAAATGTACCATAGCACACTGGAGTGTGTTTGGCATGATTACAGAAAAAAATAGATGACTGCTTTAGTTGTTTTCTGGTCTTTTCTTTCTGCTGAAAGCACAAAAAATATGGTCACATCATGGGTAAGAATAATTATCAGGGATTTTCACTGTTAACTAGATGCAAGGAAAGCTCATGATAGCCATATCACTGAGGCTACCTGTATTGATAAACAGAACAGCATTCCCCCACTGTTAAGGCTAGCTCCCTGTAGAGCAGATTGCTGCATCCCCACTACATAGCGTTTGGTTCTGGAAGCGCTCTGGACTCAGTATAGGAGCTGTATGATTTTAGACAGAATAATTATCCCAGGACTTTTTTTTTTTTTTCCCTCCATTCTTTTTTTTTCAGGTCAAAATGCTTTAAAAACTGGAAAGGCTCAGCTGACTGTTTCCTTCCTAGTGTGAAACTGAGTCAGCATGTTTCATATTTTGTTTTGTGGCATGAGGACATGTAGTGATAGCACAGGGTACAAAGCTCTTTGTGTTAAAGTTAAAGAGAGATGTGGAGTGAAGGGATCCAATCCTTGAACACTTTTGTGCCTATTGTCTATGGGAGTCATCCCTGGACTTAACTATCCCTAGGCTTTCTAGAAGATTGTCAATTAAAGGCTGTCCACCAGAGGTCCAGAGAGTGACTTGACAATTAAACAGCCTGGATGATCAGGCATCATCTTGTTGCATAAACTTCTTTTATTTAGCAGAGTAGACATGTTATTGCTAAGTAGATAAGCAGCGGTTAGCTACCAAAAATACATTGCCTACGCTTTACATAATAGATGTTTCTCGCTTAATTGCTCTGCATGCACTTGTTAGCGTTTGCAGTACTAGTATATGTAGCAAGATTTTGCAGTAACACCAGTATATAACACGACTGCTGAATTACAGTATTTGCAATGTCATACCAAAAACATTGTAAACATCGCTCATGAGTTGGTGGGGCTCATTGAGAGGCTTTAAACTAGGTTCGAAGGGGGAAGGGGATAAAACCAGGTTCACTAGAGATGAGCCTAGGGGTGGCATGCCAATGTTGGGGGCAAAATCGATAGCCCAGCTCAAGTGCATCTACACCAATGCACGCAGCATGGGCAGCAAACAGGAGGAGCTGGAAGCCATTGTGCAGCGAGATAGCTATGACTTAGTCGCCATCACAGAAACATGGTGGGGTGACTCTCATGACTGGAGTGCTGCAATGGATGGCTATAAGCTCTTCAGAAGGGACAGGCAAGGAAGGAGAGGCAGTGGAGTGGCTCTGTATGTCAGGGAGTGTTTCGATTGTCTAGAGCTCAATGATTGTGATGATGATAAGGTTGAGTGTTTATGGGTAAGGATGAGGGGGAAGGCCAACAAGGCAGATATCCTGCTGGGAGTCTGTTATAGACCACCTAACCGGGATGAAGAGGCAGATGAAACATTCTACAAGCAACTGGCAGAAGTCTCACGATCGCTAGCCCTTGTTCTCGTGGGGGACTTCAACTTCCCAGATGTCTGCTGGAAATACAACACGGMAGAGAGGAAACAGTCTAGGAGGTTCCTGGAGTGTGTGGAAGACAACTTCCTGACGCAGCTGGTGAGGGAGCCTACCAGGGGAGGTGCCTCACTCGACCTGCTGTTTACGAACAGAGAAGGACTGGTGGGAGGTGTGGTGGTCAGAGGCCATCTTGGGCTTAGCGACCATGAAATGATAGCATTTTCAATTCTTGGTGAAGTMAGGAGGGGGGCCAGCAAAACCGCTACCATGGACTTCCGGAGGGTGGACTTTGGCCTGTTCAGGACACTGGTTGAGAAAGTCCCTTGGGAGGCAGTCSTGAAGGGCAAAGGGGTCCAGGAAGGCTGGACGTTCTTCAAGAAGGAAGTCTTGAAGGCAGGAGCAGGCTGTCCCCATACAGCTTACAGAATAACTGGCGGGGAAGACGACCGGGCTGGCTGAACGGGGAGCTCTTGCTGGGACTCAGGAAAAAAAGGAGAGTTTACCACTCTTGGAAGAAGGGGCAGGTGACTCAAGAAGAGTACAGGGATCTCATTAGGTCATACAGAGAGAAAATCAGAAAGGCAAAAGCCCAGCTAGAACACAATCTGGCCACTGTCATACGAGATAACAAAAAATGTTTTTACAAATATTTTAACGACAAAAAGAGAGCCAAGGAGAATCTCCATCCTTTATTGGATGTGGGGGGGAACATTGCCACCAAAGATGAGGAAAAGGCTGAGGTACTTAATGCCTTCTTTGCCTCAGTCTTTAATASTCAGACCAGTTATCTTCAGGGTATGCAGCCCCCTGAGCTGGAAGATGGGGACGGCGAGCAGGATAAACCCCCCATAATCCAAGAGGAAACAGTCAACGACCTGCTACGCCACCTGGACGCTCACAAGTCTATGGGGCCAGATGGGATCCACCCGAGAGTGCTGAGRGAGCTGGCRGAGGAGCTTGCCAAGCCACTCTCCATCATTTATCAGCAGTCCTGGTTAACGGGGGACGTCCTGGATGACTGGAGGCTTGCCAATGTGACGCCCATCTACAAGAAGGGCCGGAAGGAGGACCCGGGGAAYTACAGGCCTGTCAGCCTGACCTCGGTGCCAGGGAAGATTATGGAGCGGTTCATCTTGGGGGTGCTCACAAGCCATGTGCGGGACAACCAGGGGATCAGGCCCAGCCAGCATGGGTTCATGAAAGGCAGGTCCTGCTTGACTAACCTCATCTCCTTCTAGGACCAGGTGACCCACCTAGTGGATGAGGGAGAGGCTGTGGATGTGGTCTACCTGGACTTCAGTAAAGCCTTTGACACGGTCTCCCACAGCATTCTCCTAGAGAAGCTGGTGGCTTCGGGCCTAGACAGGTGTACTCTTCGCTGGGTAAAAAACTGGCTGGACAGCCAGGCCCAGAGAGTTGTGGTGAATGGAGTGAAATCCAGTTGGTGGCTGGTCACGAGCAGTGTTCCCAGGGCTCCGTTTTGGGGCCGGTCTTGATCAATATCTTTATCAACGATCTGGAYGAGGGGATTGAGTGCTCCCTCAGTAAGTTTGCAGACRACACCAAGYKGGGCGGGWGTGTYGATCTGCTCGAGGGTAGGAAGGCTCTGCAGAGGGACCTGGACAGGCTGGATCGATGGGCTGAGGCCAACTGCATGAGGTTCAACAAGGCCAAGTGCCGGGTCCTGCACTTGGGTCACAACAACCCCATGCAACGCTACAGGCTGGGGGAAGAGTGGCTGGAAAGCTGCCTGTCGGAAAAGGATCTGGGGGTGCTGGTTGACAGCTGGCTGAATATGAGCTGGCAGTGTGCCCAGGTGGCCAAGAAGGCCAACGGCATCCTGGCCTGTATCAGAAATAGCGTGGCCAGCAGGAGTAGGGAAGTGATCGTACCCCTGTACTCGGCACTGGTGAGGCCGCACCTGGAACACTATGTTCAGTTTTGGGCCCCTCACTACAAGAAGGACATTGAGGTGCTGGAGCGTGTCCAGAGAAGGGCAACGAAGCTGGTGAAGGGTCTGGAGAGCAAGTCTTATGAGGAGCGGCTGAGGGAACTGGGAGTGTTTAGCCTGGAGAAGAGGAGGCTCAGGGGAGACCTTATTGGTCTCTACAACTACCTGAAAGGAGGTTGTAGCGAGGTGGGTGTTGGTCTCTTCTCCCAAGTAACTAGTGATAGGACAAGAGGAAATGGCCTCAAGTTGCGCCAGGGGAGGTTTAGATTGGGCATTAGGAAAAATTTCTTTCCTGAAAGAGTGATTAAACATTGGAACAGGCTGCCCAGGGAAGTGGTTGAGCCACCATCCCTGGAAGTATTTAAAAGACGTGTAGATGTGGTGCTTAGGGACATGGTTTATTGGGCATGGTGGTGTTGGGTTGACAGTTGGACTCAATGCTCTAAGAGGTCTTTTCCAGCCTTAACAATTCTATGATTCTATGATTTTATGATTCTAAAACCAAACAATCAAGGAGAAACAGCTCAATCTAACATAATGCTTTTGTCCATTTTTTAGAAAAAGTGCTTGAAAACATTCCTGCAAGCTCCATAGTGAGCTTTCAGTTCATTTGTGAAGCTGTTTGYAGAACGAAAAAAAATGTTGAGTTTCTTCTCCTGACTTGCTCATCTAACATAATAAATGATCTCTTTTTATTTAGGGAAGCACAATTGCCACTGTAAAACCAAATTATTCCACAGGCAGACCACAGGAGACCTTGTTCTGGATTTCAGCTACCAGCATCTTGAGATACCCCTAGCATTCCCCAATGTTTTGCAGTTCCACATCATTTATATGGTTCACTGAAAACGTATTGGAATTGTGGAGTGTTGACTTTTGTCTTATGCAAAATGAGGTGTCAAG
This sequence comes from Phoebastria nigripes, assembly GCA_035582835.1. Classification (NCBI taxonomy): domain Eukaryota; kingdom Metazoa; phylum Chordata; class Aves; order Procellariiformes; family Diomedeidae; genus Phoebastria; species Phoebastria nigripes. The sequence continues at coordinate 287,324 of JAYKAV010003203.1, read as the reverse complement.
TACAATGAAAGAAATATCTTTTTATTTTAATGTTAACTTAAACACTTGAATCTGCCTCAGCTGGGAACACAAAGTACAAACGTATGGCTGAGCTTGGCAAATTTACCTTACAGTAACTTACCATGTTTGGTGGTGGTTGGTTTTTTTCCTATGTGATAGGCAGGAATGGTAGGTGTCCTGAAGTAACTCATCTGAGCTTAAAAAACTAATGATAGTTTTCATTAGCAAAGACAACACTAAACACCGTAAAATAATTTATAATAATGATAATTTATTCTATGTAGTTATGTAGTTGGAAACTACAAGAAAGTCTTTAGACCAAAATAATGCATATGAATAAAACTATATACATTTAAAGGTCTTAATAAAACCAGCTTGTTGTGGTTTAACCCCAGCCAGCAACTAAGCACCACAGAGCCGCTCACTCACTCCCCCCACGGTGGGATGGGGGAGAGAATTGGAAGGGTAAAAGTGAGAAAACTTGTGGGTTGAGATAAAGACAGTTTAATAGGGAAAGCAAAAGCCGTGCACGCAAGGAAAGCAAAACAAGGAATTCACTCACTACTTCCCATTGGCAGGCAGGTGTTCAGCCATCTCCAGAAAAGCAGGGCTCCATCACGCRYAACGGTGACTTGGGAAGACAAACGCCATCACTTCAAACGTCCCCCCTTCCTTCTTCTTCCCCCAGCTTTATATACTGAGCATGACGTCACATGGTATGGAATACCCCATTGGCCAGTTGGGYTAGCTGTCCTGGCTATGGTCCCTCCCAGCTTCTTGTGCACCTGGCAGAGCATGGGAAGCTGAAAAGTCCTTGACTAGTAGTCTACTTAGCAACAACTAAAAACATCAGTGTGTTATCAACATTATTCTCATACTAAATCCGAAACATAGCACTATACCAACTACTAGGAAAAAAATTAACTCTATCCCAGCTGAAACCAGGACACAGCTGTAATAGTATAGTATAACAGCAGTAACAATAAGCTCTCATTTAAAATGTTATAGTCCCTTCAAAATACTTTGAAAGAGAGAAATATGTAATTATGCTTATTTTTCATCTGGGAATAACAATAGCAGGTTTTTTTCATATATATATATGAAAACAACAAGACTAGTAGCTGAATACTCCCTACAGCAAGTAAGGGAGTCACATTAAAAATCCTCTTGGGCTGCCAAGATACATTTTGTCTTTCCTAGAAGAATTCTTTAAGCATCAGGTCATAGGTGAGGAGGAAAAAGGAAGGTATAGTAATGGTACTATTTTCAGACGTGTTGCAACTGTGAAACAAGCAATGCAAAAATATGACAGGCCTGCTCTTGCTGGTATTAGTTAGGTATGATGACAGGATTTAAAGACAGCTTTATATGGAGCAGATCCTGGGTGTTTGTTTAGACAAGATCTAAGCTTGTGTAGAAGAACTGTAATATACAGAAAACACAGAAAACATAGAAAATGTTCTGACCAAAGACAAGCTTAATGTATTTTACATACATCAAGGATAGGCATTACTTAAACACAGATTAGCCAATGTGTGATTTACATACTCTAGTACTCCTTTATATACCTAATCCCTTATTTCTCTCTAGTCCCATGTCTCGTTTTGAAAAATGATTCAGTCGGGGATTCAACAGACAGCACTGTGATGCTTAGCACTGCAACATCTAAAATGTAGATACTCAAAACTGAATTTGCAGTGCTGGTTTAGGTGCCTAGATATAACTATACACCAAATACAGGAACCTAAATTAGTATTCAAAGCAGCCAACATGCTGAGTGCTGGCATGTTAAGTGCCCCTATATGAAACATGAATCTGAAATTTGGAAGCTGAAGCAGCTTGCTTTCTTTCTGAGAGCAAGACACTACTGAATACCAGCTTCCTCCTCTCCTGTATCTTGTTGCAGGAGCCTTCCCATGGAAGCTGCAAGCCAGAAATCGAAGTATGACAGCAAGTTTTCTCTGATTTGCTTTCCTCAAGGTAACTCTGCAAATTCCACATGAATGATGCCTAATGTCTTGTTGAATACCTGACCTAATCTTTTAGGAGCCTAATTTCAATTGCCTTTCACACTTAAATGTCTTCCTTTTGCAAAYTGGGGTTTTTGTAATTTTGAAAAGGTTATACCTTTCTGGCAGCGAGCCCACATAACAAAAGTTCTGATAGGTTTATTGCACATTAGACAGTATTTTTTCATACTCTTTCATGGTCTAAGACAGTTTAAAATACATGGTAAGTGGCTTACGGACTGGGGAAGGCATTGTTTTTACAGCTTTCATTTTGTCAAAGCCCAGTGCCTGATACTGTTTCCTCTTTGGAACTGGATAGTTGTTTTTACTGTCGTGCGGTGTTCTTTCTTTTTACGTGAGCATATGTGCAACAGCTGTTGTCTTAGCTGTGATCTAGGGACTTCCAATGCTTAAGTCATGATCCTCTACAGTTTCAGTAAAAGGACTAGGTCTATAGCTGAGGGCTAGAAAAGACTCTCATCCTCTGCAACAGGGCACCAAGGGGAGATACATAATACATGCTTACTGCTGGGTTAAGTATACACTGTAGGTGGCAAATTCCCCAAACTGCAGTTTTTCTCAGAAGCACTTGGGAATTAAATTCTTTATAATTTCCTCAAATGAACTAGCAGCTGACATAATCCTTCCTAACCCATCTCATATAATAAAACAATAGCAATCTGGTGTGGTGTTCTCTTCCCATCTGTCTCATGATGTCATTTGTGAACTTTCCTCCATCCCTAATATGCTTGAGGAAAGATTTTTCCAAATAACCTTTACAAATCAAGCTAATTTTGCTAAACTAATTACATTTGCTTCTTATTGTTGTGTATCGGTAAAAGACTTCTAAAATACATTAAGTTATCTGAACATATTTTTTTTTTAATATATGGAATGCAATTTTGTTAAGGAAAGAAAGAAAAGAAAAAAAGATTCCTTTCAGTTTGAAGGTGGAAGACAATGTATAGCTTGTCTGCCACTCAGCTAAGCTACAGCAACAAGGCTGTCCTGGAAGAATCATACCAAGCTAGGGGAAAAAAAGAACAAAACAAAACAAAACAAAACAAAACAAAACAAAACCAACAGAAAAAACACCCTTGGGGTTATTTTGTTGTTATTGTTGTTGGGGGGGGGGCGAGTTTGTTGGTTTGTTTCTTTTTAATATCAGGAGGGTTCTAGCCACCTTTTTACAGTTAAAGTAATTGTAAGATACCATTAGTCTTTCTTATGTAAGCAGGTAAGAGGAGATTGCCAAACTAAGCACATATTAAGACAGTTTGAGCGGAAACTCAGCTGGGTGACTCTGGGGATTTCTCTAGGAACAAAAATAGAAGTTAGAACATTAATCAGTAAGCTGTGTGAGAAACTGCAGAGAGACTGGGAAAAAAGACATTATGATGGTAGCAGATCCTGGAAGCAATGGTGTACAAAACTTGAGGGCAAAGACATGCAATCAGATTACCATGGTTTAACAAGTTACTGCTTGTCATCAGAACACAGGTAATTGTTAGTGACCAAAGGAAGATGATAAAGGATATCCTATCATTCAGTAAACACTGGAACAGAATACACACCTTGTGTGATTGCTGTCAATTCAAAGCATGCTGTCTCCCAAAGTCTCTCTCTATAAAGAAGGAATACACTCATAGGTGCAGAAGGGCAATTGGAATACAAAGGCCAAAAAATGCTGCACTGTAAATCTGACGCACCTGAAACATAGCTACAGGCAACTGAGGGATGGATTTCATAAACTAATTCCATATAATTACAAGAGAGCCAGATCATCTTAAAGACTTACCTGTCTTTTAAATAAATAGACTAAGGCAGCAATAACTGAGATGATGTGTCTTAACATAAGCCACAGTGAGATCGCACTGAAGTAAATTACTTTATGAAGCATATGGACTCCAGTTAAGGATATGAAGAAAGATTAGAAAGTTATTTTGAGTCAGTTTAGCRTAGGAATGGTACTTGGAACGTAAGTCAGAAAACAATGAAGAAAAGGGCTTTGCTTTCGTGCAAAGGAAGTTAACTCTCTGAAGGAAAAAAATAACTTGTCTGCCTTTGGTTTTGTCTGTGCTATAGGAAATTAGAATTTTGTGCATTCTTTGTACATGAATATTCTTTCCAAATCCAGCTGGTCCTATGGACCACCCTAAAGCAAACACCTTGCAAGATMAAAATCTTACCCATTTGAGTCATAAAAACAAACTTCACCCTCACTCAAAATCACTGTTGTTCTAAACACATAATACATTACGTAATCTTTTACCTAGAGAGTTTGTGATGCAAAGTTTTGTATATGTATGAAAGTTAATATTTTTATTATCTTAATTATACTGGTGTAGTTAAATCAGTGTAACTTCTTCAATTAGTACAAATTTAAATACTTTAGAAGACCATTTTTATGATGCTACAAGTAAAGGATGTTTAATTTAGAATATCCTGTTCTTATATTAAGATCATAGATCAAAAATCCAGCTGAATAATTACAATAGTACAAAACTATTTAAAAGAAGCCCATGGAGAAAAATGGAGAGAAGGGGGAGAAAATATCCCTTATTTCACTGGGAACTGTAAAACACAGTAACTAGATAGCTTCCCCAAGATTACAGAAAGAACCTGTATCAGCTAGAAGCTCAGAAATTCAGCCTATATCTTTTGGGTCCCTGTATAGTGCTTAGAAATTATCATCTTTGCTTATGGATCACTTTTAGGACTGGTACTGTGCATATGAGTTTGTGATAGACTGTGTCAAACTGAAATCTGAAGTATTTAGGCTCAATACCGTAACAGAAGTGAGGTTTGCCTGGTTACAGCTGCTGTGAATTTGGTCTATGTGAATGTTTCAAATGAGAGGTCTGATTCTTCTCTCAAGTAGATATGTGTCAGAGGTGGTAATATTGGAACTGATGGCATTAGACCTATCTGCATTCAGTTGAAGGGGAATGAATCAGGCTTTATGTTTACCTTTACCACTCATTACTTTCCTTATAACCCTGAGACAATATCAAGGTCATACATGGATATTTAGTCAGTGTACAGGCACATGAGAGGAACTCTATTTTTATATTTTGTGCAAGTCTACTGATTGTCAGATTGAACAAGATATGCTCCAGGGCAAAATATGGCAAAATACTGCAAGGTAACAGATGTAAAATTTCAGATAAGAATTTTCATGACCCTCTGTAGTTTCTCTTGACCTTTCCATATACTTTTTTGCTTTGTTTTGATATGTTGTAAACTAATGGAAATACAACAATGTAAAAATAAATAAATATTTTGGAAACTTCCTTGAAATATGTTGGAAACTTGCTAAAATAAAGATATATATTACTTCCATGTTTCACAGAATAGACATCTAAACGTAGCTGAAATGAAATCTACTCATTCTGCAAAACAGAAAGTTGAGTGGAATTCATTTCAGCTATGTTTAGATGTCTACTTCTGAGTTAGTCAATGTAGGAACCCTTTATAATCAATGCAGATAAATACAGTTCTATTCATCTGACCTGGTTTAGATGTTGAATTTAGACTGAGATGAATGGTGTTGTACAACTCACAGAATGAGCTGAATAGGCCAAAAATGCCAACTGCCATCTCTAAAGTGAAATTTGGATGAGTGATGCAGATGTTGTCTATGCTTACGCTGTAGATACCTACATGTGATTAGATGAACTCCACTCAACATGCCTACACTACCCCATGCTTCATAGAAAAGATTGATCTTATATGTGCCTATTCCAGAAAGAAAAACAGTATGTCCATTTTATATCTCAGTATTGACCTGAGTCCTCAACTACTTGACTGTAGCACTTCTAGCCCAGACTGGTACCCCTGACCACTGCAGCAAACTGTATGGATGTACAGAATTGGCTCCATACAGTTTTTTGTATTTCCTCATTCTGTTACATGGGAAGGATTATCACATTCACTTTGCCTTTAAACAGATGGCCAGGAATGCCGTTATTCTTCTTTCACCATTTTGAGGATTCCCTTTGGACAGAGCCCTTAGGAATTATTCTAGTGGAAAGGTTAAATAATGATAGACACACAGTTGTCATGAATGTGTTTCTACTAAAACAAGCCAAAAACCAGTGTCTTTGGAAGTTCTGGGTATTTGAGCTAGTGATCTTGATGGTTGTATGAGATGATATGCTGTGCTGTCAGTTTTTATCTTGATTTTCAGCACGTACTCCTACACATCTCTGCAAGTGATTAAAATGGCTGAGTTCAGAATGGTCAGCAGACTGAAGTGGAAGTTACTGTTTCTCAGAAAGGGAAGATGTGTGTGGAGTTTCAGGTCTGTAGTAGGTTAGGGCTGGAAGATGCTGCCTCAGGCAAAATATTGTTGATTTATATGGTACCTTTCCTGTGTAACAAATGATAGCTTTGGACTCACAGTTTGGAAGTCAACAGGCACCAGGAAGTCAGCGTAAGTTGACGGCTGGTATTTTTCACAGAGGAAAGGTATCGGTATCATTGATGTGCTGATTTAGGAAGGCTTTGCTGTCTCTCAGGACTATTCATTTGTTGGGTTTCTTGGTTTGCAGGCAACCGATCCATTTTCTTCTTCAGAGCAATACTGGTATCAGACTGCAGATCCCTGCATTTTAGTTAAGTACAAACACCATTTTAAGTTAATTTTCTTCTTTTTTTCCCCCTCCTTTTTTTATTTATTCACTGCCATAAACTTTGATTTTGTATCAGCTTTAAATAGATGACTATTTGATTCTGTATGAGTTAACACTCAGCGTTATAGCTGGTAAGATATGAGCTACACCCTGACAGCTGCGAAACTCTCTGTGAAACTTCACTGCGCAACTTTCTGAACATCTCATTCATTAATGCAAAAATAAGAACATATATTCAGTCTCAGCAGTACAGGCCTACTTCTAATGAATATTATTTCATTCACTTATATTAGTTATTCTTTACTTTTTGACACATTTTGCACCAGTGCTCCAAGAATCTTAGTAGAATTCTGATACCATCGAATCATTATATATTTTATATCAGAAGTATTTTAACCATAACACAAGTATACTGATTCTTTAGTCTCTATTTACATTTAGATAAAAACAGCACTTATTTGCAAGTATTTTTCACCAGATGATACTTTTTATGGATTTCCACAGTTTAGGATGTTCACAGTGGAATGGAAGTAATCATTGGTAATCCCCAAAATACAAGCATGTTAAGACTTGAAGTAGTGCAGTCTCACCTGTCATCATGCCTTTGGGTGAAAGCAGTAACAATGGAGTAATAGGAAACACCCAAATTTGATTATACATACAAAAAAAAAACCCTCTATTAGCTTATACATAAGCAGCTCTGATGAATGAGATGGAGAACTCTTTAGGTTTTCTGTAGAAGGCTGAACCTTGAATTAACTAAGTCAGATGGAAATTTTCCATTCACCTAATAGCATTAGAGCTAGTAATGAATTCATTTCAGTTTCCTGGTCTGTCTGTCTTCCCCCCTCCTTCCCATTTCATAGAAAGGAGGCTGTTCAATCTTGGTTCATGGCAGCCTCTGAAATTCATTCTGGATTAATCATCCGGGAATGAGCTCTCCATGCACCCTTTCCTGGTTTGTACTGCCAGTGGCACATTTGGCTTCCACTCAGAATCCGTATGAGAGACATAAAAATCTAACAATGGCTTATTGTAATCTAAGTATGTCACACCCCAGAGCATAGTTTTAATTTAAATCATGCTTTACCTACAATCTCATGTTCAACGTAAGTATTGTTTCTAAACCGAAAGGGGCAAAATAGTATTASAAGAACAACATATTTCTTTCTAACTTGTTTCGGGTTGTTTTTTATTTCTTGAGTCTATGGAAAGAATATGCACGAAAAACACATTTAATTAGCAGTAATGTTATTCTTTTATGTGATTTTTTTTTTCCAGTAAATAATGAAGAAACATGTCTTCTGCCATATAAAAGACAGAATTTAACATTTATTTTTCTGTTTAAAATGTGCACTGTTTTTTCTCTTCCAAGTCTGTACCTGTCAGTTGTTTTCAAAATGAGCTTTAAGGCAAAATCTTTCTCAAGCCATTGGCTGTTATTTATGTACTAATTGTTTGGGTTTTTTTCTTTTTTTTTTAACAGGATAAATTATGGGACTTAAAATTTTATGATTTTTGCATAAATTTTCTCTTCTAGTTGGTGCCAGTGTATATGAATCCTGATAATTTTTTTTTTTTGTCAGAAATAAGAATAATGATTTCATTATAATGCATAAATCCAATAATCACACTTCTATAAATTGCAGGGTTTCTACTTGCTAGATTACTTGCTTGCTAGAAGCAGATCTATTATTAAACAACACAAATTCAAAATGTTCTTCTCTTCTACTCTTTCCAAGTTTTTAAATAACAGAAATCATAAGGACTTGCTCATTCATTTGCTATTAGCATAAATTTATCTTTTTTTTTTTTTTCTTAGAGAATTTCTTATGCAAGCAAATTTGAGGAACGTGATTCAAATACTTCACAATATACCCAGAAACTCAAATACATATACCTTCTCCCAGAAGAGCATCTTAAGTTTTGTGTTTCTGAATATTGCTGGAATATGTACCAATTTTTTATTTTGGGCAATATTATTTACAAAATAAATATTGGTTCTCATTAGTTAGGGCATTAACATGGCAGAATAGCATTCTATATTCAGGCGAGAAGATAAGCTTGTTCTTGCATCTGGCTTCTATTATATTTTCCTTTTGCATAAATCTGATTATTAACATTCTCAGCAAATCACATGAAATAATTTTCATAATCTTTATTAATAAGTAGTAACCAGGCTCCCTGATGCTTCTTTTCTTTTGATGCATCTGAAGATACATGTTATTCTGCAACAGAGCCRTTTAGGGTGAAATTCATAAGCACAAGCTTCCGGAAAGATAAGATGACAAGAGAGCTTTTAAAGATAATTTTGTATCTTTACTGACTTAATAGGCAGAAACACATTTCTTCATGTTACCTATTACCCTATCCCTTTAATCACTGTATTTTATACATTTTCAGATTATCTTCAAATCCTTAGACTCATCTAAAAGGCTAGAAATTCCAGGCCTATAAAGGTTGTCACTGATAGGCATAATATATTAAATGAACCACTTTTCCGGAACCAATTCTGAAATCTAATACAGGATGTAACTCTTTGTATAAAATTGCAGCAAAGGTCAGATTGTGCAAAAGCTTTTTTTGGGAGTGGAAAGGATCAGAGATTGGACTGCTGCTATTGCTTCAGTATCAGAAATCTGTTTTTCAGAAGCTTTCTTCAGGGAACTATCTTTAATTGGCTTTTTTTTTTTTTTTTTTTTTTTTTTTTTTTTTTTTAATTTTTTTATTGTCTATGTTCAACTGTATAGTAATCTCTGCAGAGATTTTACTTTATGAGGGGCTCAAAGCCTTTTAAAGTGAACAGGAACACCTCTACTGATGCCGATGATCTGGATTGGTTCCTTTTTTGGATACAATATTTCAAGGAGTTTTGCAAATGCATAGAAATAAAAGAACCTGCTCTGAGATTAAGATTTTAATACAACACAGAAAATGTTATTTAAACCTAGATAATCCATAGCCAGAGGAACTGACATCCAGAATGATGAAGTATGTGTGAATGCTGTTGATTTAAGCTTTTTTTTTCCCAGCTAAAGACTGAATTATTTTAGAATCTGTCCCTCCCTCCCTCTCTGTCTAGCTCTGAATCTAAACTTCCATTAACTTTAATTTTCCCAAATTTTTCCCTAGCTTCCAGGAGCATTTCTTTTACCAGGTGCTTATATGTTTTTCTAAGTACATATATCACCCAGTGAAACCCTTTTCTTTTACGATTCATTTTCTGTTTTGCCTTTCCTTATTTGTATTTTCTTCCATTGTTATTTTCATGTGTTTGCTGTCACTGCAGAGATATTTTCTTGTTCTTTCTTATTTCTCTTCAATGAAGTACACATTGTGAGGGATTTTTTTTTCCTCTGTATTTTCTTCCTTACTGACTTTGCTTCTGACACTGTTATGAGCTGTAAAATGCTGCAGCTGTCACTTCCTTTTCCACAACTGAGCAGACAAAAGATAGGTTTTTGCAGCTCATGCACTTGACATGGAAAGTAACAGGGACACGTTTTTTTTGCAGGCTGAAAATGTTTGTTGTAGTGAGTGTTATCCTTCAGCTTCAGTACTTTTCTAGTCAATCTGCAGAAACTGCCACAGTGTTTCGTACTTCAAGAAAACAAAAATATTAAAAGGATGTGATATCCACTCACAGTATAAGCAAATTGACAGTAATTTTTATAACATTCAAATAAAACTTTTGGCAGAATTTTGGAAAAGTTAAAATTACTTCAGGATGTAATGACTGTTGCAAAATTTGAGTAAGCAGACCTAAAAAAACTCATGAGACTGAATCAACTCTTTTGGGACCAGTTAACACTAACAGCATGTATCTATGCTTAACATGAAAAATGTTTGCACTACAGTTCTCTAAAAAAAAATTTAAAAAAATCAAGTAATATCTCTTTTCCTATTTTATATTTGTTAGTTGAAGATTTTCTACAAAGTCACATCCTTGATGTTGTCCTACACTGGTCTTCAGAATTTGTATTATTGTCTAGACTTGAAGAGCTGTTAGCAGAGTCTGTGCTTAATCTCTGAATTTTAAATTGCAAACTTTGCAATTGCAATCGCAAATAATTATCTCATTATCTAAAAAGTAAACACTCCCAGATCCATGTTTTACTTCTATAATAAATATGAAACTTTGTCTAAATGAGTGTTAGAAAAAATCTAAAGTTTTTTTAATGCCATTTCATTTAGGATGACCTGAAGGAAAGTTTCTAGGATATTTTTTTGTGATATAGCAACTACATGGAGAATTAGAACTTATTTAAAAAATGAACAAGAATTAATCATTGTTCCACAGAGCTTGCCATCAGATAGGTAGTCTGCAAATTTGTCACTAATATAAACCCAATATATTTGAGGAAACTACAGTGTATTTTAAAAAGTGATAATTAATAACATGCATTCATGAGTCTTTGTTTAATTTAAATGAGCCCGTTGGTCACAGCTGCCACTTAAGCAAGGAGTATAGGTACCTCCATTGACAACTGGTTGCAGAACAGAGGAAGGAATTATTAGGAGATGACCCATTTTTCATGAAATCAGCACCATGGGGTTGCTGTGCTGCAGTGCCGAAAGTTTTAAGCTAAACTCTATGCTGTTGACAGAAAAAGCAAAGAACCTAAATTTCTCATTGTCATGCATAATATACATTGCACAAAAAAACCTCTCAGGATATTATTTAAACTAATGTTTACAGTATAATGCTGCAACTGAGAATACGATTCATCTAAAGGGTAGGAAAAATTAAGGGTGGGATTCAGCTGCAGATTCTAGACACTTCAGTTTAAGAGTCTAAGTGCAGGTGTCTAAATGTGAATGAAGTGTTCAAGCTCTGAGTAAAGTCGAGAGATATCTGAGCAGCCCTTAGCATTCAAATAATCTACAGAGAGCAGTCAGATGTGTCATAGAATATACAGGAGGCGGCACTCATATTGAGCCAGAAGTCAGGTAGATATGCTAGGACATTTCACAGAGCATTAGGCACCCATGTTTGGGCAACTGAATCATTGCAATAGTTTGGATACTCAGGACTGCTATTCAGCTGAAGAACCAACTCAGTTCAATCTGAAGTAGCCCCACACTCAATCCTATTCAGCTGTCTGTGATTCAAGGCCTAGTTTCATTCAAAGCAGCTGTGTGACCTTGGATCAGTTTTACTGAGCAAATTGTTGCTAAGGTGTGAAAAAGTGCATGCTTTAAAACCATGAAAAATAAGAAAAGTAAAAACACAGACAAAAGGGTAGCTAGTGAAATGCGGAGAGTTAGTAGCTCAAGGATTCAAGAGGAAAAATACTGACACCAAAATCCTATCCAGCCCTCCCTTCCCAAAACAGGAGATCACTTAGAAGACAGCAACTCAGCAATATTGAGGGTCATCCCAGTCCAAAAAGCAACAAAAGCTCACTTTCCCCTGTGCAACTGACTGATGAACATACAGCGTAGACATACAACAGAACAACTACATTGATCAGTGTAGTAGTTTGTTAATCTTAGCAGTATGCTGTGTAGTAGCCAATAAATGATTGCTTTGTACTCTCAAATTGTGTGTAACCTCTTTCTGTAGTATCTTTGCACATGCTAAAAGTTGCCCAAAAAAGAGACCCAGAGAAAGAAGGTTAAGTAAGAACCTGAGAAAAGTTGGGAAGTGAATTCCCACATTCTCTAAAAATGCCGTCTGGAAAATAAATAAATAAGTAAGTAAAATTCATAGATGGTTCTGTTTCTTCTGCAGGATTAACAAGGTGGATATTATTCTGATAGAAGCCACACTTCAAATTATGCCCTACTTAGGAACTTTGACCTCTACATGCCATGTTCTAAGTAGGAAGAACAACCAATGAATGCCTACAGGATGAAATACATAAGAGTGAAGTTAACACTTTCCAGAGACATTAGCCTTGGATGTAATAGTACATTGCACTGTGAGAGCTCAACTGTGTCTATGTATGTAGTTAAGTCTTTCTGTCCAAACAGGCACTACTATCAATAGTTCTCTAGTCAGGGTTTCCTCTATTCAGCCAGAACCAGAAAAGTTTAGATATAATACACATTTAGCACAGCATGAAAAATTAACTGCTGTAGCAAAAGTAGTATCAGTGTTCCAGCCAGATAAAACTGTAGTCATAGTAATGTGTTTAGATTTAAAGTGGTTATGTCATGCTTCAATCGTTTTCACTCAGACTGTACTGCAAATTTGTTTTGCAATGACCGAAACCCTAATAGTATCAAAAGTTACCATCACAAACACAGGGAAAAAATGGAAGGTGGAGGGAAAAATCCATTCATGTAATGAAGCAGAGATGCAAAGACACATTTTTTTATACCAGTAGAATAGGTGAAGTAGCTAAGGAAGCTTTATTTATGCTCTCTCCTGTGACTTTGCACAGGTGAAAAAAAACAGCCCGAAGCCACTTACAGCTGGCTTTTCCAAATTCCATGATGACCAAGACATGAAGAACATATAATAACTAATTGCTTGGTTTATGTCAAAAGTAGTTCTCCAGTCTAAGCAGTGTGTTGGATTTCCAGTTAAGTCCAGTACTCCTGAGGACCTTCAGAAAGGTTAGATTACTGGAGAATACCACAGGCAATAGACAGTAATCAAGATTTAATTTTTAAAAGGAAAATAATTATCATATTACCCAATACAGAAAGTATTACCTATTACCCCATATTACCACTGGCCTGGTGAAAAGAAACAGAATAATAAGCTCCATTAAAGGTCATGGTAAGAGAAGGTAATACAACTGAAAAGGATAGCTATRAAAAGTAAACTCTTATCTTAGAAGAGCTTTGAACACAGATACATTCACCTCTTATTTCAGTGCCATAGCTGGAGATAAAATGAGACTTCCTAAGTATCTTTTTACAACTTAAATTATTAATGAAAAAGAAATATAGCACAAGGCTGCACTGAATAGTTGTATCAAAGTAATGCATGTCTTACAAAGCAAAGATGATGCTAACAATCGACTGACTTTAAATCAGCAAACCAACAATATGGAGGGAAAGGCCGGGGGAAGGTTATTGAAAGCAAGGTTACCAACAGTCCAGGGATGTCCATGTTTTCATGCCATGGACATGGCATGGAAAGTACTCCCCTCTCTATGTCTATGCTATCAAAGCAGAGAAGGGCAGAAAGTGATCCCTCCTCATGAGATCACGTGGCACAGCTGGTTCTTACTCAGATCACTGAGGGCTGTCCTGCTCTAACATGTTTTGCAAAAGCTGTGAGGCGACTAGAACAGATCCAGGAGATGACCTAACAGTTAAGCATTATGGATAAATGAGGTCCATACAGTTCTGGAGCTCATTCTGTGGCCTTCATTTACTTAGTGCTGGATATTTGCCTCAGAGTATTTGTATGGCCTTCATCAGGAATCTGAAGTTGGGAGTTTACCCTTTTGGAAGAGTTTGAGGTCTCTCAAAGGGAGTTTTAGTTGCATTGTATTGTGGCATCTGAGAGGCCCTGCAGTGTGGATGAAGACCATCATCAGAAAGCAGTTGGAGGATGAATCATTTTTGTTGAAGAAGGACAATTGATGGTTATTGTGTGTCATTTATAGAGAGAAAATGTGATTTATCAACAAAATGTAAAGTTCTTTTTTTAAGATAGAATATATATAACAAGTACATACCTCTATCAGGAGCTGGAATTTAGGACAATTAAGTGTTAAACTCTATGTTTTACTTTTCTGTACTGTAGAAATTGAGAATTCTTTTCTTGTGTTATGTGACACTATTGTACATAAAGATCCAGAAATGGTTTACCTCATCACAAGTATTGTTTCTCAAATCCAAGGCAAGATTGCTTGAAAATGGAACTGAGCAGATTCTAAAGCAGTTTGCTAACATAATCAGTCTTTCCAGCAGAGGTTATATAGAAATGTAATCAACAAAATAAAGACCTTCCTGGTGAACACTATCTATGATGTGTCACAGAGAAAATAGCTTGTAGAAGGTAAAACTACTATTCTGATTAACTAACCTAATTATGATAGTATGTGAACAGGTGGTTAAAATAAGGACTTCTGGTTTCTTATGCTATGTTACAGTCAACTTCTAAATTCTATAAAAGAGCTGCTGAAATGGGCAAGAGAAATGTTATTTCCTTGAAGGTGTTACAATGTACTCACCTTTTCATTTTTACAATGAAAAAGGGATGTGAAAACAGGAGGGGAGGAAGAGGCAGGACTAAGCCTTCAAAACACTCTCTTACTTTACTCTTAAATGGAAACTGTGTTCTAACACTGAAGCAGCATAGCTACATGCTCTGCAAAACTAAACAAACAACACCCCTCCCCCCCAAAAAAAAAAACCTAAACCAGAAAGTAATTTTTCTATCTTTCTCATATTAAAGGAAAGGCTGGGACAAAACGTGACTGTCTTATCTAGTTATGTACCAGAATTATAAAGCCTATTTGCCCTGGTGTCGCGAATGAGTGGTTTAGAGGCCGCTTAAAGAATCACCATCAAAGGTATTAGCAGAAAGTGATTTTAACAGAAATTTATAAAAGTGCGACTTAACAGAGTTTGATGGCAAGGTTCACTCTATCACTTACTACATGGATTTAATATACAACGGAAAATCATGTTAGAATTGAGTTGGAATGATTTATACAGAGACTGTGGACAAAAAAGGTAAGGGAGACCCTCCCACTRAGCCATGAGGTTCAGAAAAGACCCCCTTCCTTTCTAAACTCCTGATGGAGTTTAGGTGCAGCTAGATCCAATCTTAGTCTCAGGCTTCGTCAATGCTTTTATGTCTATGGAATTTAATGTGTCTAGCAGCAATCTAAAATACTTTCATAGTTTTAAGCTGGATCACAAGATTTTAGCAGCACTTAATCATTGATTAATTTAACATTTACAAAGTGAGTTAATAGAATTTACTATAATCACAACAGTGGCTTGATTACAGATTGCACTTGTTATTGGTTACCTAAATTAATTCGCACACACACAGAGACACATATATAAATGTACAAAAGGTATACCTGTTAAAATTCCCCTTGAGTCTCGTGAAATATTCACATCAAATGTCTTGGCATTTCTCAACGGGTGAGGGGTTGAGCCTCCAGAAGTGTTTCAGCCCAGATCCCATCATCAGCTTTTGGCGACAGTCCTCCGAATATTGCAAACTCGAGAGTTCGCAAGCTCTGAGTGGCATCCCACTCAGAGGGAGATTCTGGGCGCAGCCCGCTGCTGTCCAGGAGAGCTCAAAGGGTCTCACTTAGGACCGCTGTTTCTAGGTTCGCAAGATGATTGCCTTTAGTCATCAGTAAATTTCCATCCAGGTCACAATCCGGAACGATCCGAATAGTAACAATGGTATCATTCCACAGTAACAATGGTATCGTTCCACTTGAGCTACTATCCAGGTAGGCACTGTTTCAAGGCTGTCAGGGATGATGAATTATTCCCACTCTCATTCCCTACCTTGGTCAGGCAACAGGTGTTCCTGGTATGGTCAGTGCCGCTCCCCACCTTAGTCATGCAAGAGTGCCTGGTACAGTCAAGGGATGCTTAATCACCCAACTCATTACACAAAGTCTAAGGCCTAATTGGAATTCCTGAGATCGTAGAGTGGTCCAGGGGAGGGGGTGAAATGCACCACCACACCTGGTTTTTTTTATCCTGTGACCTAATTTGCCTGATTTTAAAATATAACTGCTGTACTTTATTTATGGCTCAACTTAACACAAGATTTGGATTCTACCTACCTACTTCCCTGTCTAACTACTTACCTAATACAGACAGCCTTCAATTTACTGAGTACCGGAACTCTATGTCCTTTTCTATGTTTATTTTACTTTAAAATAACAAATATTGTCTCAATCGACAGGAACTGACCCTGTATTTCCAGTATGTCTTTAGAGGCAATGATCATTTAACGTGACAGTTACAGCTCTTCTAAACATGACCTGAACACTTGATAGTAACCTTTTTTGGATGTATCTATTCTTTAAGCTACAAACAAGTCTCACTCAAAAAAGATCTATTCAAAGTGTCTCTGAAAACACAGTATTCCCTTCCCAGCCTTATCATTACTGTGTAACTGCTGATGCTTTTTTTCCTTGCTGCAAAATCTAGGAGACTTATGAAATATAAGTCTTCCCGCTTTTACTGAAGTCTTTGAAGTTTAAACAGTTTTACAAAACATCTATAAAGGCTTTCTATTATTTTTAATGCCTTATCACTACCATATTCTGTCATTACATGAAATAATTTTCCCTTTTGCACATTATTTGGATAGGAAAAGAAAGACTTTTTTTCTTTCTTTCTTGTTTTTTTTNCCATTTGGGTATTATCATTAGATAACTCCAGACTTTCAACATAACTAGTATATGATATCCAAAATTAATTGAAATCCTTTAAACTCTATTAAAAGGCAGTGTTGTCTAATTCTACGGATAATTTACTTTGTGGACTTTCCTCCCTTCTTTCATTTATCCAAGTACTAATTTTTATTTAACTTTTTCTGTGTAAGGACTCATAGTACTCATGAGTGGAGACAAAAAAAAAATTCAGGAAGATTAACCTTTCAACAATATTCTTCTACAGAAAAATTTCAGTGTTCAGGAAAAAAGCATTAAAAAGTTCACTTTCATTACTATTTTTTATTTCAGATGTTTTCATCCTTTAGAGCTGTAAAAGGCAGGTGACTTGTTTTTCAAACTTTTATTAACAACTGAAGTGATTGGATCATGTGG
Source organism: Phoebastria nigripes (assembly GCA_035582835.1). NCBI lineage: Eukaryota > Metazoa > Chordata > Aves > Procellariiformes > Diomedeidae > Phoebastria > Phoebastria nigripes. The sequence continues at coordinate 269,966 of JAYKAV010003203.1, read as the reverse complement.
AACTTTTTGTCAACTGGGTGTATTGATCCTTCTATGAGGACTGTTGGTGATTCCAGGAGACTGCAAAATATTAGATATAGCACAGAATTATAGCATACCCCCAGGAATTTACAATTTATGCAGAGACTAAGACACTGGCAAGAGGACCATGGAGTTGTGTGACAGGCTCAGAGACAGTAGAAAGAAAAACTTCCATCTAAGAAGGTTGTACAGATGTTGCTGAATTGGCTGGTTGGAAGGAACAACAGGGTGAAGGAAGGACAGGGCTGTGTACAAACCTTTTCATTAACTTGAGTTCCTTTATAACAGAGCTTTTGCAGCTGAAAATATAACTATCCTTATTGCCTAATTAAAATAACTTTGTTGTTGTTGTTGTTGTTTTTAATTTAAAAGTTTTTTAATAATCTTTGGGTAACTCCCTACACTGTCTGGGTAGATCCTACATAAAGCCCTGGCCATCTGTATCTGATTTAATTGAAACACCACCAGGCATAAGAACATAAGATGGCTATATTTCATCACACCAAAGTACATTTAGCTCATGATCTTATCTCTGATAGCAGTTAAACATGGAAGCCTAGTGAAGAATATAAAAACAGAACAAGTATGCAGTGACAGTTCCCCAGCATATCATCTCAGCCTACAGGACTATGCCTGTCTGATAATTACTAAGCTCAAAGTGATGTCTTCATATTTAACAGATTTCTAAGGATTTATCTTCTGTATCACTGTCTGGTCTTCCATTGAGACTCAGTGCTTTTAAAATACTTAAAAAACTGTGTCATGGAGTTCTACAGGTTAGCTAAAGATTTTATAAAGGGTTGCTTCCTTTTGTTTGTTTTGAAACTGCCATCTCTATTTGATGTTTCACATTTATTTAACTGGGAAAATTACACTCTGACATTCATGACCTTATAGAATTCTATCATATCTTATGTCCAGCATTTATTTGCCTTAAGCTAAAGAATCCCAAACCACTTAGTCATTCATCATAGCTATTAAGGCATAGTAGGGATTTTTATGATGTTGTAGTGATGCTTTTTGTTTTCTTTGCAACATTTTACATTTATCTACAGTACACCTATCAGTCACTTTTTTTTTTTTTTTTTTTTTGCATAGTCACTAAGTCTCGTATGATTCTTCTGCAATACTTCACATTTGGCCCTCATTTTTAGTCTCTTCAATTATCACCAGAAAACTTTCTTACCTTCTATTCACCCTCACCCTCTTTTCTATGTCATTTATGACTGCTGAACATCATGAGTTCTAGCAGAGATTGTTTTAGTGATCCTAACAGCTATCTCCCTCACTGTGAAAAATGAAAATTACCCTGACATTTTGTTTCCTAACTTCTAACCAATTATTTAGCTATCAATAGCTCTATTCTCTCAGGCTGCTTATCTTCCTTAAAAGCTTTTAGTGACTGCTGATATCTTTTAGAAATTCAAGGAGATTATCAGTCAGACCTCTCTTAACCACACACTTGTTGACTTTTTCAAGAAATTAGAAGGAGCCACATCCATTAATAAAAAACTTTCCAAAAATATAATTTTTAATCATGACTCCATTAATTCTCAGTTTTTATTATTGTTTTGAAAGCCAAAACTGTTTTGACCACATACTGGGTCTGGCTGGGACAGAGTTAATTTTCTTCACAGCAGCTCGTACGGTGCTATGTTTTGGATTTCTGACCAAAACAGTGTTGATAACATACCCATGTTTTAGCTATTGCTGAGCAGTGCTTACATAGCATTAAGGCCTTTTCTGCTTCTCACACTGCCCCACCAGCAAGTAGGCTGGGGTTGCACAAGAAGCTGGGAGGGGACACAGCCAGGACAAGCTGACCCAAAATGACCAAAGGGATATCCCATAATATGACTTCACACTCAGCAACACAAGCTGGGGGGAAGGAAGAAGGAAAGGGTTCTGGGTTATGGCATTTGTCRTTCCAAGTAACCATTACATGTGATGGAGCCCTGCTTTCCAGGAAGTGGCTAAACACCTGCCTGCCGATGTGAAGTAGTGAATTAATTCTTTATTTTGCTTTGCTTGCTTGCACAGCTTTGTCTTACCTATTAAACCGTCTTTATCTCAACCCACGAGTTTTCTCACTTTTGCCCTTCTGATTCTCCCCCTCATCCCACTGCGGGGGGAGTGAGCGAGYGGCTGTGTGGGGTTTAGCTGCCTACTGGGGTTAAACCATGACAGCCCAGTACCCAAAACACTTCTTAACTTCGCTGGAATCCCTTAAACAAATTAACATTGTTGAAGGTTGCATATAAGTGAATATGCAACTTCACTGAATGCTCCATCACAGCCTGAACATCACAACTGCCACTACATARTCCTATTAAATCTGTTAATTCTTTTATTTCTGAAGTGCTATAAAAACTGCCATGAACATCAAAACCAAACTCTAAACAGGGTTCCACTGCACAGCTATTACAGGACAGTAGTATAGGTACTACTGATATACAGCTAGCCCTTTTAGTACCGGCATCCTGCCAGCTACTTCTCTCTACCAGGTAATAGTCATTCTTTCAGCYCTGCAACACCCCCATTGCTTTTACTGATCCACTTACTCTTTCTGCAGTAGCTGTCRGCTCCAAAAGAATGGGACTGAGGTCTGTGTCCCAAAGCCTGGATCTTGCTGTTTTTGCAGTAATCGGGACAGTCTAAAATGACAGCTGCCTCTTATTTACAGCATCAGCCTAACAACACAGAAACACATATAGCACCAGCCTGCACCCCATAGTGGTCTTACAGGCAGCTGTAAGATCCCCCGCAACCATGGGGAAATGGAGTCCCCCCAGTACTACCCACCCTCTCTGTGTGACACTTATCTCAAAATCCAGTTTGCGGTTCACAGGCCCATTGACTGGTTCTTCAYGCAGTCTTTTCTGGGTTCCCCGTTGGGTCTTTTCCTTTTTGTCCCCAGGCACATGTTCTTCTGAAGCTGGCATTTTGTTCTGGTTTTCCATTTTTGCAGCAGTGTTGCCTGTGTGTTGCCATGCAGACCAAAGTCTGCACCAGTAATACTGCATGATCACCCTGTTAGGCTGGGCCTGGATGTGGGGGCCTCTGAATCTGGCTTAAAGAACTGGGCTATTCTTTGCACATGATGGGATTTACACCAGGGGCCCCTTGGTGGGCTTCCTACGAGGGGGCCATAGCCCTCAGCCATGTTCCCACTTGTCCATGCCCCTCCCAGCCTTTTGGCATCCCTCCTCTTGAAGCGTCCCCTCTCACCACAGACGTGTCAGGGCTTTCTCTGCAGCCTGRTAAAGTGGGGGACCCTGAACCTGCCTTTCACTTTTGTTTGATTAATTCCTATTCATATTTAAACTTTAATTATTCATTCCTTTAGCTCCTATTAAATAATGTTTTATCCATTTTATACCTGTGTTTTTATGGCTATATGTATTTAACTTCTAGAGCTTTATAAATCTGTATATATATAAAAAGATATTCACCTATATACAGATATGGAAGTGTATATAAAAAATAGTGGCTCTATGTATAAACAAATAAATCTTTATAAATACTTGTATATGCCTTTTTATATATTTCTATATATGTATATATTGTATTTATTGTATATAAATGCCTATTTTTTTTTTATATCTGAGCACTTCCTTGTCCAAAGGAAGCAGACAACCAATGACAAGGCTGCCTGAGAGCATGTGGGTATGACAGTGTCAAGAAACGTCTGCCAGCCAGTTGCAATGAAGTATGAAAACACATGGGGAACGATGCTGTCGAAAGTGGTGGCCTCCTTGTATGTAATGGCAGGGTGCTTCCTTTTCTGATGTGCTTCGGGGTACACTGGTAGGGGAAGCTTGTCCTGCCAGCCAATCCTGCCTGCCAGCCAATCACGGGCTGCCTGAGAACACATGGTATATGGTGTCAAGAAATGCCATCAGCCAATCACAGAGCAGTATGACATTTAACACGACAGCAGCTTTCTAGCATTAAATGGCAGCACCCTGTCATTAAATGGCAGCCAAACCAAAATRGTGGCCCCTGTGTATGAAGGGGAAGGACCTCCTGGGTCCGATGTACTTCCGGGGTAAACTGGTAGGGAGGGCAGTTCCTGCCAGCCAATCACAACAGAGCACATGACTGGGAAAGAGGCCCCTGAGGCTGCTGGGAGGGGGCAGGGCTTCTGCCAGAAGCTGTGGACAGGGCCCTTGTAACTTCTTATCTTGTACATCAGTGGTACCTGTACTACTAAGGATAATTCAAGGTAACTTGACAGAATGTTTTGAAATATTTTCTAGATAAGTCGACCTCTAGTTTTGTCAGTGAAAAAAGGTTTGTCTATACATACAAAGAGGCAGTTGCTTTACAGCTATATTTATTAGCAGATTTTAAGTCCAAAAAGTCATTGGTATTTCTGCATGTATACTGAAGTATAAATATGACCAAGCTGTATTATTGAGCCTACATATGGAAATGGAAGGGTTTTTTTTTTAAGTAGGTCTGCTTTGAACAGCATAATTCATTTTACTAGTATATGAAGATTTAACTTCTAATCCAGTGCTAAAGAAAACCACTCATTTAAATATTTGAAATAACATCGGATCTCAGCAATGTCCGTAGGAATTGATTCAGCCATGGTCCTAGTCTTTTGCATTGAAATAAAGCTTTGAATAAATAATAATTTAAGGAAGGACTGAAGTATTGGACCACTTTTTGCATAGAAAAAATAGAGTATGACTTTCCACTGTGTTCTGCCAGTATTTTTCCAGAGTAGATTAGAAAGACAGCCCAACTCCCAGAATTGTACATCAGACTGCAATACTCAGTATGAAAATCAGTTTGCATCAGTAATCATTGCCATTCTCAAGGCATTTGCTTCTAAACGTGAACATAAAACTGTTTGGCAATGCTTTAAATATATTAGGCTGCAGTTGCTGCATTCTGAAGCATGAAATGTTTGTCTCTTGGGAATATGTTTTGTTTGACTTTGATTCTCTATTTTGCTGCTTTTAATAACAAATGACATTCTTTAGTTCAATTTTAGTGTTAGTTGTTAGAAAGGGGTTATTTCTTGGTATTTGGGCACGATGATTTTGTTCTAGCTCTGTGCATCGTATAATGGCTACACATTTTTTACAAAGCTGTTCACATGCATTCTTTAGAGGCTAGTAAAACCTCCTACAGATGTTTTCTAATAAAAATTAGTCTGGTGACAGTTGGATTCTGAAAAAGAAGCACTAGTTGTACAGTTGTACAGTTAAGAAAAGCTCTCCCCACCCACCCCCACCCCCCCGCCGCCCTTTTGGGAAGCTATAATATCAATATAACAATAAAGCTTCTAATTAGTAAAAMCCAGTGTTAGAATGAATATTCTATTATGTGTACAAATATGTTAATGCAAAGATAAAGAAAAGCTTCAGAGGGTGTTGCCTATTCATCTGGTTCAACTGCTTGAACTGTAGTATTTGTGAAATAAAAAAGCACCCTAAAGGGCTTCTTTTTTGGGGGCAGAAGAAAAATGCAGTGACATTTCTGGAGCAGGATGAACCTCTGATGTGCACTGTACACCATAAAATGTGTTTCCTTTCTCAGTGGAATTCTCTCTGTTTCCAGAAAATAAAGTATAAGATGAGCTTCAGCATCTCTTCTTTAGGCTCTTAACTTATCCTTTATGTAACAGGTAAAGGCATGCATTTGAGTAATCCAAACATCCTAAGTAAAGAACACTGGTTATAGCCAAAGGAGAGAAGTACRGGTCTCCACAGGATGTTTCAAGACAGCTGAATTAGGTAATTCCCTTTTTTCCTTTGACTGCATAGGGAACTGGCATAGAATAATTCAGTGACCTCAGGTGATAACGTGAGCAACTTGGAAACAGCCAATAACTACCCAATAGATAACATTAAATAAATAGCTTTATCAGAACAGGTAGCTGATTCAGAGGCATGTGGTAAATCCCTCCTGTGCACTCAGGATTCAGAATGCTTGATCTTCCCTTGATGATGGCTACAAAGCAAAAGAAACTTCCTTTTCCATAAACTTCTGTTGGTTAATGATTTCGTCCCAGATGAGGAATTTGTGAGTTTTAGATCCAGCTCAGCCTGAGGGAACTCTGTGTTGCCAAGACAAAAAATTAAGCAACAAGCCACAGAACAGTTTGCAAGAAGTTCTCTTGCGTTCTTCCCACTAACTCTGGCTCACTGTGCAGCAAAAAGACTTCAAAGTTTATGGGACCAAAAATGAATGGAATTGAATGAGCAAGAGGGAATGTGAATATGGAGCTCCTAAGACAGAAGAAATCTATGGGAGAATTTCTTCCCAGAAGCTGTGTCTATACAAGTAAATTAAACAGTGTTTGGGAACATTCTCAAGCATCGGAACACAATCTTTTATACTAGCAAGGTGTTAGAAAATCCCCCAGGGTGATTTTGGCATGTACCAGTCTCCCACAGGAGTCTGGACACTCCTCAGGCATTAGAATTTGCTAGGGACCATTCCAAAAGGAATTCTGCATAAAGGCACCCAGCTCTGGAGACTAACTTGCCAGGATCGATGCTCACTGCTCATTGCCACCTGGCCCGAGTGCCAGGTGCATTCATGGGCACACGTAATTTACTGGTTTATAACCAATAGCCAAAAAGTATTCGTTATGAAGTCTTTTCCCAATGGTCCTAACGTTCTTTATCCTAATGATAATAATAAAAAAGGAGGAGAGAAATAGTCCCTAGAAAAAGGAGACCAAAGACATTCATGCCCAGCCTTCCGCAGTTATTTCCTTCTCACTGGGCCATATAATTAAGTTCTTCTGTTTATTCTTTTCTTGTGGACCCATGAATCTTGAATTGAATGGAGAGAGACATACAAGCAGGTAAAATAAGTTGGTCATCTGCCTTATCTGATCTATTTTTAGAGATGAAAAAAGAAATTTGGGTGAGAATATAAGTCTCGGCTTTTAAGAGTGGTTGATGCCATTAATCAGTTGTTTTCCAAAATAATTTACAACTTCTCTTTTATGACATTCAAGGTTTCACTTAGAATGCCAGACTCCTGGAATGTTTCTTATGCTGACCTAATTTCTGGTTGGAAAAGCTTGACCATGCTCTTCTTATCTGTGTATAGCAAGGTGTCATTCAGTTCCCAACTATGTGCATCTTGCATCAGTATAAATCTAATTAACCACAGGAAAGTTACACTATGAATTTAATCTATGACATATAGCAGGGATCCCCAACTGTTTAGGGGGCTTTAAATCCAAATTATTCACAAGTAAATTCATGGAAGGCATTAGACATCTGCAAAGATGCATAATATATTGTATGCAGTACTTAAGCTTATCTTTTAATCATTGTTTTGGGGTTTTTTTGCATGTTGTTCTAACCACATTACATGCTTATATTTTCTTTTGCTTCATCAAGTGCCTATTAGGGTGATGCTGGAGACTTCACATTCAGTCTCTCATAATCTCTAACTTCTGCTGCTACCCTGTGATTTGTGGTTTTTTTTTTTCTTTCTCCTCCTTAAAATGAACTCCAAATTTTAACTCCTGTGAGAATTGCAATAGGTAAATATGTTCAAAGTACAGTTGTGAAAAGTCACCTGATGTTATGCAGGGCTTTCCCCTTTTCTACCCAACTTTGTAGAAAGCCCAGTCTTTTTACTTCAGTAGTAGTAAAACTTTGCATCTGGAGCTACAGTGTTCTTTGCCTATGTAAACAATACATTGAAGCTATAAGAATTTTTAGCTATAAAGCAAGTCTTGATTAAAAACAACACACAACCTTTTCACTTTTTTGTTTGTTTGTTTTTTCCCCCCAGCTGGCGTGGTGGATAGGATAAAAAGTTCCAGTTTCTACCACAGAAAGCTAACTCACCCATTCCCTGTATTTCTTCAAGTTAAACTAAATCACATTCTCAGTTTCTAATTTGACTGGGAAAAATTACATGGCTTAAACTCTTCTCAAGGAAAGATGCTACTATTACATTTCAGGGATCGTAGTCAAAGGAAGAATCTCAAGAAGAGTACAGGGATCTCGTTAGGTCATGCAGAGAGAAAATCAGAAAGGCAAAAGCCCAGCTAGAACACAATCTGGCCACTGTCATACGAGATAACAAAAAATGTTTTTACAAATACATTAAGGACAAATAGAGAGCCAAGGAGAATCTCCATCCTTTATTGGATGCGGGGGGGAACATTGCCACTGAGGACGAGGAAAAGGCTGAGGTACTTAATGCCTTCTTTGCCTCAGTCTTTAATAGTCAGACCAGTTATCTTCAGGGTATTCAGCCCCCTAGAGCTGGAAGACGGGGACGGCGAGCAGGATAAACCCCCCATAATCCAAGAGGAAACAGTCAACGACCTGCTATGCCACGTGGATGCTCACAAGTCTATGGGGCTGGAGGGGATCCACCTGAGAGTGCTGAGGGAGCTGGCGGAGGAGCTTGCCAAGCCACTCTCCATCATTTATCAGCRGTCCTGGTTAACGGGGGAGGTCCCGGATGACTGGAGGCTTGCCGATGTGACGCGCACCTACAAGAGGGGCCGGAAGGAGGACCTGGGGAACTACAGGCCTGTCGTGACCTCAGTGCCGGGAAAGATTATGGAGTGGTTCATCTTGGGGGCACTTGCAAGCCATGTGCAGGACAACCAGGGGATCAGGCCCAGCCAGCAYGGGTTCATGAAAGGCAGGTCCTGCTTGACCAACCTGATCTCCTTCWMBGACCAGGTGRCCCACCTAGTGGATGAGGGAAAGGCTGTGGATGKGGTCTACCTGGACTTCAGTAAAGCCTTCGACACTGTCTCCCACAGCATTCTCCTAGAGAAGCTGCTGGCTTAGGGCTTAGATAGGTGTACTCTTCGCTGGGTAAAAAACTGGCTGGACAGCCAGACCCAGAGAGTTGTGGTGAAGAGTGAAATCCACTTGGCGGCCGGTCACAAACAGTGTCCCCCAGGTCTCCGTTTTGGGGCCGGTCCTGTTCAATATCTTTATCAATGATCTGGATGAGGGGATTGAGTGCTCCCTCAGTAAGTTTGCAGACGACACCAAGTTGGGCGTGAGTGTTGATCTGGTCGAGGGTAGGAAGGCTCTGCAGAGGGACCTGGACAGGCTGGATCGATGGGCTGAGGCCAACTGCATGAGGTTCAACAAGGCCAAGTGCTGGGTCCTGCACTTTGGCCACAACAACCCATGCAACGCTACAGGCTTGGGGAAGAGTGGCTGGAAAGCTGCCTGTCRGAAAAGGATCTGGGGGTGCTGGTTGACAACTGGCTGAACATGAGCCGGCAGTGTGCCCAGGTGGCCAAGAAGGCCAATGGCATCCTGGCCTGTATCAGAAATAGCGTGGCCAGCAGGACTAGGGAAGTGATCGTGCCCCTGTRCTTGGCACTGGTGAGGCCGCACCTGGAATACTGTGTTCAGTTTTGGGCCCCTCACTACAAGAAGGACATTGAGGTGCTGGAGCATGTCCAGAGGAGGGCAACGAAGCTGGTGAAGGGTCTGGAGAGCAAGTCTTACGAGGAGTGGCTGAGGGAACTGGTGTTGTTTAGCCTGGAGAAGAGGAGGCTAAGGGGAGACCTTATTGGTCTCTACGACTACCTGAAAGGAGGTTGTAACGAGGTGGGTGTTGGTCTCTTCTCCCAAGCAGCTAGCGATAGGACAAGAGGAAATGGCCTCAAGTTGTGCCAGGGGAGGTTTAGATTGGACATTAGGAAAAATGTCTTTACTGAAAGAGTGGTTAAACATTGGAAGAGGCTGCCCAGGGAAGTGGTTGAGTCACCATCCCTGGAGGTATTTAAAAGACGTGTAGATGAGGCGCTTAGGGACATGGTTTATTGGGCATGGTGGTGTTGGGTTGAMGGTTGGACTCGATGATCTTAGAGGTCTTTTCCAACCTTAATGATTCTATGATTTTATGATTCTATGATTAATGATCTAATTAATCACCTGATATTATCCTAGTTGGCTGAATGTGTCCTGTATGATTTAAAACCCAAGTGTTTATATTAAATAAAATTTTTACTTTTGCCTTGAATTTGCATTTTTAAAAATATTTTTCTCAGTACAGACTGACTGGTTAATTAGCTTCAGTGGATGTCATGGTTTAGCCCCAGCCAGCAACTAAGCACCACACAGCCGCTTGTTCACTCCCCTCCACAAGTGGGATGGGGGAGAGAATTAGAAGGATAAAAGTGAGAACACTTATGGGTTGAGATAAGAACAGTCTAATAATTGAAATAAAATATAATAATAATATAAATAGTAATATCAATAATTAACTGTAATGAAAAGGGAAATAACAAAAAGAGGGAGAGAGAAAACTCAGAAAAAACAAGTGATGCAACCACTCCCCACCACCGACCGATGCCCAGCCAGTCCCCGAGCAGCAATCGCTGCCCCCCAGCCAACTTCCCCCAGCTTATATACTGAGCATGACATCRTATGGTATGGAATATCCCTTTGCCAGTTTGGGTCAGCTGTCCTGGTTATGCTCCCTCCCAGCTTCTTGTGCACCTCCTCACTGGCAGAGTATAGGAAGCTGAAAAGTCCTTGACTTAGTACAAACACAGCTTAACAACAACAAAAACATCAGTGTGCTATCACATTATTCTTATGCTAAATCCAAAACACAGCACTATACCAGACACTAGGATGAAAATTAACTCTCTCCCAGCTGAAACCAGGAGAGTATCCACCCCTTATTCTATACCATCTGTATCATGCCCACATCCTATACTTTCCAATACATGCCAATTAATCACCACCACTTTTCCTGTCCTTTGATATATACAAACAGATATCATTCCCTTAGTCTATGGGCCATCGTTCTAAAATATCTGTTGGGTTCATTTAGTCCATGACTTTGGGCTAAGAAAGCTTGTGTTTCCTTTTTGCTAGTTGGTGGGGATATGGCTGTTATTTTGTTGATCACATCCATGGGGATGTGATGACGTCCATCTTGCCATTTTATTCCTAAAAACTGGATCTCTTGTGCAGGTCCCTTGACCTTACTTTGTTTTACGGCAAAACCAGCCTTCAGAAGGATTTGGACTATTTTCTTCCCTTTCTCGAAAACTTCTCCTGCTGTGTTGCCCCATATGATGATGTCATCAATGTATTGCAGGTGTTCCRGAGCCTCACCCTGTTCCAGTGCAGTCTGGATCAGTCCATGGCAAATGGTGGGGCTGTGTTTCCAGCCCTGGGGCAGTGGATTCCAGGTGTACTGGATGGCCCTCCACGTGAAAGCAGACTGTGGCCTGCACTCTTCCACCAAAGGGATTGAGAAAAACGCATTAGTGATATCAATGGTGGCATACCACTTGGCTGCCTTTGACTCCAGTTCGTATTGAAGTTCGAGCATGTCCGGCACGGCAGCACTCAGCGGCAGCGTGATTTCTTTCAGACCACGGTAGCCCACTGTTAGTCTCCACCCTCCATTAGACTTTCACACTGGCCATATGGGACTGTTAAAGGGTGAGCGAGTCTTGCTGATCACTCCCTGGCTCTCCAGKYGACGAATCAGCTTATGGATGGGAATCAGGGAGTCTCGGTTGGTGAGATATTGCCACTGTTGCACCGTTGTGGTAGCGATCGGCACCTGTTGTTCTTCGACTCTCAGCAACCCCACAACAGAAGGGTCCTTTGAGAGACCAGGCAAGGTAGAGAGCTGTTTAATTTCCTCCGTCTCCAAGGCAGCTATACCAAAAGCCCACCGGTACCCTTTTGGGTCCTTGAAATACCCTCTCCTGAGGTAGTCTATGCCAAGGATGCACGGAGCCTCTGGGCCACACACAATGGGGTGCTTTTGCCACTCCTTCCCGGTTAGGCTCACTTTGGCCTCCAATACAGTCAGCTCTTGGGATCCCCCTGTCACTCCAGAAATACAAATGGGTTCTGCCCCTTTATAGCTTGATGGCTTTAGGGTACACTGTGCACCKGTGTCTACGAGAGCCTTACACTTCTGTGGGTCTGATGTGCCAGGTCATTGAATCCACATAGTCCAGTAAACCCAGTTGTCCCTTTCCTCCACCTGGCTGGAGGCAGGGCCCCTCTAGTCCTGGTCATAGTATTTGCTACTCACTTCTTGTAAATATGAATCAGAAGTCCCTTCATTAAGATCAGGAGTAAGATCAGCCCTTCTGCGCTGTCTGAGGAACTGCCCACTGGAGACTGGAGCAGCAGTTTTCCTGGAAGAATTCCCTTTTGTGATTGTTTTTCCTTGCAACTCACATACCTGTGCCTCTAGGGTCAAGGTAGATTTTCCATCCCACTTCCTCATGTCTTTTCCATGGTCATGCAGGTAAAACCACAGGGTGCCCCAGGGTGTGTATCTACGATATCTTCTCTCTTGAGCAGAGGGACGCTTACTCCTAATAGCTGAGATGCTGGCCCGTGCAGGTGGGGAGTATGATTTTTGAGTTGCTGGACCAGTTTCTCCACAGCGAAGATGAGGGAGGAGGAGAGACTTTCTTTGTATTGCCACAGTTGACCAGCCAATTCATCCACTGTTTGTCCCTCTCTGTCTTTCCAGGTCATTATTGCCACTGAGTTTGCATGCAATGCTGGTGCGCTCCGTACCAACTTCTGCCACATGGGTCAGGTGCACTTGACTTCGTCTGGATCTTTGGGTAACTGCTCATTGTCCAGGTCATCATAAATCATCTCCAGCACAGCTAATTCCCTCAGGTACTGGATACCTCTCTCCATGGTGGTCCACTTTCCTGGGTGACATAGAACATCTTCCTTGAAGGGATACCTTTCCTTCACACCTGACAGGAGTCGCCTCCAGAGGCTGAGGGCTTGTGCGCCTTTTCCAATTGCTTTGTCARTGCCCCGTTCCCTAGAAAGGGATCCCAGCTGCTTGGATTCCCTACTCTTTAATTCCAGGCTGCTGGCCCCATTATCCCAGCATCAGAGCAGCACGTGACAATGTGCTCACCTGGGTGTCAGCTGAAATTTTTTCGTATATCTCACAGCTCACTCAGGGATAGGGAGTGTGTGGTTACCACCTCATTTATGAGTTCTTCCTCTTTCTCCTGCCCAAGATGTGGCCACCTCTCTTCCTCCTCCTGTACTCGTGATGGCCCTGCTTCGGAGTAGTCTGCCTCGTCTGCTTCTTCCTCCTCCTCCCTTTTAGAAGAAGCTTCTTCGTCCGTTTCTAAATGTGCTGACTTTGGCTTCCAATATTTCTTCTTGTATATAGGGGCGACTGATACCAGCACAGGTTGGTTCTCTGGTTCAGCCACAGTGCCTGTCGAGAGGGTTGGAGTAACAGCAGTGCTTGTTGCCAGGGTTGGAGTAGCCACAGTGCCTTTTGCTGGGGTTGGAGTAGCTGCAGTGCCTATCGTTTTGTCGTCAGATCCAGAGACCTTCTCTTCCCCTTGAGGGTTCTGAATAGTGTTGAACAGGGCTCGGTAGGCATGGGCCAGGCCCCAGCACATTGCAGTGATCTGTGTCTCTCTGGAGTTGCCAGGGTGACAGCATACTTTTTCCAAATACTTTACTAGTTTTCAGGATTCTGCACTTGTTCAGGGGTGAAGTTCCAAAACATTGGAGGTGCCCACTGTCCCAGGTACTTGCCCATACTGTCCCACACATGCTGCCACTCATAACTATCCAGCCTCAGGGTAGATTTCTGGGTGGTATTCTTAATAGTTGTTTAACTTTAAACAAGAACTGAAACACATTCAGGAGATGTAGCARTAGGAACATGCTGGTTTGAACATCCCAAGGATATTCAAAATTCTCAAGAGCTGTTGTAATGAACATGGAGGAGAAGGGCAAGGTGAARGAAGGTATCTCCCCTGTAAATGGGCTCTCTGAGGAGAAGAGGTAAAAAGTGTAATTATTAACAGTTTCTGAGAGATAGCTCCCAAAGTACGGGGATGACGGCAGTGCTGAGTACAATCTCATGACCAATAATTTTATCATACCATAAGCCAGCGTTACACAGTTCAACAAAGCGGTAACTTTAATCCAACTCCCAGAGGTGATAAACAGCACCACAGGGAGTGCATACGGCAAGTAAGTTGTTACATAGCACAACTCTGAAAACAAGCACAACAACTCTGAGAGCAAATGAATCAACATTGTGACCAGCGGCTATTAAACTAATATAATGAATGCTATCACAAATTTGTTTTAACGTGCTCAGGTCAGATCTGTCGTTATCTCAGTCCTTCGTGCCCCAYGTTGGGCGCCAAAAAGGACTGTCGTGTTTTAACCCCAGTCGGCAACTAAGCATCACACAGCTGCTCGCTCACTGCCCCCCACAAGTGGGATGGGGGAGAGAATTGGAAGGGTAAAAGTGAGAACACTTATGGGTTGAGATAAGAACAGTTTAATAATTGAAATAAAATAAAATACAATAATAATAATAATAATAAATTGTAATGAAAAGGAAAATAACAACAAGAGGGAGAGAGAAAACTCAGGAAAAACAAGTGATGCAACTGCTCACCACCTGCCGACCGATGCCCAGCCAGTCCCCGAGCAGCAATCGCTGCCCCTCAGCCAACTCCCCCCAGCTTATATACGGAGCATGACATYGTATGGTATGGAATATCCCTTTGCCAGTTTGAGTGAGCTGTCCTGGTTATGCTCTCTCCCAGCTTCTTGTGCACCTCCTCACTGGCAGAGTATAGGAAGCTGAAAAGTCCTTGACTTAGTACAAACACGGCTTAACAACAACTAAAACATCAGTGTGCTATCACATTATTTTTATGCTAAATCCAAAACACAGCACTATACCAGATACTAGGAAGAAAATTAACTCTATCCCAGCCGAAACCAGGACAGTGGGTAACCTAACATTTGATCAGTCTTAAATTTGTAAGCAAGATGCATCATGTATTGTAAGTATTGTAATCTTGGGTTGGAGCAATGTTCTCTTTAGTCCTGTTCTTTATCAATGCCTCTGCTCAATGGTGGTTGCTGCTGCAAAGTTACAAAAGCTCGTAATCTACTTTACTGTGTAATAAGACACCATGAGGGAGATTGGTTGTGGAATGTCAGCTGGTGATCAGCTTATGCCCTAAAGCATGAAGATTGATGGCCCTTGTAAATTTTTTTTTTCCAGAGTTAGTGTAACCACAGTTGTTATTTGCTGTTATTTGTTACCACAGTTATTTATGAGCCATGCTTCCAGCAGCAAGTCTACAGTCCTTGAATGAGAATCTTAAGCACTTCATTCTACTCCATCTACTTAGAGCTGTTATAAAATCTCATCTACTTTTTTTTTTTAAGCATTACTTCTTTATTTTTAAGTGGTAAATCAATCTAGAAAGATCACACTGTTGCAACAGAGTTCTTCCATGTGTGTTTTGTCTAGGTGTTTGGGATTTTTCTGACCGAATACCTCTCAAGGGCTTTGAACTCTGCATCATAGAGCATGCCAAACCCTTTTTGGTACGTTTCCTCTTAATTCACCCGTATCTCAGTTTCTTAGGATTTACAGTGCAGTATTTATGTCACAGTGTCACAGGGGCATCTGAAGAACAAAGAGCGGTAACTCACCCATGTTGCATTTGAGTAGAGATTAACCAAATGGTGACCCCTTTCCATTTTGAATTTATATTGAAAATATGAAATACACTTAAATGAGAGATTTGGTAGTTTCCTTATGAATAAGCAATTGTAATAATTTCARTTTTTTTCCTGAAAAATCCTTATCTCACAAAAGAAAATTTGTGAGTCTAAAGCACCAAATCTAACGTAAAATAAATTTAGAGAAAGCAATACAGAGTTGTATACTTAGGTGTATAATAGTCTAAACATTTTAACCAGACTGATTATCTGTAGTTCCAGATATTTTACTTTCAATAAGATACAGTTGCTGCACTGAATCAATAGTTTATTATCTAAAGAGACAACGAGAAGAAAGAATGAAAGGCAAAAAAGAAACTTAAGAGATTTGAGATGATTTGCCCAAGGTCAGTCTCAGAGCAGCTGAGCTAAAAATAGAAATCAAGTATCCTTATGCAAAGTCCAGTGTCCTATTGTTCTATCAAAGAGTACAGGGAATGCTAAGCGTTTAATAAAATACCCATTAAAGACTTTTCTAATCTTTTCCAAAAACAAACAAACAAACAAACAAACACCTTTCATTTTTTCTATCTTCTACATCTTTTCCTTTATGTGAGTTATTGTTTTGGGGTTTTTTTTGACATCTTGAAAATCCAAATTCATATCTACGATCACTTCTTTGCTTTACAGAGTGAATCATAAAAGTCTGTTCAAGAACAACCCTGTTTAATAGTTTGCTACAATGGTTTTCTTGTTACATGTCCTGAATTAGCTTTACTTGTTTCATATAAACTTATG
This sequence comes from Phoebastria nigripes, assembly GCA_035582835.1. Classification (NCBI taxonomy): domain Eukaryota; kingdom Metazoa; phylum Chordata; class Aves; order Procellariiformes; family Diomedeidae; genus Phoebastria; species Phoebastria nigripes. Next base: position 253,668 of record JAYKAV010003203.1, on the reverse strand, counting down.
AAATAAAGTTGAAGTGGTTAGAAATTGGTTACAATTATCAATAATGTAGCACAGTAACTGGTAATGCAATATTGATACAGAAATGAGATATTTCAGTCTTAGCTATTTAAGCCAATATTTTTCAGTGAATGGCCCAAATTCTTTAGGCTTTTGGTGATTATCTAAAAAAAGGCAGAAGGAATATTAGAAGTGATAAAATACAGCTCTCTAGAATTCTAAGCCTCTTGAGCATTTCTGACCTTGAAAGAATCAAGCAAAAACTGAATCAGGCACCCGTACAAAGGGCAAAAGTCTTACAAGACTGACTGTTGCTGGCAAATTTCCATGTGTGCGCTTCATGTAGTAGTATAGAGAGTTCAACGTTAATTAAAATTCTCAGTGGATGAAGTAAATACAAGAAGTAAGAAGGATCACCAATTTTAGTAGTTGTTAACATGTTTTTGGAAAAGATATGTTTGTATTACCCTGCATAAAGAGATCTAAGGAATAGAACCAATCTACAGAAATATGTGCGTATAAAACTATTCCATGCCCTCATGCAGAACTATAGCCAGATTAATAAAACCATGTGGGGAAAATCCTGTCCCTGCAGAAATCAAAGGCAAAACTCCCACGGCTTCTGGATTTGTATGTACTGGGTGCTGAATATCTGGGTGAATATGCATTTCCTTTCCAGAYACATTTTCCACAAATTATAATCCTGATATCATTTGTTATCAGTAGGTCCAGATAATGACATATTTCTATATTTATAGGTCTATAACTAAGAACAGAAAAGATTTCTTTATCAAATATATATATATTTTTTAAATCACTATTACCACTTTAATTTAAAGTGAAGGAGACTGTTCTGTAATCTTGTTTTCATAATTTTTTGTAGTCAGATGATCTACTTTTCTCATGATCCTCAGAAGCATTTTGAAACTTTTGCAGAATCTAGTTCAGAACTCTTTTGCTGACAATTACTTCTCCTGTCTTTCAGATAACAGACTCACCAATAGAAAGTGAAAATCCTGTATCTTTTTTTTTCCACAGAAAAATACTTGAGGATCAGTTAATCAGTAGGAAAGAAATTGAGGTCAAAAGGAAAAAAAGAACATAATTTTGTCATCCTAAATCCATGATTCTGTTCTGTTCCCCCCTGAAAAAAAAGAAAAAAAAAAAAAAGAGGAAAAAAAGCCCTACAGTAGGTACAGGTTACTGTAAAAAGGGTGATCATCCAAAACTATAGCACAAYTTTCGTGTGAGGAAATTTGTAATACATCTTTAGCTTGGAGAGAAAATGTTTGAGGACGGAAGTGACAGATTTTCATAAAACCATGAATGGTATGAACGAAATTAGTTGAGAAAGGTTATTTGCAATTTCTTATAACACAGCATCAAATGAAAAAACTAATGGGATAATTTTATGCATAAGTTTGACCATGTACGTAAGTCCCCTGCTAGTACTTCATCCAGCTGTGAATGCTATTATGGAAGAGAAACTGGAGAGTTTCTTTTAATCATAGCCTACTAACGTGTGCAAGAAGAAGATAAAGAAGAATGTAAGAGACCTGGCTTCTCTTCATTTGATTTCTGGTCACTATCACAAAGCGAACACATGACAGCAACTCATAAGCAGCTGTATGAAGAGTTGAAAGGACTTCTTTATAGAACAAGAATTGAACAGGAGATGACTTGTGACCCTAGAGCACAGTTCATTTCATACAGTCTGCTGTCAGTGTAAAGTTCTGTCCCTTGCTCTGTGCGGATGGTGGAGTTAATTGAGCCCGGAGAGAACAGATTCAAGGTTTTTGCTTGCTAACATTCCACTCAATAGCATTGAAAGTCAATAGTTTACAAGGAAATTATTTAAGTAAGTGAGGGATTGATGAAAGCAAAATCAAGAACAATGACTCTATCTGGTATAACAAGCTCAGCTATCAAGTATTTTATGCATGTGCCGTTGGACAAAACTTTCTGGCAAGTTTACTTTGCTGAACTTCAGTCCTCTAGTCTATAAACAGAGACCAGAAAGGCTCTTCTAATTGAAAAACAAAACCAAATACGGCACCGAAAAAACCAACAGCAACAAAAAACCAAATGATGCCACCACAACCCACACCCCCAACACAAGTCTCCTGTGACAGTTTTCTTTCATCTCACCTTTCAGGGCCTGAAGCTGCGCTGCCATTTTGCACACAAGAACACAGAGACAAATAAAGTTTAAGCTGCTTATAAAAAGAGTTGCCATGCATATATATTATTATTCTCAAAGTATTTTTCATCACACCATATAAAAGTGAAAAATCCATCAAGAACTGTTAGCAGATGTCACACAGTGTAATTACATACTGGAAACTTCCAAGACACTTATGAAGCAACAGAAGAAAAAAGAGTTATTTCAATAGTACACTAAAATTGTATGTACCTACTAGATTAATACTATGAGAATACGTTCTCTTCAAAGTTTGAAATTTTTACTTGCTAACAAACTAATATACAGTTTTGTTCATTTAAAGTAGGTGATTTAAGATAATGTAACAATAAGCAAACTATATATGACTAAAAATTTAACATTTGGGTCTGTGATTTTTTTCTTCTACATCACCTACTTACTGCACAGCATTATTTTTGTGGAGCGTGAGCTCACCATGAGCTTAAAAGTTCCTCATATGAATCTAATGAAATGACACTCAAGGTACCATACCAAAGCATGGCTTCAAGTAGCCTTTCCTACTGGTACAGTAATAACAACACTAACATTTGAGGTTATGTAACAGTTTCCATTCTAAATCATCACTTCAATTATTGATAACTTCCTGATCCTTTCAGTTTGAGGATAAAATGTATCAGGAATAAGCTGTCCAATTTTTTTTCTATTTTGTACGTTAATAAAGATCCATTTTATGGGCTCCGAGACAATTGAAAGAAAATCAGCTGACCCATAGTCCATGTTTTTATTCCTGACAATCTTTAATTTAAAATTATGTAAATTTATAAGATGTAGTGAAATAAGAGATAATAAGAACATGCTTTATGGGAGAGTGCTCTTTGATGATCTARTGTAAAAATGTTATTTTTTCTTAGTACTAGAATGTGAGAATATCTTTCTTTTTTTTTCCTTTCCCCCGGTTGGTTATTTTTATGACAGCTGTTTTTATCCATTTAAATTAAGACTCGCAATGTTACAACTTTTCTATGTCGCAGGCTTGCTAGTATAGTAGAAAATATTGCAAGAGGTGAAGTAGCAGGAGCAAGGGCTTATGTAGGCTTTTCTGAGATGAGACTTTCACAGTTCATTTTCCAAATACCCAACAGAGCAGAGAGAATGTATTCAGTGTTGCCATCTTATGCAAAGGGGGGGGGGGGACGGGAATCACAGACCTGATGAGTTAGGGTTACCTGCAAAACCTCTAAAAGATTGTGTTTGAGGATTTGCCTTCTCAATAGACATTATTTTTAGTTTGCTGACCATCAGAAACTTGCCTTCTCACAGTGCAATCCCAGCCTGTCATGTTATTTCACTACAGTCTTACGTATTGTTTGGTCTTACTCGGTTTCACAGGCAGCAGTTAAAACTCTGCCTGTTCTTCGGGTAGCCTTAGCTGACTGAAAATTCTTTGCCTTCTTTTTTTTTCAYGGAACATTTTTTTGTAACATAAATGTCAAAATTATCATCCAGTAAAAAAGATGTGTGGCAGTGATGTGTCACAACTGTCAGGGCAGAGAGATATTACGCAGGGAAGATACACTGCTATGTTATGCTATGTAGGTTATCTGTCTAAAGTATTAATTGTTCAGTATCCTTATTTTGCTGGCATGGATTTACCGAGATGCAAGTAGCCATATAAATTTATGCTAATTTGCTACTAGTTCTAAGTAGCTGAAAGACAACATTAAGGTATTTCAGTGCAAATAAAAATCTCAGCAGGGAAAATTCATYACCAGGTAACATTTCACTTCAGCCACTGAAAATAGTTCCTGCTCCCCATCAATCTAGGTAGCCTGGAGCCATCTTAAAATATTCATACATATTGCCCTCATCTTTTTTTGCAGCAGAATAAATATTTTTATTAATTATTTTGAATTGGCAAATAAGACAAACCTCAGTATCAGTAGATAGCTAGTTTTATTTATGGTTCTTTTGCCTCTCATTTAATTTACATCACCATTTATTAGTGTACAATACATATTGTATAGGTCATAAATTTAAATAAAATAGCACTAAACACTTAGTGGCTGGAAACTTATAAAAATCAATACAGTCTTTTTAATTACATTATAACTAAGGAACCATGAGATCCATTGTAATTATTCATAACAACTGTTTTGTACTAAAGTTAACTGCAAAATCCAAGGTGAAGATGTCACTGATTTGACAATATGTCATGTTGACCATGCAGTCAACATGTATTCCATTAAATCATTTCTTGATCTTCTTTCCAATATGTAAAAAAAAAAATGATGGCAGAATATTGGTTATCACRCTTTCTGAGTTTATTTTCTCTCTGCCATGTTTTCTGTTATTCTTTCCTAATCCCCAGTAAGATGTTCTRTTTACTTCATGGCACTTTGATCCTCAAATAAAATATTATGTATATTTTTCTTGACCAGCCCCATTTGAAAAGTATATGATAGTGACTTGCTGCTTTTGCTGGCCTATGACCAAATAAAATGAGAAATATTGAGCTGTGGACAACATTAGTTTTTGTTACATCTCATCCTTATTTTTAAGTGTTTAATGTCTTATGACCATAAGCAACATGAGAGTATCTCAAGAGAGGCATACTACCCATGATCTTTGACCTGGAGATCACTGATACAGAGAAATATGACAGACGAAGAAAAACAGTAGATATAACATCCTAAGAAATGCAGTAGCAGAGCCTCTTTCTGTTTCTGTGCTCCAAAATACTTTGGTATGGTATGATTAACATCTAACATTTGAATGGGAAAGTTACTGGAATATAAATCTGGGTTCCAGCTGAACTATTAGGCATCCTAGGCACCGAATCCTTTAATTTTTTCTGTATTTTGTAAGCCTTGTGTTGAGTAGTAGAGGAAAAAATACATTCTTATTTTAGGGACTTCTTTGACAAGAATCTTAATGTTGCCTGTGATAACGTTTGCTGTTTACAGCACTTACTAGCCATGAACAGTGGAAAAGTTTCCCACCTTTTGAACACAGCTGGTGGTGTGTATATCCTAGGCAAATTTGAAAATGTTATGTCAAAGTGAAACAGTTTGTTGACAAAGGGAAAAGGGGTGGGAAGGACAGAAAAGGAATGCAGGGGCAGAAACGTCAAAGAGGGGGAAATCAAGAATCAGGAAAAAGAAATAAATGAAAAATTGTAGGTTCTATCCCTAGCCTTGAAGAATTGCTCATGACTGAGTTTTTTATTTTAAAACTAATTCTATGTTTGGCAATGCAAGTCATCAGAAGCCTTCTAGACTAGCCTTAATTTCTCGCTTCACAGTTATATATTGTTATATATGAATTTTATTTTAATACACAGGAAACACAACCAATGTGGAAGACCTAATACACTCATACATCAACATGTAATTTTAAAGGCATTTTGAGGGGCAACAAAATACTCACAGTACTGTTATGGTACTTAGTTATCCAAATGCTTTACATTGATGTCTATTACTGGAACAGCCTTCACATTATGGGAGATGAAGCTTATTTACTTGGATTTTGGAACAAATTACTAAAAAATGACTGTTAGCAGTGACAATTTCTGTGTCGCACAATTTGGATGCTGTATGATGCTGAATGCATGTATTTAAAAGATTATTTTCTACTGTAGTATTTACAGAAGGATTTGATTCCTAGTTACTGTACTGCTTTGAGACAGGATGTTTTAACAGCCTTAACTGTTCCTTTACCTATATTATTATATTGTTTTTTACCATGTAGACTGCATATCGCAATTGATTTTAATTCTTCTAACACTCATTTGTTTTGTAATATGAAGTAATGTTACTAAAGGCTACCTTTACATTTAGGGTAAGGTGACTGTAAGCAAATACATGGTGAACACATAATGTAGAAACTGAATACGCCTGAGGTGGGGTAGCCTTCGCTAAGGGTCAAATGCCTGCCCAGCTGCTCACTTACTCCCCCTCCTCAGTGGGACAGGGGGAGAAAATAGGATGAGAAGACTCATAGGTTGAGATAAAGACAGGGAGATTGCTTACCAGTTATTGTAGTGGGCAAAACAGACTCAACTTTGGGAAAATTAATTTAAGTTATTGCCAATTAAAACAGATATGGGTAGTGAGAAAAAAAGACAAACAGTAAAGCAACACTTTCTCTCCCCACTCTCCCAGGCTTACCTTGGCTCCTTCACTCCAGACTCCTCCCCACCATCCTCCTGAGTGACACAGGGAGGAATGAGGGTATGGTCAGTACATAGCGGTTTCTCTCTGCCACTCCTTCCCTGTTACATGCCCTGCCCTGGCATGGGATCTCCCCACGAGCTGCGGTCCTTCAGGAAAAAATCTGCTCTAGCGTGAGTCCTCTCCATGGGCTGCAGTTCTTTCAGGAATATCCACCTGCTCCTACGTGGGGTCCTCCACGGGCTGCAGTGTGAATACCTRCTCTGGCATGGTCTTCTCCACAGGCTTCATGGAAATACCTGCTCCACTGTGGTCCTCTTCCAGGAGCTGCAGGGGAATCCCTGCTCTGGTGCCTGGAGCACCTCCTCCCCCTCCTTCTTCTCTCACCTTGGTGTCTACAGGCTTGTTTCTCACACTTTTTTCCTCACTTTACCAGGCAGCATTTTACTTTTTCTTGAATACATTTCCACAGAGGTGCCACCATCTTGGCTGAGGGGCTCAGCTGTGCCCTGCCGTGGGTCTGTTGGAGTCAGCTGGAACCAGCTGTGTCTATCACGGGGCAGCCCTGGCCTCTCCTCACAGAGGCTGCTCCCGCGGCCCCCTGCCAATACCAAAACCTTGACACATACACCCAATACAATGTCCAGTGGTGTATGTTAAACAATTACATTTTCTCCTATTGCACAGCATCTACAGTTTTAATTTACTTGTTTATTCCAAAGACCATCTTCAACTTTTTTTAATTTTAATCTACCACCCTTTCATTTTTTGGACGTTGAATCTTTTGACTTAATAATCAGTTAAATATTAGGTAATATTTGGCACACAATATTTTTATATTTGGTACAATAAACATGGAAGAAGTGTTGCTGATAATCAGAACAAAATGTTTTTTAAAAATAAAAAACAATTGAGTTTTTGGAGAATGCACCTTGATCTTTTCTTTGAAAAACAGTATTTCACTTTGAGATTATTTTTAAAATCTGAGTAATCTGAAAAGTGTTTTAACCATAACATGGAAAATGAAAAAAATATTGGAGATTAGGTCTGTGTAAAAATCGAAATATACATTTCATAAAAAAGTCTACTGCAAAATCTATTTTTATGAATAAGAATAAAATGTAACATTTCATTTTGTCATTTGGAATTTTCTTTCCAATGAAATGAAAATGTTTTAACTCAAGCTTCTTTTATATATAKAKAGAGAGAGAGAATGAGACCCATTTTAAAGCAAAATAACTTTTGAACAGGAGTACCCAGATTCTTGGTTTTAAAAATGGCAGAAAAAGATATCTGTGAGTTGGCAGAAATTTTTATTTATTATGTAAATTATGTTTACTGAGATTGATATGGAAAGTTTAAATTCTGCAGCAGAAGTATTCATTAAAAAAAAAAAAAACAAAAAAAAAACTGATGGAGCCCAGTGACAATGTAGAGATTCTTTGTATTTAACAAATCAGAATACTTATGTTTGATTCTGATTTCATGATTAGGCAATTAAACAAATAATGCATATAACATACAATGTTTGTTTTCTCAACCATGTCTCTGAATTAAAACATAAATGTTGCGTTAATTCATTCAACAACAGTTGCATGATGTTAATATTTTCACTTTAAGAGTGAAAGAAAATAACTAACTTTTTCTAAGTGTGGACTAATCACCATTCAGTTATGGGCAACCTAACTTTTGGCTTCTCTAGCTATTGTTGGGGCCTTTTTTGAAAAGGTGGTGTTTGTGATCACAGTGAAAAAGAAATTAAAAGCTGGAGGGCAAACAGTGCTGTAAATACTGCACCGGCACATAAGCACACTCATTTCCTTGCTGGTCCCACTGTCCCTCAGATCAGAAGTGTTGCACTGATTACTGCCCAGATCAGCAAATGTTCCAACCAACCAACCAGCTGACAGAGCTATGAGTTCTTTCCTTTGCTAAAAAACAGCTAGTAGGGTCTTGACTCTTGGAAACTGACATACCATGTTACATATTAACTTTCTAGTCATCTGCTTCTCTGGATCTTCCAAGGAGACTCAAGTTGTTTCACCTTTCAATAGTTTTGTTCTTTTTCTAATTCTTACTTCTGTCTTTTCCTTCCACTGGGACATTTTTTTTCTCTCTCTGTGTCTTGCTTTTTCTTTAAGTAGTTCAGATACAGCTGCTCATCATGATTAACACCTAACTCTGAGGCTATACTTATACTATGAGATAAACTTACTTAAATGCAGTCTTCTTAACACCAGATTGGAAATTAACCTCATTTTCACCCCAAACTCACAAACATGTCTTCAGTGAATATCTTATTGATGGTGAAATACAGGAGGTAGTCTGAACACTCACTTTGCACAGCATTAGGGATGTCAGATGGCTTTCTTCCCTCTAAATAACTGAAAGCAAAAGGTGAGATTTTAGCCAGAAGTTTTTTCCTTTACATATCTAAGCTATTACATAGTAGTATTGCTGAAAGGCTATAGCAGGGATTTTGAATCCTCAGACTATGAACACAGTATCCCACACCACTAAAAAGGAATGGCTGTGATAAAAGGATAGGAACTGATAAAATACCTGCTATATTCCCAGGTTTCTCCACTTAAGAGGAAGCAAAAACTTTTAACATTTTTTATTTTACTTTACTTTTTTAGGAGGGGAGGTTTCTAATCTGTGAATTAGGTGTGCTTATATTTCTTTCAGAGGAGTATTTTAAATATTGTTTCCCCATCCAACATGCTGATACAACCCTTGACAAAACCAGCGCCTTTAGATAGTTCTTGTCACTGAACAGTATCTGTATTTAGAACAGATTAAGAGTTGAATGTTGTTTGTGGTGCTTTAAATATGTCTTATGAAATTTTCAAATTACAGCCTTCTCATTGTCAAGATTCATGGTGATAGGAGGGGGTGTCTAATGTTTGCTCATAATTTTGGTTCCTATGGGTAACGTCTAAGATCATGATGATACAGATTTGAGCATATCAAATGACAGCAAGCTTGGAAGTTGGAGAAATTGTGAGCATCTGCCAGAGGCATGAACTCTAGCTCCACTGTAATTGTTACTGTTATGTGCTGAAATGAAAATAAAATACATTTAATGGTGTTTTTCTCAATTAGCAATATCACTGCACAATGCTGAGAATATTAAAGACTTCAGCAGAACAACAGCAAACACTGCTTTATCAAACATAAATGGAAGAGCTATAATAAGCTCAGACACAAATGATATCACGCAGCTGGGGATTGCTCAATTTGTAACCTGCATTTCTTAACATTTCCTTAAACCACTAGAGCCAAATGAAACCTTCCCCAGGGATAACATCTGGGCAGTACTTCTAAATGGCATGCTGTCACATATGTCAAGCTCTCCTGTGGCTTAAATATGCCGTAGGCTTAGTAGCAGTTATCACTACTGCCATTGACATAATAATCACTTGGCAAAACACTGAATTATTTCTTCACTGCAATCCTATTTGTAGTGATTACTTTACTGAGATCTCATGAAAACTCTCTCCTTAATTATACCCAAAATGTCTGTGAAATATTTAGTTTACTGATGTCTTTATAGAAATGGCAGAATGAAAACTTTCCAGAAAAGACTTGTAATAAAATAAGTGTTCTGCAGGTTCTTCTTTATTGGAACATACTGTTATTATATCAGTTTTCATCATCATTTTAAACATTACTTCCCTCACCACTAAGATATATATTGAATGATCATGTCTCATTTTCAAAATGTTCCATATCAATATCATCATATCTGATGCCAGAAGTCATAATATTGAATGAGAATTTTTTTTACTGAAATTTGTTACTGAAGTCTCATTTGTTAACTCTTACTGGTTTTATTTTTCGTTTATCCACCTGTATTGAAGTCACCAGGAATATGTGTTCTCTAATGGAATCTTTGCTTTCAGTACTTGGATAGAGTAGGAAACCATTCTAATTGTCTCATTTCTCATTGTTTCTTTTCAAAAGAATTCTAATCGTGAACCCTTTCCTCTGTCATTTGTGATGATACTTAGTGCACAGCCTGTCTGAAATTATCTTTCATATATAATGTAACTGGTCAACAAACTGTTTCCCTGTTAAGGTCTACCATAAAGATGGACAGATATTAGCATAATTCCATCTTGTTCTTTACCAAAGCATTAAATTTGTAGAGTTCCATGAGACATCACATCAGATGAGTGGAATGAAACAGGTGACACTGTAATGTATGTTGGAAAGATGAAATCAGTTTAGAATCATGCTTCTGCAGTTGTCAGCTCTGAATAGTCAAAAAAGGAAGATTTGACACTCAGGTGAATAATCAAGTGGCTCTTCTTTTTAAAAATGTGCCATAGCTGCCGAAAGATCAATACATCTATCACATCCAGTATGCTTAGCTTTTCAGAAAGGAAAAGAAAGACTATTTTAAACTGGCTTAACAAAATAAAATACTGGTAGACTAACAGTTACAAATTTAAATAAATAAAAAACCTAATGTAAAATCACATTGAAAAGACAGTTGCAACTGTCTTAAGAGAAGAAAAAAGTGGTGGTAAAGATGTTATGTAGCTACAGTTTAATTACTGGGTACGTTTTATAAGGCTGAAAGATAATGACTGGCTGAATACTTGACAGTTGCAGCACATAGTTTGTCTTATCTAGATCCATAGCATCTAGAACAGATGTTTGCTAGCAAAGATGCAGTGCTGAAATTTGATGGACCGTAATATATGTATAGATAATATGTGTGTGTGCATCTCTATAGATATAAAAATGCATTCTGTATCTTTGAGGTRTTCTAGGGGATAAGTAGACAGCTCTGAATAATTGCAAATTTTGTTCTCCTAATGTCTGTTTTTTATTCATATCTAGCAGATTTTCTTCTCTAATACATTCATCTCAAAACATATGATTTTAAATATGAGACTGCCTAACCCTAGTTCATTTACTAAGATGCAAATTAGAAAGGCACTATTAAAATCTTTTATTAACTGGTGTAAATATCACACAGTAAAAATTTAGATGGTTCGCAAGAGCTGGCTTTTACTATATGTTTTCATATGAAATTAAATGGTAATTACCTTTATTTGTAAATAAATGCTCCAAAATTCAGCGAAATAGCTCTATCTACTACATATAAATAATATCACTTTTCAAGGGTGAATTATGGACATTTTTCCCCTCAGAATGTAATCAGTCTCAACTAATATTCTGCAGCAGAATTTTAGTGAAAAAATTCTTGTTTRTATTATTGTAAATGTCCGGTATACTGAAAGAGAGAAAATTGTCATGCCCTTCTATGAGGAGAGTGAGTCAGAAGGAACATAATGCTGCATTATAGTGACTTAGATGTTCTTCTGTACTGAAAAACAAGAGGCTAGCTACCAGCCTTTGCTTCTGGGAGTGTTTAAGAATTTTACATTACATTGTTATTGCTTACAAAAAAATAAAAGTATTAGTAAAATCAAAATGTAGGAAGGAAAAAACAGCCTCCTTCTTCCAGTTAAATTACTTAGTCATACAAAGTTAAAGCTGTCTTTTACCTTCTTTCTCTTTCTTTGTAGTCCTCTGACTTGTATTCCTGGCCACAATGGTTCAGCCTGTAGGGACGCCCAAGGTTTCTATCTTGGGCTATGTAGATAAAGCCAATGTTCTTGTTATTTTAATTTGTGCTTCTGATGCTGAGGAAAACCCAGATAACTACAGTAAGTATATTTTGCAGTTTTGTCAATCAAACTTGTCTGAGCACTGCTCAGACTGGAAAAAGAAATCAAGCAAGCAGACAGATACTTCTAATAAAGTGTAAGGTCCCTAGCAATCTGGTGTGATTTGAAATTAACAAAGTATATAAATGTTGTATTAAAACATGAAGTCAAATTCTGACAAGTCTTGCTGTGGAGATGTACAAAAGTATAACTCCCAATTTTGCACTCTACCATTCTGCCACAGAATACCATTCCCACATCAGAGTCAGCTAAAGGGAACAGCTTTCTGTGCATGGTCATATGTGGCACAAAATTAGGCATCCTTTGTATGAACCTAATTCCAATGACAGTTTGAAGCTAAGATGATAGACTTTTACACAGAAATTTTAGCTGTAGGTGCCTGTTCTTTTCTGCAGTCTATCACAAAGATGCTAACCTACATTGGAAAGCAGAGGAGGAAGTAYGGGGTAGAAGGAAGTTTGCCAGATCTTTCAGTTGTGTAGCCAGGAAGTGATACAAGTCACTGACAATCCTTTGGCTATAATACCACTAATAAGTGTTATGATTAGAATTAAATGAGAGATGAGTAGTGAAATTTTCAGTATTTGTTTTCTGTCTATACCAAGAGGAATAAAAACTTGGATGTCAGTCCCCACCCTCAAACCCCTTCTCCCTTGAAATAATAAATCAGCAGTTTTGGAGACCATTGATTTGGAATGTAGTTTCATCAGGTTCAGGTTCCTAGTGTTATGAATATAGAATTTTCTATATAAAATAGAACAACTTGAATATGAGATATCTAAAATCAGCAGGAGATATTCACATTGCCTAACATACACACCCGACTTCATATGGGATTCATTTTACTCACTGTGGTGGGTTGACCTTGGCTGAATGCCAGGTACCCACCAAGCTGCTCTATCATTCCCCTCCTCAGCAGGATGGAGRGGGGAGAAAATAACATGGAAAAAACCTCATCGGTCAAGATAAAGGCAGTTTAATAAAGCAAAAGCAAAGGCCGCATGCAGAAGCAAAGGAAAGCAAAAGATTTATTCTCTACTTCCCRTCAGCAGGCGATGTCCAGCCACTTCCTGAGAAGTAGGGCTTCAGTACGCATAGCGGTTGCTCTGGAAGACAAACGTCGTAATAACAAATGCTCCCCCTCCTCCTCCTTTCTCTTAGCTTTTATTGCTGAGCAGACATCATATGGTATGGAATATCCCTTTGGTCAGTTTGGGTCAGCTGTCGTGGCTATGTCCCCTCCCAAGATCTTGCCCACACCACCCAGCCTACTGGTGACAGGGGAATGTTGGAGAGATGGCCCTGATGCTGTGCGAGCGSTGCTCAGCTGTAGCCAAAACACTGGTGTGTTATCATCACTTTTCTAGCTACCAATACAAAGCACAGCACTATGAGGGCTGCTATGGGGAAAATTAACTCCATCTCAACCAGACCCAATACACTCAGTTTTAAGGAGAAAGAAAGAATTCTGTTTCCATTTCAGACACTTAAGATTAAGTGTCTCAATACAGGTGTTTTCATGTGATTTAGGTGTCTAAGCTCCCAATACAGTGAATGAACATTAATTAGTGGAAGCTAAAGAGCAATTCTGATGATTCTAAAGAAGACATATAAAGTTTGATTCATTTGCCTAAAAAGGGGGTCTCACAGCGTTTGAGATATCCTAGTTATCCTTCCAAGTTTGGAGCTGCTCCAGGATGTCACAGGTATCTTGTAGGTCCTGTATCACTCAGGTTAGTATTTCTCAGATATCCTAGGGCAGCAACAATGGTTCTACTGCTGTATAGTTAGACAACTGAACCTAACCCATAGTGGCTGGTGTGATGAATTTGGCTGCACAGACTGAGTGTGATCTGCTGCCTGAAAATTGCCTCTAGTGCTATTTGAAGTCTTTTAGATTACCTGAGAAAACAGATGGGAGATCCATGTCTCCATGAAGAAGGAGCTGGAGGCTAGGAAAGATAGTTTAGGACTTAAATGACACTTGCTGTATCTCATTAGGCAAGTGAATCAAGTCCCAGAAGTCTAGTGCCTGTAATGGATATTTGTACACATAATTCACATGTAGACACTACCCATGACCATTCAGGAGTATGACAATGTATCAGAGGTACCATGTGACTGCTGTTTAATCAAGGTGTATCTAAATAATAATATAATTAATCAAAGTACATATAATCAATATGTTGTTAATGTACATGTATTCAATGTGCATTTAACCATAACTATACATTGTCTTGTCCACTGGAAATATATGCACCTCTTCAGGAACTGTAATTTTATTAATGAGATTAGTATATTAGAGTGTGTTGTCCAAGAGATTCTTCAAACCTAAATCCACATTACAGACATAATGCTATTAGTGATTGATGAATCTGTATGGTGAGCAAGAACTTTGTGCTGGTGAACCTCACCATGGACAGGAATTCCATGCAGCATGCCGTGATCAATGAAGATGGGCTTGTCTGGTGCTGCAACAGCTGGGGTTCCTTGCATCAGGAGGGACAGAAGATTGCTATCAACTTTTCTGTAATTTCCATCCTTTATGCAATAAATCCTATAATCAGCCTTGAACACTGGTGCCTTTCTTACTGAGATTCCAAAGAACCAGCACTTCCTCAGTGGAAAACAGACATTTACATGTGAAAAGCTAAATTAAATTGTCTTAATCTGGAATAGCATTCAATTGTAGTGGCAAGATTCTGGACATGAGACACATAAGACACCTTCTTAGTGCCATTTTAGCTTTAGCAAGTTACTATTCTGCCTGGCATCTGTTTGGTGGTCTGGAAGAAAATGGGTTTCCTATATGATCTTTATTAGCTCCACATAGATGTTCCAGATGCCCTCGAGCTCCTCAGTGGGATAGATGCCTTTACATGAGCAACAGAATTAAGGTCATAATGGTTTGATAACCCAAAGCTCCTTCTATAGCTTGCAAAAAGATACTGGCATCTCTAGAGACCAACTCATCTGCCCTTTCCTATGCAGTGAGTTGTCCTTGGAGGTTATTAAAAAGTGAGACCAGAGTGACTAATTAAGACTTGTATGCCTTTTAGATACCTAAAGTAGGGCAGATGAATCCCAAATATATGTACCTAAATTAGAAGGCTAGTCTGCATTGATTCTTATATAGGCAATACAGAAAGATAAATTCCTCCGAAGAGCTACTCAGAGCAGGCATCTAATTTAAGTGCTCTGTATATAGAATAGATTCTCATCCTCTGCTAATTACAGAGAAAACCTCAGGACTTTTACTCTCTCTGTCCTATTTTCTTTCATTTTTGGAGGCAGAAAGAAAATAAAAATGTCAAGGGGATGTAGAATTATCAAAAAATAACTGGAAATGTTGTGACTGTGTTGCTCAAATGTGATATGGAGGACCTAAGGACGTGTCCTGGTTTTAAATTAGAAAAGATACAATTTTAATCTCTTTCTGTAATTTTCAAAATGTGGTCCCTATGCCAATATAGTATTTGCTAGAGGAGTAATTTCTTTTTCTCCGATTTTGACCAGAATTTCCACCTCAAGAATTGTTAAAAGTTTTGTTGAAGCTGATACACTGTTATAAAAAATTACAACTTTGAGAAATTGGCATTTTCAGTCAAACAATGGTATTGTCAGAAATTTCTTGACTATATTGTAACCAAGAACCCAGAAATTCCACTGCTTGTGACCAAAGTCCAGTTGTGTGCAGTGCAAACTCAGCTCAGCCTTACTGGGGGGGCGGGAAAAAAGATCTTGAGCACTGAGCAAATACATAAGGCCATGTAAAATAAGAATAGTGACAACAAACGAAAATGGAATTGTTGAGACAGTACCATATAGCAGCTTACAGACTCAGGAGAAAAATACTGATGCAAAAAGTATAAAACCTTAATTAAAAATTAGATGGTGAAAAGTCAGCAATTGAACCAATCCATCCCAAACTTAGTGACAACTGCCCAATCAACAAAGACCTGTGCATTGCCTACACTGGTAGTTCTAATAGTATTCAGACTTATCCTAATACAATATTAGTCCTACCTATCTGCAATGAGTATTAGTCAATAATTAATTGCTGTGCATGTATGCTATGTATGTATGCTGTGTATATATGCTTTGAAAAATATCTGTGCTTATTCTAAAGATGCCTGAAAAAAAGAAGACCCAGTAAGAGGAGATTGTAACCTATAATTTTGTAATTAACTTATTTTGTAACTAATTTATTTTTTAAAGATTGATGCAGGATTCTCTTAGATTTTAAAAGAATAAAATAARTGAGTAAGATATATCTCCAATAAATTGGCCCTGGTCACTGGAATTCTTTTACGCCTTTTATGTTTATGGAGAAAAAGTATCCTAATTCATCTAGAAAGAATATTTTCCTAAAGAAATGTATGTGACAGAGGGAACTTATTAGATATACAACTATGAAATGAAAACAAAGTCATAAAAGTGATAACTGCCTATTTCAGATTGTATTTTTTCAAGGTTGCACTAAATTCCAGTGATTCTGGTTTGGAAAAAAAAAAAAAAACAGCTCAAGAAATATTTTTCTAGTATCAAAAACATAAGCCTGAATGATTATTTAATTCTCTTCTTCCATCAAGATTCTAATAACATTTTACTATTGATTATTTACTGTTATTCCCAAACTCAAGTCTACTTATTCGATATTAATAGCATTCTATGATGTTGAGCTTATTGTAATGAAATATATTGTAATACAAGAGGTGTTTACTATTTACCAAAGCCTGACCATTTACACAATTTGAAATATGAAACAAAAACTTCAGTATTGCACTGGGATCTATTTCCGTTTCTGTCAGAATTGCTACTAGTGTAACACTGACTTAAAGGCAGTGAGGCTTTAGCTTCTAAGCCAAGAGTCTGCCAAGGCAGGATATTTCATTTACATGCATGGCACTAGAAAAGAGGAAATTAATTTGGCTCAGAGAAAGAGTCAAAACAGTGGGGCTCTCATAATAATTATTTTTCCCTATACAATCAACACATCTACAATGACAAATAATAATCGATATAAGAGGGTCTTACTATTTTTATTCCTCCAGAGCATAATCCAGACGGCTGTAATTAAGCATAGATCTCCTCCCCTAAGGGTTTTGAAAACAGGTAGGAAATTGTTAGGAACCTCCATGTGTTTGGGGTTCAGTCTGCCTTGTCTCGGGGAAATGTATGCCTCTGCTACTAAATATAAGAGGACTAGGGAGAGCAATCTTTGTATTCTTGATTATTTCCATCACTTAACTGCTAGTTTATTCCCTGACTCTGTTTTAACTTGCTATGTCAAAAAAAAAAACTGCTATAGAGGGAGCTGCCACTAAGCAGTACATACTCCAGCCTGATGTGCCATCAGACCTCTGAGCTGGGGATTTGTCCCTAACTGCTGTTTATTTATAAGTATAGACATTGTGACTTTATGTATAAAGTGCATTCCAAAACACTCACACAGACCACAGCATATACATCAAAATACTTTGTAAGAGAGTAACAGCAGTTTCTGAAGATCCCCATCCTAGGGTCAGGGAGCAACAAGTGTGGGCTGCTCTGTAAGGGTAGATGAGCTGAGGGTGGCCCAAGGTAGGAAGGACAGTGCCCTCACCAAGCAGTGCAGTCCCACAGACCCTGAGCAAGAGTCACCGAGCAAGTGTGGTAACAGTAACCTTGATCAGCCAAAAGGCCAGATGGCCAGAAAAGTCCATAGCAATGAGGCAGGTCAGGTCAGTGGGTCAAGAGCAGGACCAGGACCAACACAATACATAGACAGGCACAGTCATATCTGCTACATAGCACAGGTAAGGATGGTGCATGTACTTGAATGCAGCTAAGAGGAGTAAGATCGTTACTTCTCACAACTTCTTCCCACAAAGCTTTTTTCACCTCAGTCTGATCCAAGGCCACACAGCAGCACCAGATCAGAGCCGGCTTGAGCACAAGCAGCTGACCCCCCAGCATAGGGCCCAGGGCTCTGACATACGGTACTGAAGTCCGGGACTAGATATTCAGCTGAAACCAATGATAGCCTAGAGGTGTCAGCTTTGGCTGCTCTTGCTTACTTACTTGCCCAACAGCAGTTGTGGCCACATGGCCTTGTTGCAAATAATGTAATGTGGCTTTGATACAGAAGTAGAATATAGAAGCTATTCATGAATCCATACTTCATGGGGCAACGAGGCTCCACACTTTTCACAGAAGAGTCTGCAACTAAAATCAGAGCTATTCATCCTCAGCTTTCTTTTACAGTCAACAAATACAAAAAAGGCACTTTCAGGAAGCAATCTATCTAACCAATGTTAAAATAAGGTGAAACACATCTCAATACCTTGTAAGTGCCTCATTGTCTTCTCTCAGAATGAAGGGAGGCTAAAATCACTGATTTAAGTGTAGACATCTGTGCCACTGATCGTGGAGGGTTCACCCTGGCTAATGGCCGGATGGCCACCCACCCACTCTCTCACTTGTCAACAGGACAGGGGAAGAAAATAAGATGAAAAAGCTTGTGGGTTGAGATAAAAACAGGGAGATCACTTAAGAGTTGCCGTCACGGCAAAACAGACTTGATTGGAGGAAAATTAGTTTAATTTATTGCAAATTAAAATACATTTGGGTAGTGAGAAACAAAGACAAAAGATTAAACCAACACCTTTGCCCCCACCTTTTCCCGGGCTCCTTCATTCCCAACTCTTTTTAGCTGCCCACATCCCCAGCAGTGCACTCCTCACTGCCCTGCAGTGTTTGCCCTTTCTTAAATACGTTCTCCCCAAGGTGCCACCATCTCGTCTGCTGGGCTCAGCTGTGTCCTGCAGTGGGTCCATTGTCTGCTGGAACTGGCTGAGTCTGGAAGGGGGCAGCCCCGGCCGCTCCTCACAGAGGCCACCCCTGCCGCCCCGCCTCTGCCAACACTTGGGCACCTGCGCCCAATGCACTGCTATTTGTGTGTAGTCAGTGAGCTCCACTCATAGGAGTGGAGTGAGTGTAGCTCCCCCACATACTGGTCTGTGATTGTAGCAGATCTTTACATAGAGTTTAACAGCTTGTCTCTCAAAGTTCAGACAAGTATTATGATTTGGTGCCACTCTGACAGATTAGCTAGGGTTATCCACCAAAATCTTTAATATAATGGACTGCCAAATAGAGGAAAGATATCTATCGCCTTAGAATATGAATTTCTAAATATGCCTGGGAAACTTTCAAACTAAACAGAAAGTTATCTAATTAATTTTAATGTCTTCAAGGTAACACAGCCTAGGGAGGTAGACAGACAATTTCTATCTGGTACACAAATGGATAGATGGGATTTAGGTAAATTTGTCTATATATGCATACTATATTCACAGAAATCTCAATAGAGATCATATTCAAACTTGTAACAATGCAGTAATTAGTTTAGATAATTAATAGTTTATACTTTTTGTATATAGACCTAAAATGAACTCTTACATTGTGAAAAGCAAATCATTGCTAAATCATATGCGTAATAAGATTTCTTCTAATAAGTGCTTCACATTTGTGGAATATTGCAATATGTTCTGCACCTCCATATGTTGTTGTGGCACCATGCCAGTTACAAATAAGCTTTCTATACAGTGCAACTTTTTCATAGCCACACTTTAAAAATAACCTCAGAGGGAAAAGATAAAACATTGAAATCTGACAGAAAATCTGTCAAATGTCAGCTAGGATTACAGTTACACAGAACTTCCAAGAGATATCTAGAGGCCTTTTATCTGTTGATGGCATGGCTGACTATAATTTTAAAATAAAAGAGATGGTCCAAATCTGTCTGTCTATGAATAATATTTTTATGGGTTTCCATAATCAAATTAAATTGAAGAAATGGTAATGCTATCTGGGAAAAAAAATAATACTTTTTGACATTTGAATGGCAATAGGATGCACAGATAAATACATGTTTAATTATGTGAATTATAGAACAACTAGTATGTCCTGAATTTCCATACTATCTTTTATCCCACAGGATTCCGTTCACAGGGGCTTTCACTATTCAGAACATTAGAACTATTCAACCAGTTTTCTTAGAATGGATTGCTTTTGAAGGTCTTGTGGAACAAGAAAAATAATGCGGTTCTGAAAACAGTGTGCAAGGAAGGCATTGTAACTTACTGCATGCTTCCTGAAGACAGCATGCAAAGTATGTGTTGTAACATACAGTGAGCATACTTCTGCAGGAAACATACCACAATGAAAATTTTCAGGATCTTAAAAATTGAACAAAATTTAACAAACAAGTGCAATGAGCAGAACTGAAGTTAAACTTTCAATGTCTTGTTAATAATCAGCCTAGAGATTGACCTTAAATTCTTAACAGTATGCCTCATTCAATTCTCCATTTGTTCATGGAAAGCTGTGCATGATACTACAATCTGTAGGATGTGAAGAATGATAGATGCACTATAAACACATGCTTATAGTGTTCATTACATTTTAGTAGCTCCAAGTTCTCATTTTACCCCTTTCTGGAAAAACAAAAAAATGGTGAACTGATTTAACGTCAGTCCTGGTACAGAAGACTTCCTCCTGTGTAGCAGAAAAACTGATGGAAGAGGTTAACCCTCTAAAATTTTAAGATATGTTTCCTTAGTATGGCTGTTCATGGTTTAAACCAACCAGAACCCAGGTTAACGTAACTATCCAAATCTCACTTCATAATCTTCACTTGCAGCATGAATTGGCTCACCTTCAATGCCACTAGCTCATGCTCAAGGCTGTGGTTACCATGTTCACTCAGCAGCTCCTAATCTACTGGAAGTGTGAGCAGATTAAACTGTATCTGCTCAAAGCATAGACAAAATAGATTTATGTCTGCTGAAAAATCCCGTGTTCTTTTTATATACTAAGACTATTTCATGAAAAGCATTAAAAATATCTGATCAATCTGATACAACATTTCAACATTTGTCCAGAGAATTGGAATGGTCTTCACTTGGACTCAGTCTGAATTTTTGAAAGAGCAACGTTCTTAGGGCTTTCTGGAGATAATTTCTATACAGGATAAAATACTTCAAATGCAACAGTACTTTCTGCAGTAAGACAGGATACACTCAACGTGTTGCCTAAACATGTCCTGGTTTACTGTGGTGGGTTAACTTTGAAGTGAACAAACTTGTAGAAGATTAAATCAGGTAAAAATAATTTGTGGAATATGTGTAGGGAATATTTAGTGAATTAAACTGAAAATTACAAAGATCATATATGTCTTTATGTATCTCTACTATAAATGGCACAATTTGGGTAATAGGCTTTATACTCCTAATTTACCCAAAAGGCCATATCTTCCATCAAATCTAGAGCTAATCTTATCTATCATGATATAAAATTACATTACTATGGGCAACCATGATATAGTCAAACTTATATTGGAGGACACAGAGATTGATCAAGTCTGTTAAATATCCTGTCAGATTGGTATGGGCTGAGATCAGTAGGCAAAGTCCATTGTGTCCCCACATTTATGCACCAGGGAGTAGACTAAATAATTGTGAAAGCTCTGATCTAAGTCCATGTATCTATAATGCTGCCTTAAAAATCTAAGTACAACATGACTGCACTGTTGAACTCATGACTGAGTTCAGGCTGACTACATCAGGCTTTGTAGATAATGCCCATAAATTAGGTAGAAGCTTTTAGGAAGGACTCTATAACTGACATTGGTCATGTGATATCACCACAGTTATAGATGATGCTAGTTAGGCTCATTCACACTGTAACTATACCTAACTATTAAAATCATGGTGAGAAGTAAAGTGGGTCCAAATTTTTCTGCTGTCTTACCCCAAAACTCAATGAACACATACACCTGAGACAGGGGTTTTGTCAAGATAGTTTGGATGCTACCTGAGCTTAAAGATGTTCCTGAGCCCCTTCTTAAAATATAACATGGACRTATGTTTTTGGTATAAATACTGAAGAAGGTTTGTCTTTAGAGTTTTACATGTTCAGCAAATGTGACTCCTCAGCTGTCCGAGCTCCTTTTGACCTGCACAGCTGAGGTAAGGTCATCTTACTCCAAAGCCATCGGCTGCAAACTGTACTGGAGATTGCCCCGTTCAGATCCTTTGTGCTAGTCAGCAAACACATACTGAATAAAGAAAAGCTGCAAACATCCTCTTAGATAAAAGAGCTCCCAACAGACATAGAGCAGGCAAAGCACAATCACGTGTTACCATCCTCACAAGAGGAAACCCCAGGTTGGTGGAAGGAAGTTAATTCTTTTTTACCCAGTCCTGTCAGCCCCACCTTGCTGATGTGYATTGTGTGTGTGACACTGCATTAAGGGAAGAATTTATGGGAACTACTACATATACTTTTTCTTTTACACACTCTTACCATACCATTGGTATTTCTTTTTTGCTTCAGGATTTTTATTTTTATTTTTGATGTAGTCTCCAAATAATTTTATTCAGATTTAATTGTATTTCAGTTTTACTTCTATACTATTTTAAATAAAATATTTAAATAAATAAAACCTATCTCTAGTGAACGTTTACAATTTAAAACAAAACAAAACAAAACAAAATAAACCAAAACAAAACAGTTTAACACAGTGTACTAATTTTATTCATTTCTGCTAAGCTTAGCAGCATTTTAGCACTAGAGGAGCAGGGTCTAATGGTTATTTTAATTGAAAGGATAAACTGAAAAGCGCTTACATTAAGAAATTGTGTATGTTCAGATTTTCTGAGATACAAACATCTTTATTTATTTTTTAATTTCATTTGTGTTACTTGAAATTGGTTTTGGTCACAGTTGCAAATACCCAAAGATAAGCCCAGTCTGACTTTGTAATAGAAAGACCCTGGTTACAAGGTAAACTATAAACTGATTTCTTCATTTTTTAATGCTTGACTTACTTTGCCAGCTAAATAACAGATTACCTACATACATACATGAATACACCTGCATAGATATATTCATACTTTTATATGCATATATGTGTGTGTGTACTTCTGTATATCTCCTTGAAATACGATGGGCTTCCTTGTATAAMTGAAAGCTCCTAGGTTCAAGCTGAATGCTCCTGATGGGAAAAGGAACATAGACATTTGTCTGAAAGTCAGTGAGAGAGGAAGATTTGATTCCCCTACATCACCACTTAAAATCCAGCATACAGTATTTAAACTGTTGTCCATCAGACCTCCTTATCCAGGTAATTCTGCTGAAATCAGTGTACTTAATCTAGTGAGGAATGACTATCCATGACAGAAATGAGAGCTGCAGAATGAACTCTTAACTAAGCAATAAAAATATGTTTGGGATTTTTTTACATCTCATAGAATCATACAGTCCATGATAGATTAATTATATGATACCAAAGTGAAATAACTATAGCAGGATATTTTTACGAGAACCTCTGCTACCAAAAAGTCACTGGGTTCTTCTGACTATGCCAGATTGGACAAAAAAATATTTTTCTTGCATGTCAGCTAGCTATTTCTTTATGCAATATCCTCTTCTGAGGATATTGCCTCTTACTGTAGCAGAGAAGTACAGCAGAAATAAAAAGTAATTATTAATGCTAAAGGAATAATTGCATGAGCCGACATTTAAATCTCTCTGTTYTCAGAAAGGCATGTTATTACACTTGTGGTAAAGTGGTTTGCAATGCGTTGCATTCAGCTCAGAAAAATTCCTCCCTGAAAAACAATATAAAAAAAAAAAAATTACATTTTTAGTAAATTTATTCAGACATTACTAGTACCATCCTCTTCTCTCCAGAGAACTCTGAAACAAAGAAATCTGTCAGACTGAGATAAGCATCAACCTTTATATGGAATGTAATCTCCTCTTAATAAATATAAAAGATACATCTGAAATAATATTTGTCTAGGATTTGCCCAGCACGACATGATCATGAAGTCCATTAAGAGACTCTCTAAGCCCTTTCAAAACACCATAGATATAAAAAACCTGGATATAAAGTAATTTAAGTTGCACACTGAACAAATATCTCTAAGAATACTAAGCATGAATGATTATTATGGTAATTCTGGGGAATTGTAAAGAAGCAGTGCTAGCAATGACAGCAATGACAGCATGAGGGCATCACAAGATCACAGATACATGGTCAGCTGTCATTAAAGCCACTTGCAAGCTTATGTTCATGTAGTCATATAAAAATAGCATCCCTTTATTGCATAATAGCTACCAAAGAGACTGTTAGGAACACTGTTTTTGTAAAAAATGTTACTGATCCATTCTTCCACAAAGTACACATGATCTGATCTATCAACACATAAGAAACAGAGAGCATACAATTTATTTACTGGTACCTTATAACTGTTTGTTACATCTGTAGTGTAAGTTTGCTCTTGGGTTGTTTCAGAAAATGCATTTCCATTCATAAGGCCTTTAAATCCTTAAGTAATGTAAAGTTACTTTTTCCTATAAAATTTCAAGGTATTATCCTTATTAAAGATGAGTATCTAAG
Organism: Phoebastria nigripes; assembly: GCA_035582835.1. Classification (NCBI taxonomy): domain Eukaryota; kingdom Metazoa; phylum Chordata; class Aves; order Procellariiformes; family Diomedeidae; genus Phoebastria; species Phoebastria nigripes. The sequence continues at coordinate 229,185 of JAYKAV010003203.1, read as the reverse complement.
GCAGGAACATCTTGACTGTAGCACAGATTATTAAATGTAAAAAAATAAAAATAAAGGAGTATGAATATAATTTTGTTCTTTTGATTTGAAATAAGTTATTTTCACTTTCTGTCTGCAAGAGGAAAGTAAAAATATTATCTGAGTAACATAAGAATAAACCTATCTGTCAGAGTATCCCATTCCTAATAGTAGCTGGTAATGGATACTTGGAAAAGAAGACAGGACTTTAAAAACAGGAACAGCATATGAACATATTTCTCCAAATAATCCCCCAACTTTCAACTGTGGAATAAGTACTTTCTAAGCTAGAAGCAACATGTTTGTCTCGGACCACTTGAATAGATTTTCTTTCCACTGCTTGCTGAATCCATGAGACTTGTAATCATCCAGGTGACAAGTTCCACAGCTTTAATAACATGTTGTATGAAGCTTTTATGAGCTGCACCAGTTTCCCACCGTGGCTAATTTATAAATTGAGAAAATTACAGGACTGTGGTCTTATCTATCACTTCTATTACTAGTGTCACCAAAGCATATTCTGTGACCAAATGACTAGATCAGGTTTCTCTTGTTCTTAATTTATAGTAGGAGAATGAGCTCCAACTGCAAAGACAGTGCTAGTGTTATCTTTTTCTTTTTTTTTTCTTYCTATTAATCACTTGAAGAAAGCTACCAGCCTTACAGTTTTTATGTAAACACTTCATGCTAAAAATCTMGTATTTTATRTTAAAACAAAACAACAACAAAAAAAGCAACTAACCCAAAAATGGCTCAGGACTCTGTATTTGCAGTTTTGAGATGACCATGCTCTTTTTTATTATTATTTTATTATTACTATTCCCCCCCCCCCCCAAGAGACACATTATTCTGTGCTGCTGTGTATCCTTTTGTGCTTGCACAGGGAAGGCAGCCTTCCCATCCATCTCCCTCATTTACCTCCTATTCCTATTCCCGTATTTCTTTCCTTCTTTCCCTGTTTTTCCAAAGTCTTTCTTTCTGCAGTGGTGTCTTAGATAATTTCCAGATATTTCCTTTGCTAGATATACTACTTAGATATAAATGTGTATTATATACATCTCTGAGAGGCAGTTTCCTCCCACCAGTCTTGGCCTACTGCCATAGACCTCATCCTCTCTAATACTGCCTGCACGCTTCAGAGAGTTTCTGTCTTTTTCTTACCACAATACTCAGCCTGCTGTACCTGTCATGTAGTTCTTGACATCTCCATATATTTCTATTCCTTGCCTAGCTGACAAAATGGCAAAGGAATTATGTCATCCATTAGGACAGACTTGCTTCTACTCCATTAAAWGGGATATGTGATTAGTATCTGGACAGCCTCAGTTTCACTTGCAAAATGTAAGTGGACACCACAGCCTTCTTATAGAAAGATTCTGCTGCTTTCAGTACTATGATTGTAACGGGTGATGACAACCATTGGGATAAATACAAAAATTATGTAATTGAAGATTAAAGGGGAAAAATCAGAAATTACTATGGTGTCTTTAAATGAAGCAAAGAATATTATGAATTTCAGAATGAAATCCCAGCTGGTGACTATGCTGCTATCATCTTCTGTCACTCTCCCTACTCCTCTCACGTATCATTATTCTCCCATTCCCCTTATTCACAYCACATATCTTCAAACAGATTTCTTTCACTTTTTTCCACCACTTCGACAAAACCAACCACTGCCTACACTTTCCTCCATAATTCCACATCTCTGTTCTATTTTGTGGCACATAACACTGAATAATGTTCTCCCACTCACCCCTTCGCTGTATGCATCAGAAATAAAGCAGGCAAAATATATCTTTCCACTAATAAGAGAATTCTCTAAGAATATAGGAAAAGTTGCTAAATTTATTCCTGTTGCTCTCACTGGGAGTTAGGGTGAATARCATCAACTCATAAGTTTGCCGGGATTTCCAGCTTGATGACTGTCTATATAAAAATGAGCTGGCCAGTCATTGCAGTTCCTTGTATCTCTGAGGACAAATGAAACAAGGTGCTCTCTGCCCTGGTGCTCTCAGATTTTCCTCGTCATGATTTCATGGTTTGGGGATGTTACATTTCTTTTATTCAGACTTAATATTCAGACTTCCACTTTATAACTAACATCCTTTGCATGAAACATYGCATGTATTTTAGGGGCCTGTTACTATATTAGAAAATTTTGTAAAAGAAGCCTAGTAATATTTAGTATATTTGTCTCTATAAGCAGAGAGTGTAGAGTTTCCTACAGCACTCCATGAAGTAGGAAAATGCAACCTCACAACCACAGAAGCAAGGCAACTAAATATCTCTGAAAGTTCAAGCTAAGTCCCAAGACCTTGCATGAAACCTTGGAGCAGGGAACTTAAATAATGTTATTTAAATCCTAGGAACGTTCTTTAACCCCTCCTAAGGTAAAGAATCAATGTTTGAAAAAATTCTATCAGTTGAAGGAATTTCCTGACCACAAGAAAGAAATCCTCCCAAAAATCAAAACCAGGCCTTTTTATTCTAACAATCAGTTTAGCCAAATAACTGTAATATTATGATTCTAGCATCACTCACTACAAGAGATACAGTAACTTTGAACTTACACAGCTGTAAAAAACAGCGCAATAAACAGACATGCAACTGGGAATGCAAAAATGGGCATTTGAAGATAAAATTAAAAAGAAGGTGAACTAGAATGTTATTGAATTAATTGTTATCATAGTATCTGTGGTGAGCTTTAAGMATTGCCCTTCTTTAACAAACATAAGCACACATTCATACGTACACATACACACATGCAGACRCACATATAAAGTTGATTTATTAAGACTTACATGGTTCATTCTGCTGCATTAAAWTTTTTACAAAACAAACAAAAAAAACCTGTATGGACTGTTTATTTGAAAGTAAAACCCTTCTATAGCTCTTAGGATTAACTTGTTATGGTGACAGGAACTGTGCAAACAGACAGTAAAAGACATTTTATGGAGAGCCCTAGTTGAAAGCTACTCCAGTCCAAGGACTGTCTCAAACTGGTTGGACTAGGATTGAAAAATCATCCTACTGAGTATTGCCAACAACATACATAGAAGAGGTATGTCATCATCCACATAAATCTCCCTTCATTTGTACAGCAATGTCAATAGGACAAAAGATTATAAAAAGCCTTAATATCTTTATTAATTCTGTACAGACTGAGGTGAAGAACATGTTAGAGAGTGTTCTTAGAAAAGGAGTTTTGAGTAGGCTTAAAGATACCAAAGAAAAAGTACAGTAGTAGTAAAAAAAAAAAAAAAAAAAAAAAAAAAAAAAAAAAAAAAAAAAAAAGTAAAAAAAAATTAAAAACCCAGTGTAGTATAGGTAAATAGGTTTCAAACCTGAGGAAGTGCAAGAACATATGCGGCCTTTCCTGAAATATGGAAAAATTGTGGAAACTATTAATATCTGAAATTACCAATGTTATACTACAACATGAAGTTTGTGAATACAGGAGGATAATACTGGTAGTTGACACAGTCTCATATTCCAACTCTGCAGTCACTTTCTCTAAAAAAATTTCAGAGGAAGGTGTGGGGAATTCTGTAATGGACAACTACTGTGGGAGTAAAGATTTCTGTATTATTAGTTTTTCCTTGCCCTCAGCAGTATGCCATTGTTTCATAAGGTGAACTGTGAGACTCTATTTTGACTCTTATTTAACATCAGGTAAGGAGTCCCTAACAATTTTGGAGTGCGTCTATCAAATCTGAGAGTTGATTTTGATCATAACTTCACTGGTTATGTGCCTGTTATTCTGCAGAGACCAGCTGAGTCATTGTTGATTTATACATGTGTGAGTAAAGCCAGATTCGTTCCCTTTATTGTGAGATGGAGAAGGGGATAGTTCCTCTCTAACTGCCACAGTGAGACAAAACTTCTTAAAGGCAGTTCAGTACCTACTCACTGTCTTATCAGAGTGAAGGAAATGGTATGAGTGAAGGAAAGGAAAACATAAGAAAAGTAGAATAACTTCTAAAACATTTGGTGAAATTACAATGAGAAAAATGTCAAAAAACCACATACATATGGCTTGAATAAGTGATAATAAAGAAAGAATATGTGCTGCTGTTCTGCTGGGTGATAACTGTCAACAAAAAATACAGATTCAATTAATAGGGATCACTAATAAACAGTGGTGTGAACCCAGAAACCTGGTAAAATTAACTTAAGCTGTTGTAGTGCTTAGTTAATGTTTCCCATTTGCAAAAGGTGATTCAAACAGCAGTAGTTCCCTTAAATAAATACAATAGAAAGATAAATGGTGTAATACGGATTGACTATTTCTTTAACAAACTCCATCAATATTCAATTTCCTGACATCTTCCTCTTCTGAGTTACTGATAAAACAACTATTAGAGCAGCTGATAACTTCTCATGTCCTATTAGAACTCCCTAGTTCACCATTTGGATTTTGCAGGCTCCATTGATCTGTCACCTGTCTTGGTGGATAGAAAGGCATCAACAAATTGTCCTCCACCTTTTTAACTACCTGATTGTGCTATCTGCTAAGTCATGCTAACTGCTAATACTCTACCCACACACTCTGTCTGTTGATCTTGCCTCAGTAGCTACTCCAGCCAGCCACTCCTAGCACTGCTTGCTTTGATAGCGCTCTACCTGGATGCTCAAGCTAGTTGCTCCTGTCTTTAGTGGTGTCTGCACTTTTGCACATGCTCTTGCCTCATAACATATCTCAGAAACAAGGTCCTTACTGACCAAAGGAAACTTCTGAAGAAGACTTCTCAACTCATAGGATCATAGAATGGTAGAATGGTTTGGGTTGTAAGGGACCTTTAAAGATCATCTAGTCCAACCCCCCTGCCATGGGTAGGGACATCTTTCACTAGACCAGGTTGCTCAGAGCCCGATCCAACCTGACTTTGAACACTTCCAGGGATGGGGCATCCACAGCTTCTCTGGGCAACCTATTTCAGTGCCTCACCACCCTAAGAGTAAAAAATTCTTCATTATATCCAATCTAAATCTACCCTCTTTCACTTTAAAACCATTGCCCCTTTTCCTATCACTACAGGCACTGCAAAAAAGTCTTTATCCATCTTTCTTATAAGCCTCCTTTATATATTGAAAGGCCACAACAAGGTCTCCCCAGAGCCTTCTCTTCTCCAGGCTGAACAACCCCAACTCTCTCAGCCTTTCTTCACAGGAGAGGTGTTCCATCCTTCTGATCATTTTCCTGGCTTTCATCTGGAACTGCTCCAACAGGTCCATGTCTTTCTTGTCCTGGGGGCCCCAGGACTGGATGTGGTACTCCAGGTGGGATCTCATGAGAGCGGAGCAGTGGGGCAGAATTACCTCCCTCGACCTGCTGGCCACACTTCTTTTGATGCAGCCCAGGATATGATTGGCTTTCTGGGTCATGAATGCACATTGCTGGCGCATGTCCAGTTTTTCATCCACCAATACCCCTAAGTCCTTCTCTGCAGGGCTGCTCTCAATCCATTCATCACCCAGTCTGTATTGAGATTGGGGATTGCTGTGACCCAGGTGCAGGACCTTGCACGTGGCCTTGTTGAACTTCATGAGGTTTGCATGGGCCCACTCCTCAAGCCTGTCAAGGTCCCTCTGGATGGCATCTCATCCCTCAGGCGTGGCGACCGCACCACTCAGCTTGGTGTCATCTGTAAACTTGCTGAGGGTGCACTCAGTCTCACTATGCCATTGACAGAGATACTGAACAGTACTGGTCCCAATACGGACCCTTGAAGGACACTACTTGTTACTGATCTCCCTTTGGACATTGACTGCAACTCTTTCGATGCAGCCATCCAGCCAACTCCTTATCCATCGAACAGTCCATCCATCAAACCCATATCTCTCCAATTTAGAGACAAGGATTTTGTGTGGGACCGTGTCAAAGGCCTTATAGAAGTCAAGATAGATGACATTGGTTCTTTGTCCACTGATGCAGTCATTCCATCATAGAAGGCCACTAGGTTAGTCAGGCATGATTTGCCCTTGGTTATGTTGGCTGTCTCTAATCACCTCCTTGTCTTCCATATGTTTTGACATGTCTACCAGGAGGGTCTGTTCTATGATCTTACTGGGCACTAAGGTGAGGCTAACAGTTCGGTAGTTGCCAGGGTACTCCTTTTTACCCTTTTTAAAAATGGATGTTTCCCTTTTCCAGTCACTGCGGACTTTGCCTGACTGCCACAGCTTCTGAAATATGATGGAGAGTGGCTTAGCAACTACATCAGCCAATTCCCTCAGGACCCTGGGGTGCATCTTGTCAGATCCCATGGACTTATGTATGTTCAGGTTCCTCAGGTGCTCTCAGACCTGATCTTCTCCTACAATGGGAAGGACTTCATTGCCCCAGTCCCTGCCTTGAGTTTCAGGGGCTTGAGAGGTGTGGGAAGAGAGGCTACCATTGAAAACTCAGGCAAAAAAGTTGTTGAGGACCTCAACCTTCTCCATGTTGGTTGTCACCAGCGCTCCTGTCTTATTTATCAGGCGGGGTATATTTTCTTTAATCTTCCTTTTCTGACCAAAGTACCTGTAGACACCCTTATTATTCTTCTCATCCCTTGCCAAATTTAGCTCCATCTGTGCCTTACCTTTCCTGATCTCATCCCTACATATCCAGGCAGTGTCCCTATATTCTTCCAAGGATACATGGCCCTGGTTCCACTTCCTGTGCATTTCTTTCTGACACTTTAGTTTGATGAGGAAGTCCTTACTCAGCCATGCTGGTTTCCTGTCTTCCTTGCCTGATTGTTTACACATGGGAATCAAGAGCTCTTGCACTCTAAGAAAAATGTCCTTAAAGAGCTGCCAGCTGTGTTCAGCTCCTTTGCCCCTGAAGGCAGTTTCCCAGTAATTCCTTAAACAATTGAAAGTTTGCTTTCCTAAAATTCAGCATCCTGACTCTACTCTTCACCTGGCCCATATCCCTCAAGACTGTGAATTTCACTAGAGCAAGATCACTGCAGCCCAGGCTGCCACTAATCTTGACATCCTTAATTAGTTCTTCCATGTCGGTGAGCAACAGGTCCACTAATGCTTCTCCTCTGGTTGGGCTGTCTATCACCTGGCTTAAGAAATTATCCTTGATGGTCTCCAAGAGTCTCCTGGACTGCTTACAGCTTGCTGTGCCACTTTTCCAGMAGATGTCAGGGTGGTTGAAGGCCCCCAACAGGATCAGAGCCTGCGAGCATGATGCTTCCTGTAGTTGAAGTAATAACTCTTCATCTACAGTCTCCCCTTGGTTGGGCTGCCTGTAGTAAACACCAACCACAAGGTTTCCTTTGTCAGCTTTGCCCCTAGTTTTTACCCATAAGCTCTCAACCTGTTCATCACTGTTTTTCAAAGACAGCTCTGTGCAGTCAATCCATTTTTTTACATAGACAGAATACCCCCTGCCCTCCTTCCTTGTCCGTCCCTTCTGAACAGTTTATAGCCATTGATTGCAGTGCTCCAGTCATGCGATTCATCCCATCACGTTTCAGCATAGCGATTAGATCGTAGCTTTCTAGCCRCACAGTGGCTTCCAGTTCTTCCTGTTTGTTACCCATACTGGGTAACATGCATTGGTATAGAGGCACTTCAGCTGGGCTATCGACCTTGACACCTTTTTAGAGGAACATGCCCTAATTCCTTTGAGGCATTTCACAGGTGTTTCCCTTTTGGTTCCTAGTATGTCAGCAGCCCCTGGCTTTTATCTATTGCTCAAAGCTCCATCACCTTCCTCCACTAAGTCTACTTTAAAGCTCTCTGTCTGGGCAGCTTCTTGGCAAAGACCCTGTTGCCTGACTTGGTCAGGTGAATCCCAACAGCTCCCAACAGACATGGCTTCTCAAAGGTAGATCCATGGTCATAGAAGACAAAACCTTAAGTATGGCACCAGCCATGTGGCTAGGCATTGACCTGTTCAATTTGTCTCCTTCTTCCTGAACCCCTTCATCTGACTGGGAGAATAGAGGAGAACACCACCTGTGCTCCAGATGCTTTTAACATTCCTCCAAGGGACATACAGTCTCTTTTGATGGTTCTAAGTTGCCTCAGCACAGTACCATTTGACCCTGCATGCAATAGTAGGAGTGAATGATAATCTGTACGGTTCACCAGACTCGGCAGGCTCTCGGTGATGTCACCAATGCAAGCTCCTGGTAGGTTATAGACTTGCCAGTCTATGACTTCCCAGTCTAAAACTTTAGTCTATGACTAACTCCTTCCCASTCTATGACTTTTGCTCCTCTAGACTCCAAACTACTCCTTTAAACATAATTAGTTTGTACAGACTTTTATACATTATTGCAGCTATGTTTTTAAGGAAAAAATCTTCCACAAATAACAAACTGTAAAATATTATAGAGCATGTTTCAGAGGTACCCCATAATGCCTTTGAATCAGATCCTTCTCCCTCTGACAATGTCAGCAAAGCCCATTTCCATTCTAGACTCTTCTCTCTGGAACAATCTTTTTTAGTGATCATCTCTTTCAGTGTCAACCACAAGGTCTGCAGAGAAATTTCCTTAATTTACTCTTTAATTTATACACAGAAAAATCTATTACATTCAAACCAGAACCTGAGTACCTGAATACTAAGCAGGAATAAGAGTTGTTTAGATTAAAAACAGTTGGGATGAAAACAGGCAGGAGAAAATAAATATCAGGGCAGAAGATTCTGTCAGCTCTACTAGGTTGTTGAAAATTACTTAATACTTTACAGAAAATTTTCACTGTGTTTTAATCCAGTCTTCTATTGAAAATTGCAAAATATTTAGATCCTAATCCTCAAAGGCATTCAATGGGTATAAAGCCCATTGAAATTCAAAATGTGCAACACTTAAACTTCTGGATGAGATGCAGATGCCCTTGCAGGATTTTTCAACTTTTATCTCCTGGTGGCCAGATTCTGCTTCTTTTATTTTATAGGACATGTTGAACAGCAATATGTACTGCAATTGTCGTAATCACAAAAGTTTGTAAAGAGAGATCTTACTTTAATAATTTTCATTATGAATTATAAAATGTATAATCACTGCAATGCTGTGAGATGCTTTTTTCTAGAATTTACTAAACATGCCAGATGATAGAAAGGAGGAGGAAAAAGGATATATAAGATGGATTCAGACCACCACTGAATCTTGATTTAACTGGAATTGTTATGAATGTTTTCACTTTTTGCAAGCTCAAAATTTATTAAAAAGTTAGGTTTTGTCTTCTGAAAAATCTGAAGTAGGCTTTTCAGTGGAATCTTCTGAAGGACTGTAACACTTAATAGACATTGTTCCCAACATAGATGTACAGTAAATGCTATTTCATTTTTAATATATGTATCACAGTTCACATCCAAGTACTATTTCTTAGTTTAGTAAATTGGTAAATTGAAAAGGAATATGTCATAAATAGAAACATTATGAATTCTGAAAGTACTGAAATGTCATTTGATATGAGGAAGTTAAATAATAAAAAGTAGAAAATGTGCTTTAAGTTAATGACCTTTCTTAAAAAGAGAAATGTGTAAAATCCCAAGTTTCTTTTTATATAAATGTTATAATAATTGGTTTTTTGTTTTCTAAATTGTTCCAAGTTTTAAAATTTCATTTTACCATTACATTGCTAAAATACAGCTGTCAAAAATATTTTAGTGTTAGTAGAGCGAAATGTTGTCTAAAAATCTTGAAATATGCAAGTATCTCTTCAATTCTTTATTGTTGCACTGGTAGAACTTACTTCAGGTATCCAGTCATCTGAACACAAATAAAATTACAATAACATTAGTTCCAAGTTGCTACGTAGTTCATTCTTAGTAACTGACATAAAAGAAATACTCTCTGCAGGTCTATTTTCAGATATACTGCTCATAATAGAGAGTGATTTCAACATTTGGAGAAAATGACTGACGGATGGCATTGTTTCTTTCTTTTATAAACACGGTTGGAATGGAGTTGATGTCTAAAAGACCTTTTGTCAGTAATAGAATAAGAAGTGTGAAAGGGAGCCTGCACTGCTTCTAACAACTCTGAAGACAGTTAACTCATGCTCCACAAGTTTTGTTCATCACTTAAAAATGCGACTTCCCAGAGAAAATAAAAAAGGTTACCAACACAGATGAACTACACTATAAAGAAGAAAGCAATGTATTGTGAATGATAAGAAAGGTCAGTTTAGGTTGCCAGCAAGGCAGTCTTTCATTAACAGATCAAGAAGTTTAGACCACAAAATTAAGGCAAGATTTTTTTAGGAAGGGGTGACAATAGAGTCTAGTAATTTTATTCTGTTAGATATAAGAAATAGGTTTTCACACTGAGCAAAGCCAGTGAAGCCATGGACTGTCTATCAGTGCTTGAGCAGTAAACACTGAGCCCTCTGTACTACCTTTGATATGCAYGTAGAAGAGACTGTCCTTGGAGTTTAATGTTAATTTCCAGATTACTCTAAGAAGACTGCTCTTCAGCAGACTGTTCTGATGGTGCTGTTGAACTTTAAAATCTTTAGTATGTGGTCATTAAGTATTCTGCAAATGCTTTCTACACCTGATGTGCTCTTATAAGCTGCCAGGATTTAACAATTGACCTGTGATGGATGAAGTGAGAAGAGCAAAAGCAGTCTGTAGAGTACTAGTGTCCAAACTCTTGCTGTGAGTCTGACTGACTTCAACGAGCAATACTGAAGTTTTATGTCTGACCAAAGAAAAAGAGAAAGGGTATTGCTTTGTCTCTATCACAGATTCAGCAAAGTCCTTCACATTTGAAGTGTGAAACCTGGCTTGCAAAGTCAAGTTACTCCAAGCAACTTCTACTCCAAAGTTGTTTTTTTTTTTCTTATCCACCTGCTTTCTCTCCTCCTCCTCCCCCTCAGTGTAAGTAGTTTCAGGGAATTTTAGTGATAGAATTTAGGTTTGTGATGTGTGCTTCTTGAAGTAGTATCAAGGGTATAGAATCATCTCTACTTTTATTTTACCTGGTCACAGATAATAAAATAATCCTGCTTTTTCAGGTACTACAGGAACTTCAGTCTGGTTTTAGCTGTTCACTTGAATTGGTATATTCTCACTGGACAAGATCAGAATAAACTAGTTTTCAACTGAAATCCTTTGCATTTGCCACTTATGTTGAGTACGCATATGCTTGTTCATATTTTTAGAAGCTGCTGCACAGTCTTACTAACTACTCTTTTTATTCCTTCAATGTGGAAAAGAAATTATAGATCATAAATGTTAACAGTAAGCATCCTGAATATTACTTCTCTTAAATATGAGTTTGATTTCTGGCTTAGATACCAAGAGAAGCTTGTTAGTTATCCTATTCATTTCAGTAAATGCAGACAAGAGCTCAGTTCCTGAAAGATATTTAGATACAAATCTCTCACTGATTTCCAGGAAATATGCTTGTATTTCTATGAAGAACTGTACCAAAGCATCATCTTCACACATCTAAAACACATCTACTACATGTTTTCATACATTGCCTATTGAGCACATTTATTTTCATACTTGTATAGATACAGTGAATTCCTGGGGGCAATCTGCCCCATGAAATTGGGTGTTGTTTTATTATTTAAAAAAATTTGTCTGACCTGAGAGTTACCTTAGGACAGTCCTCAGGTATGACAGATAACTTCATAAATATTTTCCGTGGCCTAGTTTACCTGTCAAAGGAGGGTAAGGAATTAAGTTTTGCTTAGAGGAACTCAGGAATAATTACACCATTTCAAAGTAATGCTGTTTCCCACTCTTAATTTATGGCATGGTACCAGTTAGTCTTTAGGGAAGCTATGCTGTGTTTCTGCTGACTGAAGAATATAAAGTCAGGAGAAACTCTCTGAGAGCGCTATTCATGTCCACACTGTTGGCTGCAAGATGTCATAGCTTTGATTCAAATTTCCATGCTATTTGATACACAGTACAAGCCTATAGTGCACACAGACTCTGTACAAATCCCATTTGCTTCCGTGACTTCAGTCTCTCTGAGAGATTCACCAGCACATGACAAATTGTGGTAAGGTCAGACTGTACGTCCAACAGATTCAGATCCTGTTCATCATGCMTAGATTCTTTGCATAACACATTTAGTCCACAGTAACGGGTTTTGGGTTTGTTCTGTTTCTTCTGAATTTTGCAAACATTATCTCACTTTGCTATTACAGATGTCAGGTAGATTTTTACTAGAGCATAAGGCTGAGCTTGAGCTTGGGCTAAGGGCAGCTGTAGCTTATCATAACTATCTGTTATATTGCACATTTCAACAACACTTGTGAAATGCCTACAGGATTTTAAAAGTTCAATAAATCACATGAAAGAAGCATGGAGGTCTTATCAGCTGACCTAGTCTGTCCCTCTGCTCCAATGTAGGATCAGCTATAATTAATAGCTAAGGATTTTTCTTATTCAATAATGGCCTGGGGTTACAGGGAGGATCCTGATGGAGTTATCACAGAAAGTGTTTTCTTCATATTTATCAAAGAGGCTAAGTCAATACAGAAAATCTAACCTGAACTCATCCTTACTAATGAAACCATGGCTGCTACATTCACATCATATGTAAATATTTCTCCTTTTAATTCTATGATTTTTTTTCTTTTCATGCTCTCTAATATATAAAAAACCACATTTTGTTCCATTTTTAATATAATAAACCAATTTCTTCCTTTTTTCCCTTCTCTTTTTTTAACCCAATATTAGCAGTTTTATATAAATGGACATCTTGAAAATGAATATACAAAGAATTAATCATTCATTTATATTTACATTTGTTGTATTATTTCCATTTATTTCAGTACACTTGGTTCTCTCTGAAACTGAAGTTATACCAATTCAGAGTCAGAGCATGCTTATTTTCCACATAAGACCATATCTTATGTGATAGGAAATCAAAGATATTATGATTGAGTGCGTTAAATCCTCTTATTTCATAAAAAAAGATGGATCTTTAAAATTAAATTAAAGCAGCAGCAACAGGAAAGTTTTATGAATTTTGATCTTTGAGTTAAACTTTTTTTCACACTGAGAATTCCCCTACATGCTTATAAGGGATCAGGCTTGTATATTCAGGAGGAAAAAAAAAAGAAAAAAGAAGGAAGATTTGTTAAGAGTAGACAGTCTTTAAAACAAAAACAATTAGTTTCTAACTGCCTCAAGTGTCACTTATCAGCAGGATCTGCTATTGCCTCTGTACTAAAAGAATGAAATAAAATAATCTTGTAATGGCAAACATGTAAAATCTCCTTTAATCACATACTTAAATAATGAATCTGACTACAACTCCAGCAATAAAAATGAATCTTTTGCTTGTTGTAAGCATACCATTAATGTAACACTCTGATTTGTTCCCCAAATATGCCTCTCAATGGTAATATCAGAATTAAAATAAAATTGCAAAAAAAAGTTGACAGCTGAGATGTTCACAACCCATATCTAATAGTCTGTCATGGGAATAATTACCCGTAATGGGTATCCAAGGGATATAATTGTCTGCTGCTGTGAATTAGGAGTGCCACAGGTGGTGTTAATCACTTGGAATGTATTGGAGTAGAACAGCAGCCAGAGACAGAGGCTGCTTAAGCTTGATTTGTGGAACCATTGTTTCTGGACACTTCAGACATAAATTGAGCGCATGGTAGTGATAATGCACACTCAAGTAGTTATACTGAAACAAAGGGATATAAATATAAATGAAAAGCAGAGGAAAATTTGGTTCCTTAGCAAAGGTTACAGAAATGGTCGTGAACAAAGTTGTTCCGTGTTGCAGCACTTGCATTTTTTGATAGGGAACAGAAACCAAAAAGAAGGTCAATAGCTGCTTTTATTGCTTGAACGTGCCTTGTACATATCAGCAAAAGAGCTGTCATCAATTAGGTACTCCAGAACTTTCAATCTTCCAATATTTCCATGGTATATAACTTATATAGATATATCCAAGGGTAGTGGTCTCTTTGATGAGGAACTTAAAACTTTCTTCAGATATGATATTGATTTATTAGAACATTATCATCTGAATTTAAGAGCACATCATCAATAGTTTCTCAGAAATGTGATGGACACCAAAGAAATTGAACTGACTAGAATTTATGTGAAATATGTAAACATACAGTAACTAAATAAATGTGGTGATACCTGGATCTCATCAGAGCAAAGTCAAGGCCTTGACCACGTATCTCTAGATAAATTAGAGACAGAGGAAATRAGGCTATGAATGATACCATATGTCTTTGAAGATGGTGATTAATTCAAAATTGAATTCCTCACATCTTTTAAAGAAATTAGTCTGTAAATTCTATACMAACTCAAATACCAAAATCAGTTGTCCCTCTAAGGCATGAGGGGGGGGAAGGCTGGTCAAATATCACTGTGGAACATTCTTTCTAAAAGTCAAAGCAACCTAAAAAACATCTTTATTTCTGAGTCTTTAGAAGCCCTTTTGCATTTTAGAGCACACAGTTTTATATGCCCATTACATATAGACAACCGATTGATTTAGTTGTGACTTTTGCAAGTGAAAAGATCGTACCTAGAAAGAAACAAGTTCCAGCCACTCAAGGATTTTAAAGAGAAAGATAAAGAATGAAGTGAGACCTCAAGTTTGATGTTTCAAGTTAATCAAGGGGTTTTGATGTGTGGTTTTTTTTTTTTTTTTTTTTTTTTTTTAAAGTTGTCTGGTTTACTAAATTGTGTCATTGCTGAGCTATAGCTTATAAGAATTAACACACATCATTAAACCAAGTTTCATACTCCAGCAGCTTCTTCTTTCTCAGAATGCTTAAATGTATGGGCTAATTACAGCTTGATAGCAATCCATGAAAATTATAACTATTATTATCCTCATTTTGTAGACAGGTTTATCAACACACAGATTGTGTCTTGCCTAGAGTAGGAGAAAACATCTGAACATAATCAAGAAAAAAGAAACAGATACTTCAGCTTTTGCAGTTCCATGTTATAACTCTTAGACTGTACTTGTCCTTCACTACATTTCTTATAAATTTTCAGTTTGTCAGACACAAAAAGGAGAGAAGAAAATGTGAAAAACTGCTGGAGAAAGAACACAGAAAAAGTCGGGAAAAATATAAAGAAATCTAAAGTAAAGCAGAGGAAATCTGCTGGTTGGGTAGATGAGTGGGTGGAATACAAGCATGAAAGAATGAAATGACATTTATCTTAATCTATTAGTGAACTTAATGATATTTAAAAAGGCCCTGAAATTGAACATGTTAGAAAGAACTATACTGAATTTATTTCTTACCTTCAATGGACTAAATTTCAAAGCAAAATTATTTAAAAAAAAAAAAAAAAAAGTTGTATTCTGAAGATGTGGAAACAAAAGCTGAAAAGAAACTGATATTATTTACCAAATTTATGTAAATAGAATAACCAAAGTGCTACAGACTTTTTTGGTGATTGGCTCCTAAAACACTTCCTACTACAATGCATAAAACAAGTGCTTAAATATCTAACTATGCTAAAATAAAGGAGGTAAACTTTTTCATTTTGATACACCTCTAACTTTAGTCGCAAGAGACTTCTAAATGAGCAGAAAACAAAACCACAGTATAAAGACTTGCACTGTTATATATCACAAATTTTTTCTTCTTATATTTCAAAATAAGTGGAAATGAATCACCATGGCAAATAATCCACTAGGAATATCACCATAAGCATTTTTGTCAAGAGCAAAACTGCTGCTGACAACTACAGCTCAGCAAGACAATAACATACTGTGTCATATAAATATGCGTTATGGAAAGATGTTTTTCCCTCTCTGTGTGATTTTCTGTTAGTATTCAGATCTTTAAAGTATTTGCAGGAATGGTACTTTATTCTGTGTTTTATTTCAAATAGCTCTGTAAAATTACCAGAATTGGGGCTCTAAGACTCTCAAATTTGTAAGACACTACCTRCAGCACCAAATGTCTCTCCTAAGCTAATAATCAAGAATTAACACACCATTACACATATGTATAACCATTTTAATGTGTAAATCTAATAAAAGTTGGTAAAATACAGTCTGYCAAAATCCTGTGTGTGCTGTGAATAATGCAGCAGATTAACACACCACTCTGTTGGAAAGCTGGTCTGTTTACCTTCCAGCACTGCCAAAACTGTACTTTGCAGGAGATGCCTAAATTATCATGATCAAAGGGGGGAAAAAATAGGTTAGTTCTTCGTCTGCAGATCCTTAGAGGTGTCCACCTCCCTTTCATTCAGATAAATAATATCAGAGGACCAGGATTACTCCAGAGGGTCCGGAATCTGAAATGTAAATGAAAAATGTGAAATAGGTGAATTGGGTTTTATGCACTGTTGATGTTGGCAAATCATGCAGGAATCCTCCACAATACAGTGAGTCCATGCTTTAAAATGCTTTTCCCAGGAACGCTGGTTTTTAGTCTGTTTGAGCTCTTCAAGCGAAATGGCATACCATCTCATTTGCTTTGTGGAATATGGAAAAAAATATAATACTCATCACATCTTAGTACATCTCACCTTATATGTCTGTGGATCAGCCTTTATGACAGTACAGCATTGTATTTATGAAGTGGCAACAGTTTTCTTATCAGTTTATTTTAAAGGCAAGTGATACGCACTTGTACTTTTTACATCAGTTAAAATTTCTACTTTTACCTTAGATAAATAAATATGAGAACATGCCAAGAATGGATTGCTTCCATGTTTTAACTTTATTTTGTATCTAAAATTTCTTTCATATTTTGATTTAAGGGTGTGTTTTACTCGTCTATCAAATAAAACCTACCAGAGTAAAAAAGCACAGTCTTTTAGATGCAGCCATGTCAGTTGATTAATGACTTGTGCAACATTCAAAGTCAGCATATTATAATCTGTTTAGTGACAGCAAACACTGGCAGTGTTTAATGACAACCACTGTCTTAGAGTGTACTGTTAAATGTATTCATACAGTCTGAATATTAATCCTTAGTTCTGCATTTGGTACATTAGAACTGTATTGTTTGTGCCAAGTTTAAAATACAAAAAATACAGAACCCTCAAGGTAATGGATGTGTATTAATGTGGGTTTACATAGCACTAAGCACATGAAATGAGTATATAATAAACAATACTTTAGAATACCTTTAGAATGCCTTTTATACCTAGTAAACAAACATTCCATATTGTTAAAGGTAAATTGAGCAATATAACACTTTATTCTGTCATCTGTTACATAACAGAATGATTGATGCATCTTAAATTGGATTAATATACTGAACAGGCTAAAACCCCAGAATTATTATAATACCACTTTATCATTATTTCTGTTTTCTTTTACATTTAATTTTCATAAAGAAACTGATTGCTTATAGACAGCAGAGGAAAAAGAAGAGGAAAGGAACATGAGTAGAAAAAAATCACAACCACTRCTTGCTGAATAGATACCACTAAGCAAAATGTGGAAACAAAAAAGTCATGTAGTTTTAGGTCAAAACGATTTAACAACAAACAGCATCATAGAACATCGTAAAAGTACTGCATCCCCAGAATAAATCTGTTTCTAAGTAAATATGATATCATTTGAAACACAAAGTCAGTTCTTAAATCTGGATTTTTTTTTCCCAAAAACTTATATTAATAATGCAAAAAGATTTCTGGTCAATCTTAACATCTGTTTAACAGCATAAAGAAAATAGCTTTTTTAAACAGATCAATAGATACAGATAATTCTAGGATAAATGTTGAAGCATCAAGGCTCAATCATGTAAAAGTGCATATGAAGCTGTGTACGTATTTCTACAGGTATAATGGCTGTGCCTGGCCATCAGTATACTTCAGTATTTGAATGTTTAAATTTGTCAGTTGAATTTATATAAATGCAAAAATGACAGAATGTTGTCCAAGTTGGTGGGATATCAAGATGAGAGTTATGATAAATAGTAACAGGTCAAGGAAGACATGGGTGAAATAAGGGCCTTCAGATCTCTCTAGGGAAAACGTGGTGAGATTGTGAGGATTACAGCTAAAGGGAAGGAAATTTTATTGAGGAAGTCCTGGATAGAACTGAAGGAAAGTAATTCAAGGTAGCAATTGTACACATAAAATATGAAATGAAAAGGAAAGGAAAAAAAAAAAAGCAAAAAAAAAAGCATAGGGAAGTTGCTGAATACCTAAATGGAATCAAGAAATCAATTCTGAGAGACAGGGAAGACTACAGAATGAATATAATTAGAAAGAAAAAAAAATACATTAAAGGACTGTAAGAGATAACAGGATCACCAGGACAAGTACTAGAATTACAGGGGAGAAAAGTTAGTACAACCACACAGCTGATTCAGAGCAGAATGTTTTACAAGAGAAGGGACAAAAACACCGTGAAGAAGTTTGCAGCAACTGATGATGACTTTCTCAGACAACATTAAATTTTTAGTATTTTCATGGGAGTATTAGTGTAATACCACAGTTCTCATGGTAATGGCATGTTGTTCTCTCCAACTACATCATGTCACCATTTATAGAGAGTAACTCTACTTCCTTTTTCCAGTGTGGCTGTGTCATTATTGRCACACTACCTTTCCTGTCTAAATGTGTAGAGCAAAATGCCTTTTTCACTCTGTATTACATCCAGTCTAAAATTCTACTGATGATATAAAGAGGTGATGCATTTTATTATTTTATGCATTGTGGGCTGAAAAAAATACAAGATGGCAGGGTAGATTAGCATATCAATCCACATATGTTGACCTTGGTTGTGATTTGGTTTAATGCTTGCCTTATGATTAAAATGCAACAGGTTGTATGGAAGCAAATGAATCAAGTACAAAGACAGAATTTTTCTGATGGTGATGCCTTTGGGAAAAGGTAAATTTTATGAAGTATTTAAAACAAGCAAAGAGACTGATTTTGAACTTCTGACATATTTTTGTTAAGTGTATTAATGCRCTTCCCAAATACAAAGAGAAAAGAGAGGTGTTAATTTGAGGGCACATCTTATTTCCATATTTATCACAGTCCAGCATTCCCTTTTATTTTTATAACCAAAATACTATTACTTGTGTAACCATCAGACAGGTGATAATGCACCTAGATTAGGCAGTAGGAAGTATTGAGAAGAAAGCTGCTGTAAACCCCACTTTTTTATATTTATATATACATGTGGTTTTTGAATCACAAATTGTACTAAAAAAGGCAAAAACCCCAAAACATTTATAAGGGGCTCAAGAGAACATTTTGTCTCTGTATTGGGTTCGTGTGGCAACATTTTGGCAGTGGCGGGGCTATAGGGGTGGCTTCTGTGAGAAGATGCTAGAAGCTTCTCCCATGTCCGACAGAGCCAATGCCAGCCGGCTCCAAGACAGAGCCGCCGCTGGCCAAGGCTGAGCCAATCAGCAACGGTGGTAGCGCCTCTGTGATAACATATTTAAGGGGGAAAAAGTTGCTATGCAACAGCAACTGCAGCCAGAGAGAAACAATTCTGCAGACACCAAGGTCAGTGAAGAAGGAGGGGGAGGAGGTTCTCCAGGCACCAGAGCAGGGATTCCCCTGCAGCCCATGGTGAAGACCATGGTGAGGCAGCCTGTCCCCCTGTAGTCCATGAAGGACCACGGTGGAGCAGATATCCACTTGCAACCCATGGAGCACCCCACGCCAGAGCAGGTGGATGCTCCCAAAGGAGGCTGTGACCCCATGGGAAGCCTGTGCGGGAGCAGGTTCCTGGCAGGACCTGTGACCCCATGGAGAGAGGAGCCCATGCTGGAGCAGGTTTTATGGCAGGACTTGTGATCCTGTGGGGGACCCATGTTGGAGCAGTCTGTTCCTGAAGGACTGCACCCTGTGGAAAGAACCCATGCTGGAGCAGTTCATGAGGAACTGCAGTCCGTGGGAAGGACTCACGTTGGAGAAGTTCATGGAGGACTGTCTCTCATGGGAGGGACCTCACACTGGAGCAGGGGAAGAGTGTGAGGAGTCCTCCCCTAAGAGGAAGGAGTGGCAGAGACAACATGTGATGAACTGACYGCAACCCCGATTCCCCATCCCCTGTACTGCTCGGTGGGAGGAGGTAGAGAAATTGGGAGTGAAGTTAAGCCCAGGAAGAAGGGAGGGGTGGGGGGAAGGTGTTTTAAGATTTAGTTTTTATTTCTCATTATCCTACTCTGATTTGATTGGTAATAAATTAAATTAATTTTCCCCAAGTCGAGTCTGTTTGGCCCGTGATGGTAATTGGTGAGTGATCCCCCTGTCCTTATCTCGACCCACGAGCCTTTCATTATATTTTCTCTCCCCTGTCCAGCTGAGGAGGGGGAGTGATAGAGTGGCTTTGGTGGGCACCTGGCGTCCAGCCAGAGTCAACCCACCACTGTCTCTAAGAGTTTAATTCTGTCACATGTATTATGTATGTATGGTTGCATGTATGAGTGGCAGCGATAGTGTAATTTCCAGTAGGTCTTTACTAGGATTTGGGACTTTGCCTTGTGAATTTGGACTTTATTTTCCCTCTCTATCACTTATTTCAATCATAGGTACTTCCAAAGTGACCATCATCTTGCTCTCTAAATACATAAAAAAGTGCCAAAATAGAATGCAGAATTGGTTTTTTGTCTAGAATTGTCTAGACATTTTTTCTTGTAATAAGGTTTATGATACAAGTTTTCTAAAGATTTGTTTGTGTGTTGTGTAGGCAATATAACAAAAGCAACAGGGAAGTTTTGAGAGGAAAAGATTGATGGTTTTACAGGTCTTGTCAGCAGCAATCTATAATCACTACTTGAATCTTCAAATCAAGCCTGGAAATTTTCTAAAATGTGCCATAGCTGAAACAGAAGTTAAGTGCTCAATAGATAGGTAACTGTGTGAAATTCTGCAGTCTGTGTTAAACAGCAGGCCAGCCTAGATGGTCATAAGGATACTTTCTTTCTGTGAATCTGTCAATCTGTTAATGTGACCTTTTACCATCACAAGAAAACAATCCACTGATGAGACTAAAATGACCTGAAGGTAAAGGTATTAGCAGACAGAAAATGCAACAGAAAATATGTAGATGATATGATTATGTCAGAAATTGTAACCTTTTGTATATGAAATATATATGTATGAAACAGATAAAGCAAGAACTTTTTTTTCTTCATATTTGAAAATCATATACAATTAATAACTGAAGTATCAGGATGTAACATTTTCATCCAGTAAGCTTTATAGGTTGGAGCTCTGTACTTGAAAATTATAGCATAGATAAATTTCTGGCTGCTACAGCTTGACACTGTGTGGCACCCCTAGAAGGTTCAATAGATTCCCTTGATATTTAGGTACTCTTTTTCCTTGGATTTATCCCTTCTTATAATTTTGGATCCAGACTGGTTATGGGAAGTTATTCATCATCTTCAGCTATATATCCACCTGTCCGCAACAATCTCTGAGCCATGGCAAACCGGAAAAGATGTGGCCCATTTATTGGTAACGTGACATTTTAAACAAGTAAAAACTGGGGGAGGGGGGAAGAAAAAGATTATACCATGAGCAGGTATGAAGTAAAAAATGTTAAGGTAAAAACCTAAGAAATATGCTAATTAAAGAACACAAAAGTAAGTAAATAGATGTGAAGTATGAAGAAAACATTGCGGGGGTCCCTGCACATGTCCCTCTTGATAACATGCCCTGGATAACAACAGCTGGTAAGAGGATGGAAGTGTAAACCGTGTGTGAGAAGGGGACAACCAAAACTGTCTGAGAGGACATTTGCCCAAAACTGATACTCCTGAAGAGAAAGACAACCTTCAGTGGGATTAAACTGTAACAAGGGAAATTCAAAAAGTTTTATAACACAAAGAAGCAATCAGCTTGAAAAGAAGTATAAAGAGAGCATAGACATTTGTGAAAATGGGGACAGGTGGTGGAGAGGAAGCAGTAGCCATCACAGGGGGTCCGTCCCTGATGGCAGTGTCCCCAAGGCACCCCTGCCCTGCCCAGGCTGGGTGGCGCAACGTCCCCATGGGGCACCAGGAGCAGCCTGCACCCAGCAGTGGGCTGGTAGTGTGGGAGCAGCACGCAGGGACCTCACCTTGGGGTGTGGAGGCACCTCCTGGGGCACCTCCTCACCAGTGGGTACATCAGTGGGGTGTTGGGAGCAAGGGGGGTACACAAAGCTGGGGCACCCATGTCTCCCACAGGGGTGGTAACCCCCACGATTGGGGAGGGGGGGTGAGCTTGTAACTGAGCGTGTGCATGTGTGGAAGGGGGTTAAAGCTTCTTGTGAATAGTTGTAGAAGGGTGTTTAGAAACTTGTTGGTGTTATTTTATTTGTCCAGTGTCCAGTGCTGTGCTTCATCTGTTTTATTGCTGCTATTGGTCCTGAGCATATGGTTCCCTGATTGCTGGTTAATCATGTGTCATTAATAAATCAATAAAATACTTCCTGATTTGACTTAAACTAAAAATGAGAGTGATAAGTCCTACTTTTCCCTACTGTTTATCTTCCTATTCATTTCCACTGTTATGTGATACTAATTCTTCCTGAAGCTATATTGTATGATTAGTTGTTAAAAGGTAGACATAATATTTTGCCAATAAACAGAAGGCCAGTCCGTGTTTGAATTAAGCTTGACCCAGAACACTTTTTGGCTGGTGTCATTGCCGCAGCAGATCTCTAGYGGTCTAGTTTTGAGGTATAGCACTTGCAGCGTGAGGCCCTTTATTTTAATTACTCAGGCTGTGCCTATACAGAGCCCAGTGTACTCAGGAGAACTGGTTACCAAAAAGTGAAATAACATGGTAGCATCTACACCTCACCTAAGCAAAGCATTGCAGGAAGGAAAAATGAGTATCAGAATTTCGGAGTTTAAATGCTGGAGGTTTTAGTAGGTTACCTACTAACAAAGAGAAAACTACAACACAAATTAACAAGGACATGTCTGTAATTACTCAACATGATACATCTATGTGGTGGGAATAAAATACTCTGGTTTCTCACTACTGGCATCAGATCTTCAGAAGATTAAAATACTGTCACTCCTGTTGTCTCCAGTGAAACTTTACCCATTTCCATAGGTTGAAGATCTGGCTCAGCTTCTTTAGGATTAATTTTCCATTTAGTAATTTTGAACTCAGGAAGCACTGGTGCTTTATGAGTGTACAACATTTAAGGCATGAAATAGCCCCATGTCTGTTTTTAAGTGGTTAATAATTTTGTGATTTAAGAGCAATGAATATTTTATGGATTGGTCCTGTGACTATGAATAGGCATTTATATTAAGGAAACCTGAGGCCAAGCATAATCATCTTGCCATTATAAATTTAAGTAGAGAAACAGTTTGAGGAAGATTTCCATTTTGCATACAGTGCCCTTCACCTCTAAAGAAATTTGCATTGCATTTGGCACGATAACATATCAACACTTGATGAAAAAAACAACTATCCTTTACACTACACCAATACATATTTCTGCTGCCATTAGAGCTTAGAAAGGCCAACAGAAACATAACACATTTACATAGATTAGAAAAAATGAGAAAGGAGACAAGACTAAGCAAGTTTTAAAGACTGGACTTGAACAAATAGAAAATCAAGGTCTAAGGGTTGTTCTTTGTGCATCCTGTGCTGTTAGGAGCCACTCACACATCCGTATCCAAGGTCCTTCTGTACTTACATTTAAGTGGATGCAAAGGAAGAGTTGGCCATTTACAGTGAGACACATTCAAGCATATTTAGGTAACAGTCCATTGCTTAATCAATGTTGGTTCTCTAGGTTGCCTCTTCAGTTAGTGGAAAAAAAGGCTGGAACTTCATAGAACAATATTTCTTACTGCATTAAGTGTATTACATGACCGAGTAAATGGCATTAATGGTACCTATCTCTTCCCACTGATTACAGTCAAAGTTGTGAGCACATTCCAGCTCCAGAATGTCTAAAATTATACAAATTCCACCTTTAAGTGTGGAAGTCAAGAGTGAAAACTACTCGGTAGGGCAGATTGCTGTTGCTTATAGCTTTACTCCTGAAGTCAGAAAATGTCAGTCTTTGGAGGGGAGGAACCACACACAAAAAAAGACAGAAAACTAAGGATCAGATGTGTGTTCTAAGATTAAATACTACTTGGTTTGTTCTGTGCAGTATATTCTCAATAATAAGAGCTTATAGATTTTTCTTTGCCTCTTTGCTATCCACTGAGCAGCCATAAAATGCTATCCCATCTGAACAGGAGCATCTTTCATTGTCAGTAACATTCTTCTAAGTTTTGAGGTAGTAGATAATCAGGGCTATTGTCCCTAAGGATCTACRGTTACTTCAAATATTTTCTTTCTCTGGCTAATGGCATGACATGAGTGCACTTATATTGCTCATTTTTCTAACAGATGCCTACTGCCCTTAGCACTTCTACCACATTTTTATTACATAGGTAGAGGCGAGACATAATGTGGATTGTGTTTAAACTGCAATGGTTGATTGAACTTTCTGTCTTCTGGAAAAAAAAGATCTGATTTTAATGGGGGTTACACTGGGATGGTTCTCATTTGTTTCATAAAATAGTATTTCACTATCTTGTTCTTGCAGGTATTGCAGCACACAGAATGTGAAAATGAATCTACCCAGCTATTGCTCCTTTTGTGCTGAGGACAACTTTTTTATTTGCACAGCTCTAGCTAGAATGGCACGCGCTTTGCAGAAGCTGAACATTGAAAATATTTCTAAGTTAATCCTTAACATGGAACCTCAGGTTTTGCTGTTGTTTTTAGTAGCTCTCTAATCATTCCTCTATTTATTTATTTCTGCTCCCCCCACCCCAAGTGATGGCTTGGAGGTACTCTGTAGCAAATGAAGACTTTACGTGCGACTCCCAGAAGGAGGGTGTAATTATGACCACCTTAAGGAATGTAAAACTATTGCAGTATAGATTAATTTTTAAAAGTATAGGTGGATTTTTTAGCATGAATTTCTGGAAAGTATCAAGTGTGACTACCTAGGTCTAGGAGTGAGAGTTGACAGCATGGGGGCCCAAGTGGTTTTCTCTTTGATCCTGCTAGTGAGGGGAGGGGCTTGAGGAGTTGTGGTTGGATCCTATAAGTCAACAACTAGTTCCAAGCTGATGTTGACAACAAGGATTTGATTTTTATGACCATTCAGCCCTCTCTGAGAAAAGAGGCAGGATCCACCTGACGAACTGTCACAAAAGCGTTTTTGCTAAGAGGCTGGCCAACCTGRTGAGGGGAACTTTACACTAGGAAAAATGGCGGAGGAAGATGTAAGGAAGATGATTTCTAGGTAACAGCGATATATTTATTTCATGGTTTTGTGACTTCTGCTGGATCTACATATTTAGCTGACTTTCAAAACTACTACAGTTATTTCTAAGAACTCCGGGTGGACAGTTGAAATTCAGGGGAAAAAAAGTAATGTTTGTTTCAAATGGAAAAGGAGAGGAGAAAGGAGGGGAAAAAAAGATCAGTTGTCATAGTTTCAATTTCTAGACAAATACTCTAATTTTTTTTTATTATTATTATTATTCAAGGCAAAAGTAGCAGCCAATAYGGAGGACCAAACTGTGTCAAACTTTTAAATTATTTTTTTATGATAGAGTAAGAATTAGTCTTTTTTACAAATGTAAGACAAGGAATAACTGCTATGATGAAAATTCTTCAGAAAAAAAAAAAAAAAAAAAAAAAAAAAAAAAAAAAAAAAAAAAAAAAAAAAAAAAAAAAAAAAAAAAAAAAAAAAAAAAAAAGAAAGAAAGAAAGAAAGAAGAAAATACCACACTGCAATGTAAAGATCAAAGACAATAAACTATTCACTTACTCAACACTGGTAAGTCTGTGGGTGGAATATGGCATTCTGTTTTCAGCTTTACATTTCATTATCATTGTGGATCAATTGCAGGAGCCCAGAGAACATTCAGAATTAGCAAAGACTGAAAAAAAAATATTTTTTTACCCTCAAGAAGACAAGATTGATCCCAGTCCTCAAAATATAGAAGACTGTTGGAAAGATGAAGAGAACAGCCTTCCTGTTCATCTAGAAAAAAATTACTAATTTTCACCAAAATAATAGATATTAGGGAAAAATTACTGGTAAAGGATTGCTTTACCAATTTTCCAAGGAGATTGTTTACAAGGGGGACAGCAGGCTGTAGATGACAATTTCTTTCAAAAAGGCTCAGTTAGCACTACAGTTCCTGAGATAAAGCAGTAACAGGCTGTTCCAGCTCTGTTTTTCCATAGTTTTATAAACAAACTCCAGGCAACTCCAAACTCCATTAACCATCATTCAGAACCAAGTTGTATATGTTACTAAATTAATGCTACATGAGATGATTCAAGAGAAACATTTTCTGTTCTGTAAGCAAATACTGTTATGCTCTATCTGCTCCCTGGTGCAGAGGGACAATAAAACAGCACCTGTTTTGCTGTCATATCTTCAGAATAATTTGTAATTAGTGCTTTAAAATTAAAAAGTGAGAAGAAGCTGTAGTATTAATTCTTTTATTTATAATCCATTCCATTCTCCACTTGCCCGAAGCATGGTTAATTTGATAGGCATCTTTTAATTTGTAATTAGTCTTCAGGAAGGACTGTTTTCTGATACTTTAAGCAGTGCACTATTCATTAATTTGTGTTCTCTCATTTTACCCAGTGTTCATGCACTATGGACCAGATTCAGTACCCACTGAGACATAATTGTAAATTAATTCAGCATTTAGCTCATTTGGCCTTCTTATATTTTTGAACACATAAACCAAGATAAATTATAACTGGATATGTTTAGTTTACATCCTATCTTCTCAGCCTGGCTATCTGCTATGCGTGCAGATAGTCCTTACAGAAAGTAAAACATTTACAGGAACTATTTTTGCTCTGTTCCTGTAGAGTAGTGCCAGCCACGTCAAGCTGCTGGCAGCAGAAGAAATGTGGCTACAACCATGTTCACTGAAGCTCTTCTTTTGAGACTTACCTGTCTTTGCTGAAGAATATGTAAAATCAAATTAGGTGAATTTTGTTTCAGTTAACTCATAGTTGATACTGCCTCAAGCTGAAAACATGCCATGAAAGTAGTTACCTTCTTGTAGTGTTTATGTACTTCTTAGTCTACATTAGCATCTTGATATTAATTCTATTGGTTTAAATATCATCTAAAGCCAAACTGAGCCTGGGAACACCTTGTGCCAGGCACTGTACATATACAAGGTAGGTAGTAAATGATTCCTGTCCCAATGGGTTGAGAATGAAAATTGCAGAACAGGCACAGAGGAAAAATTGCTGTAAAACATAGACAGAGCATAATATTTTGTGGCCAGAAAACACTGGTTTAAGTGGTCATTCTCTTTTTGAATAATTCAAGAGTATGGTAAGTAAGGTGGCTACAAAGAGGACGGAGTTTCTCTCTTCACAAGGAGCAACATGGAGAAGACAAGGGGCAATGGGTACAAGTTTCACTGGGAAACATTTCTTCTTGATATAAGAAAGAAATTTTTTACAGTGAGAACAGTCAGTCACCGGAACAACCTCTGCAGGGATGTGGTAGAATCCCCATCACTGGAGGTTTTTGAGACAGGGTGCTAGATAATCTCGTCTAGGCTCCCTTTCCCAAGGAAGGTGGACCAGATGGTCCTTCAAGGTCCCTTCCAACCTGGGCTGTTCTATGATTCTATTAATAAATAAGTGTTAAAAAAAAAGGTGGAGGGAGAGAAAGTAGAAAGTGCTGTCATAGAGACCTATTTCTTTTCACTAGCATTTCCCAATGCTTTTTTTCAAGGTTTCTTGTAATTTTATGCTCTTTCTCATAATAAAAGTGATTTGATCAGCTCTTATTTATGATTTTAGCTATATGTAAAATTAAATTCTAAAATCTTTCCTTATACTATATGCTTTATGTCTGTATTTTTAAGTCATTGTTTGGTTCCCTTACTGTGAATTGTCTCTGAACATTTTTGATTCCTTACCTTCCATTTTCAGCTACTTTTCTGAGTGTTCAGTCTGCATGATCTTGTAGAAGGATCTTGTACTTAGGATTCTAAGCCATATGTTTTGCCATCTATGGCTTTTTAATGGGCTGTGGTTGAGTTTTCAGCCAAATTATGTTCGTTATGTCAGACACTGGAAACTAAATGAGGTCAAGATTACTTGGATGGCACTTGTAGGAATACAGCAGGAAGGGTGTAATGTCCTGTGTTGGTTTAGTCTTTTTTTTTTTCAACTCATGGGTCAAATGCAGAGGTCCTTCTGAACATATGCCGTTCCAGTGTTAGGCAGCATAGGGAGAACTCTCATGCAAATATTGCCTATTTGCCAGCAAGACTTCTTTATTGTAGTTATTACATATATTACTGCTATTAATCATAATAACTTGAGCCTTATTTGTGTAACAGTGCCTTATAAAATGAGAACTTCAATGTATTGTTTCCCAGTAAAATGCACTGTTAGAGATACTGCTTGTTTATAAAAAGGAGCTTAAAAAATTCAAGAGAATATGTAGAATCTCAATTTTCCTATACTGCTTATGAAAAAATGAAATGTCCTGATTTTATTACTGATTACTTATTTTTTACTGAATGAATAGACCACACATTTAAACAGATTATTGGCCTCTTAAATGATCTAGTACTGCAAATTAGTGTCAATAGACACTTAAAAAAAAAAAAACAAAAAAGACATTCATATGCATATACATAAATAAAAATACAATTACATACTGTAATGGAAGAGGTATGTTACTGTTTCAGTTAAGCATTTTGTTGTCTAGATATTAAATGACAGCCTGAAGATCTTTAAGAACTTCAAGAGAGAATTTAATCATCTCAAAAGTATTGTAACTGTAAAATATGGCATAAGCTGTCAGATATAGATCTTTGAGTARATACAACTAAGCTGAACTATCTGGTGATAGATAAGGAAATTTAGATTTAAGGTTTTAAGCAATCACTATTTAGTTATCTTCCCACAAGCTGCTCTAGCAGACAGCCATTTACCACAGTAAAATATTTTTTGAAACTTCATAGATTTCATAAAGATTTCCTTGGGTTTAAAGCCTGAGGGGCTTTTAAATCATCTGATCTGACCTCCAGTATAACACAGGTCATTGCACTTCATCCACATATTTTTTTACTGAATAAAACAACTGCATTTCAGTCTTGTCGCGGATGGAGTGAGAGTGCGCTTCACTTGTAAGAGAGAAGCAATGATATACTTTATTGATTTAAAACAGAGAGTTAACAAAGTTCAATGGTAAAATGTGACAGTGGTTTAACAATATTTGATGGCAAGGTGCTCTTGATTATTTACTGCATAGAGGACAGGGTCAGACAAAACTGCCAGGGAGACCCTCCCGTTGAGTCATGAGGTTCAGAAAGGACCCCCCTGCTTTCTAAACTCCTTCTCAGAGAGGAGTCTAGGTGTGGCTGGATCCAATCCTAGTCCCAGACTTGGTCAACAGTTTATGTCTAAAGGATTATATATGTGCAATCAATCCTTTATATCACTTAGCTAAGATTTCAAAGTTTGGCATGCTATTAGTCACTTACCGAGAATCTGTTGCGGCAAGGAATCTCTCAACCTTGAGGAGTAACTTTGAGAGGCATCCCTACTCAAGGGGAGATCCTGGCATGCAGCCCACTGCCATGCAAAAGAGCTCAAAGGGCCCTGGCCTGTCCACTATTTATGGAGTGAGATGATTGACTTATAGTCATATTTGCATACCAGCAAGACATCTGGGTTGCTACACCTGACAGCCCTTGGCTACTGTGTTGCCATCCATCTCCAAAGTACAGCATAAGCTGGATGCAGCCATCACGACCCCCCACTGGTGGTTACTGCTTACGTGGGGCAGAGGGTGAGCACACTGCCATGCTCCACCCCGTAACTATAGTCAATTCATCTTACCTTCACAGAGTGGTGGTATGGTCACCTCTTGCCTSTGTGCCATAAATAGTATATTGATAATTTGTGCATTTATAGATCCAGGGTAAGTAGGTAGTGAAGCACTGCTATTTGTTATGCATTAATTTGTATGTTTTGGGTGGTTGAAGTTGAGTTATTTGTTTTATCATGTTCCAAACCTTTATATACAATATAATTATAAGCAATAGACGTATTAAAGTTAGAGTTAGTAAGATCACAACTGGATGAAGCGTAAGATTAAACACTACCGTTGCTGTTGATGACCATCCAAGAAGACTTTCCCACCAATGGTATTCTCCATCCTTCTTCACTCTTTCCAAGACATGGTGTATCTCTTCTGTATCATGATGAACGGTGATTAGAGTTTTGTGTCCATTGTTTCGGACGCAGTTGACACATGTCATCGTGTTGTRGTAGTTTATTCACCAACATAAGATTCATTCTGATGGGTGTAGACAATAAATCTTGCCTCAATGTATAATTAGATTGTAACAAYTGATAAGACATAACAGGAGCTGAATAATTAAAATCACATCCCACAACTTTATTAATGTTACAAACACAAATATTTGAGTGATTGCTTGTATCTACAGTAATGTTATCTACGAATATGAAATCACAAAGGTTCTCATACAAACACATCTTTTTCCAATATATACAAGTACAGTTTCAGGGGTTTCATTGGGATGTATTTCAAAATGACAAACATCTTGTTCAGTGTCAAGACAAATGTCTTGGACTTTGATGGTGTTACTCCCACAAATAAATCCTTGTAGTTCCCGTACAACGCATGTGTTAAAATCAACAGTTTGCCATTTGTTTTCATTTCATTGGGCCCATACTCTATGTTCTTGGATAGAGTATTGCTCCATTGTGATTTAATCCTAGCGCAATGATTGGGTATATGGTATATACCAAAGCATTGAGTATGGTTAAGACAAAAGCTGTGGCCTTATTGTTGATGGAGTCATAAGTGAAATTGACTAAAAACCACCAGGATTGTAATTCTTTTTTAAATTTAGTTGCATTATCCCAAATTACTTTTCGAATTTCAGTGGGTAAGGTGCCCTCTTCACCTTCCCTTATAATTGCTGCTACCATAGATTGCATCCACAATTGAGCTTGGATACAACTAAGAGCTAGAGAAACATTATTTTGGGCTGCACCAAGTGCATCCACAATCAGTTGATGGTCCCTTTCATGAATTCTTTCCCACTGAGGCAATATATCAGATAAGAGCCATTGGTTAGTTCCCAATGCTAATAGAGAAGACTGCAGTGAGTGTAAGCAGCATTGTTAGGGTTTGAGGTAGTAACATGAACACAGCATTTCCGTTTGTCATCCTGCAGGGTGCTGTAAGAGAAAATAAAGACTTGTTTCGGCGGGGAGAGTCCGAACAGGTTACCCCGTTAAAAAGAAGGAAAAGTCTATCGTGCACTAATTCTGTGTTTTGCACCACTGCTATCAGTAGCTTCCCAGGCAAGTGGCCCACAAGGTTTAATTGTAGTCATAGGCACAGTACCGATGAATGGTAAATTGACCATCATAGGCTGTCCTGGCTGTAATGTCATTGGATATTCTGTTTTCCTAGTAGGTTGAGTGCTAAGCTCAGTTTTTACAAAGAATGCTTGGCTTACAGGGCTTCCAATAGGCCAGTATCAATTATTTAATTGATGGGAGTACTTTGGGAAGTTGTGTATCCCATTGAGCCTCATGTGGTTTGAGATTCCTTTTCAATAAGCCATTAGCTCTTTCTACCATCCCATTTGATTGAGGGTAATATGGGGTGTGGAATACCCATTTAATTCCCTCTTGTTTTGCCCAATCTTGCACTTCCTTACATGAAAAATGTGAGCCATTATCACTTAGGATAACATCAGGAGTAGATAGATTTGAGAACCAAAACGATAGCCCTCGCACTGTATTTCGCCTATCGGCTTTCTGACACTTAGTCGCCATAAGCGAGCCGGAGACTGCTSCCACTCCTGTGAGGATGTATCGATATCCCGCAGAGGATTTGAATGGTCCAATATAATCAATTTGCCATGTAGACCATAAAGTTTTCCCTTCATTGATATGTAGAGGTGGTGCTTTAGCAGGATGATCTGCTTGTAATTTCAATCTACACTGGGGACATTCTATAAGAATAGTTTCACAAGTTTTTCTGTTTATATAGGCCAGACTTTACTCTGTGCAGCAAAGTAAAGTGCTTCTTTACCTGTGTGGCCTAGGTTTTGATGTAACCATTCTCCCAATAAATACCACTCAGGATTAGGATTTTCCTAATTTTAGTTAGCTCATCTACCTTTTGATTCCACTTTGTAGCTGGTTGATTATCCTTAGCATGAGCTTTTACCCATCCCATCCTGAAAGGTGTTTTCCTGGCTATATCTAGTAATAATTGCCAATCTTTGTTTCTCCAAACTGGGCATCTATTTACTTCCCAATTCAAGGTTTCCCACTGACAGAGCCACTGTGTGTCACCTGCCCACGGAGCATAAGAGTCTACATATATGATTTTTGCTCCATTCTGTGCTGTCAAAACAACTGCTCTTATTTCTCCTACTTGTGCACTGCATTCACCTTCTTCTATTACTTGTTTGCCGGGAGTAATATCTAATCCAATGGCCTTATATTGGCATTTACTCTTTACCCTTTTTGCTGAAGCATCCGTAAAACAAATGTTTTCTTTTGGTGTACCCTATGTGAGGGGCGGTGCATCCAGAATGGGTGAAGGGTTAAAAGGTTGTTGGAGCGTTAAAGGGTCTGTGTTTATGGACATCTGCAATTTGGAAACTTTAGTGTGTTCTTCAGTTAATTGCATATTTTCTGCAACTCCTTTTAGGTAGGCATACCATTTTCTGATAGTGTGTTTTTGTACAACTCCTTCTGGGGGAGCAGTCCCCTTCAGGATTGCTTCTAGTAAATTAAATGGTCCTCTAGTTTGCACAGGTTGTCCCTGATGTATTTTCTCAACTTGTTTAACTGCTCGGACTAAAGATAAAAGTCATGTTAATGACCAAGTTAAAACAGTTGCACAACAAATTCCTTCCTTCCAGTGTTCTTTTGGATCCTAAGGATGTCAGATTTGGTATTTCTTAAGAAGGTTTGCACATTCAGAAACCTTTGCAGGTCATCATACTCTGCAAGCAGCGTGCATGCCATGTGTTCAGTTTCATATAAAAAAGCTCTCTGATGAGCAAGCAAGTCTTCTCTTTATCCCAGATTCTGATCTGAAAAAAACCTCACAGAAATAATTAATTTAGGGGTATAAAAATACAACATACGGCAAGCAGAAGGCTAAATTCAACTTCTTCAAAGTAAGCCAGTCCAAACACTGTGAATGATACTCCATGGAGCTGGGCTGCATGGCCAGAGATCAGTACGTGGCCTTCCTTTATTTAGTGGTGTAAATATATGATACTTTTTTTGAATAGATAACTGTTGAGTTTTCTTTCATCTCTTTTCTATATGTCAGGGTTTTTTCCAAGACAATGAATTCTCAAGGAATTCATTAAATGAATTCAGTAAGTCTTTTTTTATATCAGATAATGCATGTTCCATGCTGCAAAAAAAGTCATCATCATAATCCATCTTTGCTGGGTCTAACAGAAYGTCCCTGGAGGTTATGATCACTTTGGTCCCCAACCATGTATGCTGTGATTATGACACATTATGAAAAAGCTAAGGGTAATAAAAGCAGCCCTGCTACGCAGGGATAAAAAGAGGATTTATAAAATTACTTATTCCAAGGGTAGAAGAAGCCTGCCAGTATCAAGTCTGCACAGCCCCTTCCCATCTGGAAACAGGGGTTTCCAAATATGTAGCCTGATTTTTTGCCTGAATTTTTATTTCTGATTCTTTGTTGATAGCCACAAACCAGTTATTTTATCAAAGATAAACATCAGCCTAAGCAGTCTATGGTTCCCTGGGCCTTTCCTTCATTGTAATGCAAATATTGGTACTGTTTTCAGTCCTCTAAATCTTTGAAATATCTCCAGTTTCCCTCTGAGTTATTAAGAAATTAAAATCAGTGGTTTGGAGATAATTTAGCTGTTCAGTCCTTCCTAACAGATTTACAGTTCAGAGGATAAAAACAATTGTGTTACTATCACAGTAATTTGCTACTTCCCTTAAGATTCTTGGGCTGAAGTTACCTAGGCCTGTCAATTTGTCTATCTATGCTTAGTTAATTTTAGTAGATGCTGTTTCATATGTTCTGTTGCTACAGATGGTGAAATTTTTATTTCATCCAAGGGGTCAAAACTTTATTTCTTTTTTTTTTTTTTTCCCTACCAATCAGAGAGCTAACACAGATGAAAGGAAATTTTCAGGTAAGTTTAAATCCTAGTAGAGGTTCTACACAGAAAAAAATAGATACTGATTGTCACAGCAGAAGATATTTTATTTCTAGGACAACTGGAGGAAGTGTTTTGGTGTTTTTTGTTTTTTTTACTTGGTGCTTCCAAAGGATGATGTATTTGTTATTGCCATAAGTCATCAGTATACAACAAAAGCAAAGTTAAGGTTGCATGAACTGATTTAAAATTTTACAAGCAGCTGATTGATAGATATGTTCAATGAAATCAGAAACAAACCCAAGGAAGAGTCAATTCAGCCACAGTCTTTGTTTTTTGGGTAATAACTTCCTGCTATCTCAAAAGATACAGAAATCTGACTGATGAAAAACTTGAGTTTTTCTTTGTTTTTCTCCCCCCCCCCCCACCTTGTAATCATGTATGACTTTAAGACATGTGAAATAATTACTTTTAACTGGGACTAAAATAAAGCCTCTCTGATGGGAAGTTTGCTCATCTATATCTGTCGCTGAAGAAAGGTATACACATATCAAAAATCAACATGTGCAGACTTCTGCTCACCTCCTCCTGCAGTAGCTTAACTTAATGACTCCCCAACCAGTGCAAAAATCCTGCAGGCAAGGCCACCATCTCTGCCTTCCCAAGGCTCAGAGAGAGGCACTGGGCACTCCATGCACCATGCTGGATGGTTGTGTCCTCCCTGCAGAGTTTGAGCTGAGTTTGAGAGATGTCTAATGTGCTGGGGTAGCTGCTTCCGTTGCTGCTGGGAACCATGACCTGTGGCACATCACTGCCAGTGTTGAGCAATCTCACACTCAGGAGAGTTTTTGGACACCTTCCACCCAACTGCTGCACAAATTGCTGCCTCTGTTTGCTGTGCTCCTAGCGGGCGATGATTTCCTTGGTGCCAGCTGAAGAGGTGCTTGACAATTCCTAACTCTAAATTAAGAGTCGGCTGAAGATAACAGGTGTAAGCACCTTTTGAGTAGGATTAGGTCTCAGAGGCTGTTAGAAACTGCTAGAGCAGTGAACATCTCTCTTAGCTACCTGTGTGAGCAGCAGCGGCACCCTTCTGGAAGGAGAGTCCAGAAACTGCTTAACAAATTGCTGCAACCCTTAACTACTTCTGTTTGCGCTGTTCTTCCCTGGAGTGTCCTACTCTACTTACTGAGTCCATTTCCATTTCAGATTCTCCTATCTTTATGCCTGGCTGATGCTATTAAAGAATGGGATACAGCTACCAGTACACATTATCAGAAGATACGTGCCTACTATGTGTCTGCTGTTTGCTTCCACTTGCCACTTACTTCAGCTCATGTGCCTAATATTGAAATACCAGAAGTGCAAAGTCTGAGGTGCCCCTGTCCTATTTGCTCTCCAAAGAAGAAGAATGACAGAATCGCAAAATCACAGAATGGTTGAGGTTGCAAGGGAAGATCTGGAGGTCATCTGGTCCAATCCCCCTGATCAAGCAGGGCTACCTAGAGCAGGTTGCCCAGGCTGAGGAGATGTGCTTCCTTGTGTGTGGACCAGATTGCATGTTTTGGATCCTGGGGGCAGGAGACATTCTTAGGCTGTGACTGTTCAGCTTTTTCTAGCATAGTGGGTACACAACTTAAAASAAAACTGGTAAGGTTTGGATTAAATATTTATTTGTTTGTTTATTCTGTTTAGACTAATCATAATCTTGCTTAAAATTTTGTGAACCTTGAGATTTGTTTATTTTGCCCTTTTTTTGCCAATCCTCATTTTTAATCAAGATCAGTTTCTTATTGGTGAGTTATAGTTGTTTACATAATATTGCATTTTATTACATTTTCAAGAAAGTTTTATTGTTTGAGAACAAGTCAGAACCTTTCATGTATTAAGAAGTTTGTAGCAGAAGATATGAAGTATTTCTAACAGCTGCAGTTCACAGTGGTTTTGTGTTGACTTTTCATGTATTTTTGAGCATTCATTCTTTCCTAAGAGTGATTGTAAAGAAAGTTCTCACTTAAATCTCCTTACATATTGTATATATAATTGTATAGAATTTAAAAAAAAAAAAAAAACAACATTTGATTATCTGTTCCATCACAAATTTTACAATTCCCACTCATAAAAACTGTAGTGTCAGTCATAYAGAATCCTGTGTTGGCATTTTCAGTCCATTATTGAACTCCCTAGAAACATGCAAGTTGGTACAATTTAAAAYGAAGAACACCTATAGATAATTTACCAAAATTGCCAGAGGCAGCATGGGTAAGACTGATGATTTATTTTTCCTTAGATGATTATTTGGTATCTTGATTTGTTGTAGTCTTGGCCATCTTTTGAAGACTGAGGACTGTTCATGTACAGTTCAATTATTATAATGAACTTACAAAACTGATTACAGTGAATTATTGAAGCAGGTCTTGCAAAATAGATAAAGCTATCAACTAAGATTTCCCGCTTTCTCCATCATATTCCAGGAGCTGCATCCTGCATCATTTTGTGCAAATACTTGTCTTACTACTACCAGTGAAATTTAATCACTGTATTTGAAAAAGCTYATTAATGCTAATGGGATCAAAGCATCCAAAACCATTCTGATAATTCTGATATATATGTGAAACGTATATGCAGGCTTTGAGACTACCAAGGAGCTGCTTATACAAACTGTTTGTAGTATGGTGACACCTTTGTTTTTATTGCTAGAAATGCTCTAGTCTCTCCTAAGACTGCAGTAGAAACATCTAAAGTGAGGTATTTAATCAGATTCTACAGCCATCAAAATAAAGATTCATTTTTTAAAGTTTAAGGTTTTAGGTAAAAAATACTGTATGACCTGTACTGCACAACTTTTTTTTTTTTTCTTTTTTGAATCAAGACAAAGGAAATACTATTCCAAAATCTCTTTTCTTCCATTTTTTTTTTACTTTACATTACAAACTATTTTTCATTTTCTGTTATATAAAAATAATGATGAAAAAATTATTGTACTTATCTTAACAGGGCAAGGTTGCTGAATAAGCTAAAAATTAACAAAAAATTTAGTTTGTTTAAAACTCTCTAGCTTTCAAATAAGTGTCATTTCTTATAATTCCATGGCAGCACTGKACTGCCTTTGAGTTATATTTGTACCATCCCCAAAACACTACAGAATTTGACATTTGCTGTTATTTCAACTCAGGATAGCATGATTTAGCTGGAACATTTCATACCAGGTTAGAAGTATATTCCCAAGCATGTATGTAGAGATATAAATTTAGGTTGATAATACTTTTTCATCTTGATTTAATTTTATTTCATTTTCAGAAAAACAAAGAAGTTTGCGTTTCAGGAATTTCCTGACAAATTAAATCTTTCTAATATAGATACACTTTGTATTTCCTGGGAAACACAAACTTGGCTTCTTGAAGGGTTGAGAAGTTGCTAGTGCAATAGGGTAAATTGGAGAATTACTAGACGTTGTTGGTGCAGAGGCACAAGCACCATRCTTTCAAGAAAATTTATTGCTTCTATTTTAAAGGAAGAAAGTGGTTCACGAGAAGTACCTTGCCTAAAGGGCACAGATCAATTGGCTATATATACCAAGCTACTAATTTTCCGAATGATGAACATTGACAATTTCAGTGAAAACAGCTGGTCACAATTTACCTAAAAGCATCTTTATTCCTTATTATATTTTTTTAGGCTCAGTTCCCTATACTCTGTCATTTCATATTGGTGAAATGATAGATTTCTGTTCAGAGTTATAGGGAAGGAGGTAATGACACATCCTTGCGAAGATTAACATAAATGCTGTGCCACTTCTGCATTGCTGGACACCTCAAAAAACATCTTATCTTCAAACTAGCAAATCAGAATTTGTATTAACACAGCTAATGGAAAAGGACATTGAAATTATTGAAGCTAAGTAAACAAAAGTTCAATGAATGAACATATGTATCTAATAACAGCTATGTGGGTAATGTGTSTCTCTACAAATTCTTCCTCCATAGTAACAATTAGGGATATTCAGCTTCTCAGGAAACCTTGTGTCCTCAATCAGTTATACATAGTCTGACACTTTACTGGTAACTCTTCCCCAGTTTTACTTTGCAGATTTTAAAGATAGTTTTTTGTTCTCCATAACTTCCTTAACTCTCAGACTCTCTTCTCACATATTTGCATTGACAACTGTTCTCTTACACACCTTACACGTTAAACTAGGTGTGTCAGGGAAGAGTTTTCATAACTTGAAGAGAAGTGAAAATGCAGTGGGTGGTGAGGAAACATTCAAGGGACAGTGTGATGGGGGAGGCTGTCATGATTTCCCTGTGAAAACAGCACAAGTAGTGGTCCACCTCAAGCACCTGCACACAAATGCACACAGCATGTAAAACTGCCAGGAGGCATATTTGGTTTGCAAGTGTTGCCAATGTCAGAAGCTTTGCCCGAAGTTGGAGTACAGACTATTTAACTGTTTTGACTCCCTCTCTCATTTAATTGTTGATGYTATCAATACATCATGTTGGTGATACAGGCTTGGTACTGATGCTCTGGGGAGCAGCTCTAGGGAAAAGGTGCTGGGGGCCCTGGAGGACAGCAAGCTGAACATGAGCCAGCAGTGCACCCTGGTAGCAGAGATGGTGAACAGCATCCATGGCAGTGTAAACGGGAGCATAGGAAGCAGATCAAGGAAAGTGATGATTGCCCTCTATCGGCACCCATTAGACCCCATCTAGATACTGCATCCAGTTTCGAAACCCCCAGTGCAGTGTCTGTCCTTGGAATATTTCAAGACCCAACTGGACAAAGCCCTGAGTGACATGGTCTGACCTCATAGCTGACCTTGTTTTCAGCAGGAGGTTGTACTAGAAGGACTTAAGTCCCTTCTCATCTGAATTATCCTATGGTTCTGTGATTCCTATGAATTACAGGTCTGAGTGCACTTGAAGAGCTAGGATCTCACTGGGTTTACAGAGATGTGGTGGAATATCTCACACGACAGGTGTGCTGCAGCAGATGGATATAGGCTTTTCAGGAAAGATAGACTGCAAAGGAAAGGGAGAAGGGATGTTCTCTTTGCAAAGTGGTGGCTCGAGTACACAAAGCTTTTCACTGAGGCAGGTGATGAGCCAATTTAGAGCTTATGGGTAAGAACAGATCCACACAGAGACATTGTGGCAGGCATCCACTACAGACCACCTAATCAAGAAGAGGATGTAAATGAAGCCTTTTTTAGGCAAGAAAGCTGGTCAAGCATGTTTCATAAATCCATGCTGACTAATCCCAATCACCTTCTTGTCCTTCATATGTTTGGAAATGGTTTCCAGGAGGATTTGCTCCATCACCTTCCTGGTGACTGAGGTAAGACTGAAAAGCTTGTAGTTCCCCAGATCCTCCTTCATGCCCTTCTTGAAGATAGGATTGCAGGAATCTCCCCTGAGAAACTGCCATGATCTTTCAAAGCTAACAGAATGAGAGTAAAAAAAAAAAAAAAANAAAAAAAAAAAAAAAAGAGTTACAACCCTGAACTTAAGGAGAACTCATTTGAGCATATTCTGTGATCTATTTTTCAGGATCCCATGGGAGACTGTCCTGGAGAGCAAAGGTGCCTGACACAATTGGGCTGGTCTTCAAAGACAGCCTCCTCAGTGCACAAAGACAGTCTACTGCAGTGTGCAGAAAGTCAAGCAAATTTGGCAAAAGATGAAGGTGAAGGGACAGGGAACACCTGATTGAGCTCAGACGCTGCAAGAAGGGTCAAAAGAGGTGATTATTCTCTTCTGGGCTCTGTAGTACAAGGCAGACATAAACATACTGGAGGAAGTCCAGTGGAGGGAGGGCCACCAGGATGGTCAGGGACTTCAAAAACATGATGTACAAGGGAACTTGTACAAGCTGAGAGAAGTGGGGTTGTTCACCCTCAAAAAGGAACAGTGAAGGGCAGACCTTATTGCTGTCTACAACTACCCAATGGGAGCAGAGGAGGTGACAGAGACAAGGTGGAACATGGAAAATTGTGATTGTACATMAAGAAAACCATTCTACCATGAGGGTGTCAAACACTGGAGCAGGTTGCCCAGACAGGTTCTGAATCTCTGTTCTTGGAAATATTAAAAACTCAAAGGGATGAAGTCATGGACAGCCTTATCTAATTAGACCTTCTTTGAGCAGAAGATTGGATTAGATAACCTCCAGAGGTCTCTTCCAGCCTAAAGTTTTCTATGATTTTGTATTTGAAATTTACCTTCTTCGATCCCAGCCATTTTCTTTCTTTCTGGTAGAAAGAGCTCTCACTTAGCATTTTGCTATTTTTTAATCTCACTTGGMAAACACAGCTAGTTTGCTCTTTCTGTCCTGAAAGCTGTGGAGTTTAGAAGCAGCAGTCTCCAGATATCTCTATATTTATTCCTATAAAGTTCATCTTTACAAGTAAATCACAATATTTTTTTACAAATTAATTTCTCAAATTTCCCTACACATTTAGTTTTTTTGMAAACATTTTTTCCAAAATTTTTTGCAAAGTTTTACTAGAATTCTGACTTAGGCACCTAAACATAGATACAGCAGAGTGAAGATTCAGACCAATAGGGGTTTTTAAACATGTTTTGACATAAAACTTTTGCAAAGTTTTACTCTGAAAAAAAACACATTGACATACAATTTGTATTTTTTGTAAAATTAGAAATGTTTTCTTTTGAATACCGCATGTTCTAAATACAGAGCCTGCTTTTTTTTTTTAAAAAAAAAAAAAAAAGCACTTAGACACATACTCATGTGCGTTCCTAGCCAAGAAAAATGCTTGAAGGTGAGATTGATTTGAAATAGTTTAAATCCTTTAGACCTAAAGGCATCTGTGTTTTTTTTTTTTTTTTCTCTCAACAGGGGTGCTTCTCTGATCGGGACTGTAAATTTGAGAGTACAGTCAATAATTCAATCTGAATAAGAGTCTCTAACCCATTCTAGAAATGTATGTGATGTAGGAAATCAATGGTGCTTCCTTAATTTATACCAGATGAGTATCTAGTCCTTATGTATTGACCTCCACAGTCTTAAAAGTTTAGCTTTGTTTTAAATATATCTACATGCGTTATTATGGAGTTAACTTGTTGTTTGTTGTTGTATGGCTGCCTCTGAAAAAATCAAATACAACTTTCCATGGTGAACATATCCAATTAAAGCATATTTGATGACACAGACATTCACATGTAGATAAACACACATGGATGAATATTCTGTATTATAAGAAAAGCTTTTCTCTGTCATGTTACAGCAGATGACTCATTTAGTTTTCTTTCCTGAATAGTACTCTGAAGTGTTTCTATTTCCCCATTAACTGTATAGGAGACCTGCTAAGACTAGAGTTCTGAGTTAAACACCTAAACATAATACACCAGAGTGAAGATGCAGACCAATAGGGGGGTTTAAGCAAGTTTTGAGATAAGTTTCTGTTGGAAGACTTATGGGGATTTTTGTTTTATTGCATTTTTTTCCCTATTAAAGATGTTTACTACTTCACAGAACTAGTACAATTGATTTCTTGTAGAAAGAAACGCAGTACATGAAGAACTTTGAATCCTTATTGTCTTGACTTCCTAAACAGTTCTTTTGAATTTTTCATGTACTGTGATTTCTTCTGCAATTATAACAACATTAAAAAAGRTATTTTGTATGAATTAGAACCAGATTCTTTTTCAAACACTAGAAGATCCAAGCTATTTTAATGTGTAAACAAGAGTCTGAAACACACTGAATGACTTTCCAGCTGTATCTAACAAGGTTTTCATAGTGATAATCTTCTTGGTGACCTTTTCTTTTCCTAAAAAAAAATTCTTCAGGCAGAACTGGCAATATAATAAGCACTTCAAAGATCAAAAAGCTATTATAAGTATGGTAAGCTATACTGATATTACCTTTATATTAAAAGAACAATATTAAGTTACTTCAAGCATTCAGTTCAAGAAATACTTTAAACTATGTAAGCATTCCTAACTTTTTTTTTTTTTKTAGGGTCCATTCTACCTACATCCCAAGCCTCCTGTTTTCAAGCACAGCATAATTCTGTAAACACTGATGTTCATGAAGCTGTCCTACCTAGACCTGCATTCTAGTTCTCCTGCTGCTTGCAAAAGACTGAATTTGCTTCTCTCTCATTTGAAGAGAGTGACTTWATCACCAAGCAGTGATGTATTCTGATTGTCATTGCCCATCACCTTTTCATTTGAAGCTGAGCCACTGTGAACACGCAAGTAGGAGTCTTTGCATTAAATCACAGAAAAAGGGACCTTGATTCTAGTCTAGTGATTAGGGCACTTGAAATTGAAGCTCATTCATTTAAAGCAGGTGTCCAAATGACACTTGTCTGCCACTGTAGGTGGTTATTTTTAACAGTAATTCATTTGTCCAAGGACATTTTGTTCTTCCATTCACAAAATGGAAAACATTACAAATGTCTAGGCATCCAGTCAGAATGGTTCAKCTTCATGTTAGTCTCATGGTATCGCTAGGTCAAAACACTAAAAATACTTATAGACATGCCTGCCTTGTTTCATAGAGTTTATTCTTTCATTGTAAATGTAG
The DNA here is from genome assembly GCA_035582835.1 of Phoebastria nigripes. Classification (NCBI taxonomy): domain Eukaryota; kingdom Metazoa; phylum Chordata; class Aves; order Procellariiformes; family Diomedeidae; genus Phoebastria; species Phoebastria nigripes. Next base: position 186,525 of record JAYKAV010003203.1, on the reverse strand, counting down.
CTATCCCATCTACAAAAAGACCCTGGAAGCACTGATTTTTTCTAAAGAACGTAAGATATATAAGGGCACTCTGCATGAGAAAAGACAGCAGTCCCTACCCATCACTGCTGAAATACAAGCTTATATTTCTATCTCAAAAAATATCCTCTAGGACAATGTCTTGGTTTTGGCTGGGATAGAGTTAATTTTCTTCATAGTAGCTGGTATAGTGCTGTAGTTTGGATTTACTATGAGAAGAATGTTGATAACACACTGATGGTTTAGTTGTTGCTAAGTACTGTTTACACTAAGTCAAGGACTTTTCAGCTTCCCATGCTCTGCCAGGTGCACAAGAAGCTGGGAGGGAGCATAGCCAGGACAGCTGACCCAAACTGGGCAAAGGGATGTTCCATACCATATGACATCATGCTCAGCATATAAGCTGGGGGGATTTGGCCAGGGGGCAGTGATTGCTGCTTGGGGGAAGGTTGGGCATCGGTCGGCGGGTGGTGAGCAATTGCATCGTGTATCACTTGCTTGGTGTATTCTTTTATTATTATTATTATTATTATTATTATTATTATCATTATTATTATTACTACTACTACTACTACTTTACTTTATTTTATTTCAATTATTAAACTGTTCTTATCTCAAGCCACAAGTTTTCTCACTTTCACTCTTCCCATTCTCTCCCCCATCCCACCGGAGTTGGGGGAGGGTGAGCAAGCGGCTGTGTGGTGTTTAGTTGCTGGCTAGGGTTAAACCATGACAGACAGCAAGCCCACGTCACTGCTCCTGTCTCCAGTATCAACTCCCACTTACAATAAGCATCAGATAAAACAGTCAGTCCCGAGCAGAAAAGGCAACCATAAAACATCCCATACTTCCACACTCCCTGAACTGCACTCGGTATTCCCCACCTCCTTGGAAACACAGAAGTTCCTTGTATTGGTTGGCTGACCTTTCTTTCCCAAAGGTCCTCTCCCCATCACTGACAGTATTATAGATATTGGGSATGGTGTGGCTGCATGGCACAGATACATAACATGGGTTCATTAGTCTGGTAARAGTCTAGCGTCTAATAATTTAATAGTAAGATATATTTGTAGAATGAAAGCAGCAGCTGCGGATAGGCTGACTAGGAGATAACTCACAGCACTCACACAGTATCAGGCAGAGACCAATGGATTTAAGAAAGCAGCATGTGTACATATCCTTTTTCATAGCTCCAGGACAAAATTACAGGATATAATGCTAGGGAAGGAAACAAGTAGCAGGAGTGAGTTTTAATGCATAATGCAGCATTTTTTCTGTTGGGAAATATAAGAGATGCAAAAAATCCTGATTGGACTGAGCTTCCAGGAGGGGAAAATATTACAAAAATGGCAACTGTGGGAAGATGACAGAGGGGTATTAACTAACATTATCCATCCTGAAAAGAAAAAAGAGAACAGGCTTTACCAGGATGCTGAGGGTACCAGTAGTAGCAAAAGGTGTATATGGGGCAGCCTGAATATAGAAAGAACATTCTGTGTGTCCTCCCCAACCCTAGAGCAACATGCTTTATCCACAGTCCATAAGGTTTGCTACTGTATCTTCAGTAATGCCCATGTGCTTTTAAGATTCTAGTATTTTTAAACTTTTTTTTTTTTGGTTCAGAATGTTGTAAAATACTGTAAGAGCTGTGTTGCAGTCCCAACAGGCTGGTGGTTTTGTGTTTCGGTATTCTTCCACACATTCCTTAATAATGTGCCTCTGATGTCCTCCAGTCTACACCACCTTCTGCCCACTCAGTTAACCCCTCTTGTTAGCCTAGATTTAGGTGCTCTCAGACCCCCCACTTACATCCCCTTAAGCTGCCAATCCTTTCCATAGCTATGTCCCTACGCTGTCTCTAGTTTCTCCAAGTCTTTAATACAATTTACCTTCAGTCCCTGTGTTTACATTTGCTCCATAGTTATCTAGTCTATGATGCTCTCACAGACTCTGCTTCCTCTTTTCTTCTGTTTCTGGTCATACTAGTGCTGACTCCAGACCCACTCAGAAAATTCATGGATTTTTGCATTTTACACTGGGAACAAAAACAAGGATTTTGACTTTACAGTTCACTCAAGGACTGCTACTCTCATCAGAAGAAAGGAACCTGCGCGTCTGTGCTGATAAATGTTTTAAAATTTTGTTTAACGAATTTTAAATGTGAAAGAATGAAAAAAAAAGAAGGAAAAAAAAAAGGAAATCCCTTCATTTTCTTGATTAATGCCTCACTAGAGTACTAGTGGAAAGGTGGACTCTTCTTTGGCTCTGTTACTGTTACACTCAAGCATGTTTTAAACAGGCCATGGAGTGTTGCCTACAGTTCAGCTGAAATCCTTTAAACTGTGGACACCATTGAGCAGGTTTTCCCACTTGTCAGAAAAGGAGATTTTCTGCACACCAGACTGTGCAGCCAAGAAAATATGATGTTGCTACTGATCGCAAGAGGCCACCACCTTTTGAATAACTTAGCTATTCAGGCCTCAGGGTTTGTTAGGAATTGTCCTGACCAATTGTGGATCTTTTTAAGCTGTGACTGCAAAAAYTGCTAAAGGTCAGGAGAAGGTCAAGAAGGCTATGTCCTTCAGATGAACACTGACTCTGCAGTATCTTATTTCCTATAACTTAGTAATGGCTTATTTTGCTTCCGCTTAATCCTGATTCTGCAGTGGAAGGGCTTAACCATATGTGGTAGTGGACTAATAAAACTAAATAGTAGGTAAGCGACTAACTAACCTGTGAGCCCACAAGGAAAGAAAGGGTGACCAAACAGACTTTGTAACAACACATAAGAAAAATCTTTGGTGGACCTAAGACTGAGGAGGAAGAAACCACTGCCTTCACCATCAAACTCCTCCCTGTGGAGAGTCCTGGATGCTAATGACTGAATGCAARTCTTCCCTACTAAGTGAAGACTGATCCCATTAACCTTTAGAGATGGATGTGGAAAGGGTAAACATAACATAGGAGAAAAGTTTAGGTACTATACAGTCTGTGTATAACAATTTTAACTGCATCATTCATGGAAATCATAGTAAGTGGATAACTGGACTGCATATATTAGGATCATTGTAACTGAATTAATACCATTATTGTATTTTGAATAGATTGTCAAGACATGAGTAAAACTAATAATAAAGTAATATTTTCACATAAGATTTTCCTTGCTCCCCTTTTTATGCATCGTTTTTTTGAGAATAACAGATTTTTATAAAAGATATATTAAAGTAAATAGCTGTAGCAGCTGTGTTCTAGGCCGAAGCAAATGCTGTCAGCGTGTGATAACCATACTCTGAACATTTGTGCTGGTCTGCACAGGGCTAAGATATAAGGATGATAAATTCAAAACAGCTGGAAGGATGAAATAGACACAAGTTGCACAGGTTTTGGAGAGGTAGGTACCAAGAAAAAGGATTGCAGAAAGTAACCAAGCTCACATAGTTTCCCAAACTCATCTCGCTGGTTGCAGTTCCAGGAACAGAATACTGGGCTAGATGGACAGAGGTCCACCCCACTGGTCAGACCCCAAAAACATTCCTTATGTCCTTCTGCAGAAGTCTCAGGCTTTCAAGGGTTTTTTTGAGTTTGGGTTTTGGGTTTTTTTTTGGTTGGTTTTGGTTTGGTTTTTTGTGTGAATGGCATTCCTAGAATGACACTCAAAGTCCTAATCTATGAACTTGATCCCTACTCCCTGGGCCATATTTGATTCTTAATTGGTAACAGTCCAACACACATTTAGTCCAAGGAGATTGGTTTGAAATGTCATCTTTGTCTTACTATAACTGAAGATGTGGTTCATTTGATCAGAAGTACATATCCAGGGATGTTTTGAAAGGCAGTACCAGTCTAATGTATGTCAACACACACCATGTCTACAATTAAAGCTGCTTCTGCCTGACTAAATTTATCTTTAGGGTTCAGATGCACCTTACACAACTTACCTGACAGTTACTTCTAGATYTATCAGGACGATAAATATAGATAATGGGCATTTCAGGCTTATCTCTACAATCTCAACAGGAACTATATAAAATCTCTCTCCCCAAGAAAAGAAGAAAAAAATACTGCCCAGAATAATTTGCATGTTGATATTAAGGCTAAATTCACTCTTAAGAAGGATGATTTTACTCAAAGCCTTAAAATATGTAAAAAGATAACAACAAAAGTAGTCCACTGTGCAAAGTGCAAACTRTTAGGCACTCCTAGCCTATTAGGTCAAGTTCTGCTATTGGTATAGTCAGAGAAATAAATTTGTGCATCTTGATGAAAACTGTGACAAATTCTCAGTGATGTGAAGACTACATTACTACTTTAGACAACACTAAAGGAATCTTTGAGCAGAAGCTGTGGTGCAGAAATAACAGAGCTGAGGCAGGGTCTACATGTGTGCCTACAGTGTCAGTTTGGGGTTTAGATATTCACCTTCCTTGATAGTATACCACTCAGTTTTCAGAATTATAAAAGAGCATACAAATTGCAAAGCTGTGGAAGATGAACAATTGGTCTTTTAACTTTTTACTAAAAAATACCAGTAATTCAGTAAACATATATTAAGAATTCAAATTCTGCCTAATAACCAATACTAGCAATGATTGGCAGAGTTTTAGAACCATATACTTAGGTTTAACATAGGAAATAGTAATTACTTATTTTGAGTAAATAAATGTATGTTAATGGTGTAACCATAATAAATGTGATTATAACAGCATTTTCTTTAACTGAATTCAACAACATCTGTATTTATTGATTTAATGAAATTTATATGCAGGTTAACACCTGTCATCTGATGGCTAAATTATTGGGAAAGATGAATATTTAGTAATTTAAAGATATTAATAATATTTATCACGGTAAAATATATTTCRCTATTGAAAATTGATAAAAAGTAAATTTGTTCATGATCTCCCTAGCTGTGACAAAATCAAACCTTTTCTTGAGACATTTCTACAATTTCATAATAGTTTGTTATCAGATATTTATGTGCAATGATCACAAGCAACATCTCAGAGGTTCCTTTTCACTTACTTTCGAAGATTCAGTCTGTCACTGTGGTTGAACTTTAACAACACTGCTGGCAAGGGCTTTATTATATTTTTTTCATTAATCATTTAATTTTCCTSATGTGCAGCTGACAATTAACACAATTTTTCACGTCAGGTATTTGACTGTTGATTGGAATGCTGATTAGGTGTTTGATTGGTGATTCAGATACTTTAATTATTTTCATGCATTAAAAGAATTTACACATATAAAGAACAAAGCTGTTAGAATACATACATATTCTAATGGATCTTTAATAATTGCAATGATTCAGTGACAAATCAATTACACAACTTTATAAAGAATGAAGGCATTGTTTAGTTTCTCCTAAATCTATTCAGCACCTGCCTGAAAACATACAACTTTTTTTTTTTTTTTTTCTAGTTTCTTTTTTTTTGTGTAAACTTCTGGTATCATAAATTCAGGAATGAATATATTTGCTGGGGGGGGAAAAAAAAAAAATTCCATGCTATTTTCCCCCCTCTAAGGCTTCCAGGAGGTGTCTTACATAAAGCATACATTATTTTCTGTGGTCATTCAGAAAATATATTCATTTCACACAGTCCCAGCACAAAATGCCCCATTGCAAGTATTGTGTAACCTCATTAAGATCAATAACGCTATGAAGCCAATAGCAGTTAATGAAGCAAAGACATTTAAAAACCAACTTCTAGATGCTTAGATCTCAAGAGAATTAATGTTAAGAATGTTATAACTGTACAAAACTGACCCTTAGGCATTTTGAAAAAGCTGTATAGCGCCAGCTATTGAGAAGTCAGTTCTTCATGCTACGCAAAATTTGCACCTCTTCTGTGAGCTGTTTATTTTGTTTGCTTTAGGGTTTTTTATTAGCTGTTGTCGGGTTGKTTTTTTTGCTTAGTTTTTGTTGTTCCATTTTTTTCTCCAGCAAGTGCAGATTTATATGCAACATACACAGATATTACACATACTGATAAAATACTCCCAAGATAAGATTGTGCAAATGAATATTGTTTTGTCTATGTTTACCACTTCCACCAAAAACAAAATACTGCTTCTTCTTTGGACCTTCAGGAAGACATGCATTTGTATCTGGTAGTTCACTATTTATACATGACAAAACTAGTCTCTGGGGAAATGGTGTGGGAAAACAGCTGCATCATGCCATGGATAGGACTAAAACCAGTTGACGTTTGGTATTTACAAAGTGAGGTCATAATCTTTTGAGCATGTGTCATACTGGAATTTAGGCATTTTAAAAACAGTGGTCAGCTGCTGTCCATGAAAGCAGTCTGGAATACTTTGGAAAAGAAAAGGGATAAAACTGGCATATCTTTATGTAGCAGAAGTGACATCAGTTTGTTATATGTTTTTACACACTGAAAAAGCCTAATACACTGGAACATTAATAATAACAGTTTATTTTAGAATAAATACACAGAATCAGGGTGTAGTAAGCATTAAGTTATTTTCCTTGGAAATCATTGAAAGGGAACTTACTCTTCATGCTATTTATAGTGATCTGGAAAATGTCATAAAAGAGCTCTTAGTACATTAATAACTCTGGTAACATGAGGGTTTTTTAAACCACATCCTGCAAGATTATGTGCTTCAGCTACAAAGTGGTGCTGAAGTCTCTCTCAACATCTACCCAAGTGTTGTGGTTTAACCCGGCAGGCGGTCAAACACCACACAGCCGCTCGCTCACTCCCCCCTCCCCTCAGTGGGATGGGGGAGAGAATCAGAAAAAAAAAAAAAAAAA